>JAYDZK010000028.1:18216071-18233005 GCA_034509185.1 Euphonia xanthogaster | reverse complement strand
TTCTCTTCTCTTCTCTTCTCTTCTCTTCTCTTCTCTTCTCTTCTCTTCTCTTCTTCCTCTTTTTCGTGTGAGTTCAAACAAACATTTTAAGGCCTTTGGCACTGAAGCAAAATAGTGAGAAAGGACTAAAAAAGTGTGAAGAAGGAGAAAATAAGTAATTAGGCTAAAAAGCAAAATCAATCATTCCCTTCCTACTGAACTTAGTGGTTAAATCTCTGTCTTCTGAAAAGAAAGGGAAACCACCTCTCCAAAACTCGAGGACAATTAATTAGGGACAGCAGCTTCAAACTGTGAAACATTCTGGGGACACAGTGACTTCTTTGGCTCCCACAGAGACCCTGCAAGGCACTCAGAGTGTCCCAGAATGTTTTACCTCCATTAAGAACCCATATCCCTCACTGGAGCACTTTGTGAAACCACGAGTAAAATGTAATGAGTTCAGCATTTTCATATCATTCTCATTTTCTGAGCTGATATTTGAGATAAAAGACAAAGCCTGCCTTGGTTTCAGTTCAGAGGACATTCTGTGCTATGGCTTCACTTTGCTGAAATCCTGATCAAAGCAGAGCTGTGAAATCTTACTATCCCATTGCTAACTGCACTGTTGACTTTATGCATACTTCCAAAATCCCTGCTTCCCCTTAGACCTTTTGACCACCTTATTAAAAGGAAAAAAAAAAAAAGGCCAGTTATTTGCATTTGGTACTGTTCAGTACTTTCTTGCTTGCAACAGCCTTGCTAGTGGAGTGAAGCACAATTTTCCTGTCCTACAATTAAAAGAATAAACCTTTTCCATGGTTCCTCCAAGGCTGCTCTGCCCTGAAACACGGGTGGGATCATTTTGCCTACTGGGAGGGATGAAGTTCATTAACCTTGGAGGCACCCCCCTCATCAAAGAGAGGAGCAAAACGACTCACGAGCTCTCCCTCTCAGATTCTCTGATTATATTAATCCCAGAAGATCTGAACTTCATTTTCTTCCCATCTGGGATGAGAATCCAGCAGGGAGAAGTTCAGGGTGCCCAAATGTTTCCATAAGTGTCTCAAATATCTTCGTGCACGTCAGCTTGGCAGCTGTGTAACCAAGAGGGGCTCCCCATCAGCCTCAGCCCATCCCTGTCCCTGGGGTCTCCTGGGACAGGAACCATGCTGGGGGGACTGGAGGGTACTGGGACACCTCACCCGTCACCAGCTGCATGGAGATACTTCCTGTCACATTTTCCCCGACAGTTTTCTCCCTCTGGGATTTAGATTTTGAAGAAAGAAGGAAAGGAGATGGTGGTGTGATGGCGGAGTCAGAGTTGTGGCTGGCTGTGCCAGTGTTTTCCAAGCCAGTCTCCCAGCAGGGAGGGCACCAGCTGGACCAGAGGTGGTTTGAGGTGACACAGAAACGATCCTGCTGCTCCTGGGATGGTTTCACTCAGTGGATTTCAGACCTCCAGCAAACCATAATTTTCATTTCAGCAAATTAAACACACCCTTGTGGGCTGGGGGGGGATGATGTTTCAGGAACTGGATGTCCATGGCAGGAAAAGTCCACGGATGTTGGATGGGCTCTAACATCACAGGTGGGGTGCCTGCAGGAGAGCTGGGGGGACAGGGACATCCCCACCCAGAGCTGGGCATTTGTGCACACACGTGTGCAGGGGTGTCTGGGGGAGCTGGCACCGTGCTCAGCTTGTTTCTGTGGCCTCTGAACATCAGCCTTGAAGTCAATCTTCTTTCCTGGAGGAAAAATAGTAGTTCTGACATTCCAAGAAATCCCAAAGGGAAAAAAACTGAAAATTAAATGGGTTGGTCTGCATCCAAGTCACTTACTCAGGGGAGATAAATGATTTCGTATGCTAATGACCATTCCCTCAAATCTCTGACATTCTCTTACAATGTACTTAAGTACAGTTTGTTTTGCTTTCTGTCTCCACAACAATTACAAAGATTTATATTTCATTGCTCCGGTTGTGTTTGCCAGGACCACACTTCCTTTCCTTTTTAAAGGCACAGGGATATTGTCTGGGACAGCACAGAACGGCGCTTTCCGAGCAGCTAAAACGAAAATAAACAAGGCTGAACTTATCTGGTGGAAGAGGGCAGGCACTTTCACTAGGCACAGCACAGCCAATAAAGGCTTCTGGCTCTTTTCTCCTCGACAGATCAGTACACACAGACTCAGCAGCAGTTCATAAGCAAGACAACTCTGTCACCTTTTGTGATAACTCCAAATTAATTCCTCCTTCCAATGTGATTATGAGAGGCTCAAACCTGCCACCTTTCCTGGTGCTTCTGGTGCTGAGGGCTAATTCCCTCTGCCTACCGTTTGGCAAAGGGGTGTCTGGGGAGGAGGGATGCCTGTGTTGGTTCAGGATGGTGGGAGAACAAAGTGCCTCTGTGTCCAGAGGCACGGAGCACAAGCGAGGATTGTTCCTGGTGACACCTTTCCTTGCCTCCTCCACCCATCTCCCAGCACTGAGAGTGACTCACAGCTCCACTGAGGACAACTCACAGGACGAGGAGCACTTTTGTTCCTGCCTCTGCCAGCCAGGATGCTGCTGCCAAACGAGCAGTGCTGGGTTAAGGCTGCAGGGAACGGAGCTGAGGCCACGACTTGGGCTGGAAACCAGATAACCCTGGGCTGCAGTGGCACTTTGCCCACAGCTGAGGAGCCTTTCTGTCACCCTGTGTGTGCCACACGGGGCTGCTGAGCCCCATGAGAGGTGCTGAGCCCCACAGTGCTGCTGGGACACCCTACTGCCTGTCCCTAACCCATCCTTTGCTCTCATTATTTAACTCCCCATGTCGCTTTAAGAGCACCATCCCCTTCCAGACCTGCTGGCGTGGCAGACACAGGGTGGTCAAGGATGTCCTGACTCACTGACCAGGACTGGCTGCCCAAGCCCTGGGAAGTGACCACGGGAGCTTTGCTGGTCCTCTACAACCCCTCGTGAGGGGTGGTCGTGTGTGGGAATTGGCTCCAGCCAAAAACGGGCTGCAAACGGTGACCTCAGGGCAGCTCCTGTTTGCACAGACACAGGGAGAATCCACTGGCTGTGGCTTTCTTGGGAATCATTTGCAGTCCATGAGTAATGTGGACCACAAGACAAGAAAAAACCAAAAAGGGAGTCTTAAAAAAGAAAGGAGAAAAGACAGCGGAGTCAGTGTTTTCTACTCCGTGCTCGGGACATCTTGAGCAACAGCATTCCCAAAAGTCTCTGTTCAAATGAGCTGTCCCAGTTTGGAAATGGAGAGCCTGGTGAAAGATGATGGTGAATAATCCTTCTCTTTCAGGATCATCACCATTTGCATGGATTCCAGCAGAAAAATGCAAACTGGTGGTGATTGCAGTGTGATAAAAGTTTGTGCTCTCATTTAAATAGTTTAAAGAACTGCATGAGCACTGGCATTAGTTGGAAAATTTCTTCAGCCAAATGCAGCTCTTCCTAACTTCCCAACTACCCCCTGTCCAAAACCACTTAGGCTAAGGAATGTGCATTGTATATCCCCCATTATATATCCTTTATTATCATGTACTCTATGGATTGTAGTGATGGACTCAGAAATTCGGGTTTTGATTCCTGTCCCCATCCTTATAAACTTCCTGTATGACTCTGGGAAAATCTTCTTGTGCTTCTGTTTATCACTCAGTACTTTGGGAAAAGGAAATAAGGACATGGGATCCTCTTTTGTGGGATGCAGAACACAGCTTATTGCCAGACTTTGAGTGAGAAAGAATGCCACTCACTTCCACAGCTGATGAAAGAGCAGAGGGATGCCACAAAACACGCTCAAAACTTTAATAATTCCCAGTGGTTCTGAAGATATTTTGGGTTTCTCACCACTAGTCAGCCTTCCTCTGCTCCTGGTGTCTTCCAGCAATTCCTTGTGCAGTGCTCATCACAGCAGTCTCCATCTGCTGCCAGCTGAAATATGCAGCCATAATAAAGATATTTTATTTCAAAGCTTCCCCCTCTGCTCATGGCCAGAACGTCTGAGTATCTTCCACCGTGTTTCTGCTAACAACAACAATAAAAACAATAATAAAAAAGGCAAACAGCAGAAGAGTTCTCAGCTTGGTCCACACACTGCTTGTTTGGGCTGGTTTTGGGAGGGGAGAGGATTTTGCTGGTTGGATTCTGCAATTCAAGGTGTGCTCTGGGCAGAGCCCACCTGCCCATGGAACAGACACAGGTTTGGCTCCAGCCCCGCTGGCAGGACCTCCAGTGCTGCCCATCCCTGTGATGTGGCTGTGGCTTCCTCTCCCCATCCTCCCTCTGGGTGGGAGCCTGGCCAGGCCACCAGCGTGGGCAGCATCTCCATTTAGCAGAACAATAAAGTCTGAGCTCCTATTCCCAAAGGGAAAATGTAAATTGTGAGATCTTGCCTAAAAATATGGATTATGAAAGTGCATCCATTTCTATTGTCTCAGTGAAACATTGTGTTAAGTGAGCTTAATCAGACACACATTATTTGTCTCTGTGGATGGAATTCTCTGGCCTGTGTCCCCCAGGTCACAGCAGATGATCTAATGGTCCCTTTGGCCCTAAAACTCCCTGAAACAATGAAACATGGGTTTCATTAATGGAGCTAGACTTTTGGAAGAATTAAATGCGAGCTACACATATCCTAATAATACATCTTTCAGATTCCTACGGAGTTTGTCCATCTTTTTGACAGGCTGCAGCTTGTGGAGTGAGGCAGGGCCCTGATCTCCCTCCCTTGGGAGCAAAGTCCTAACCCAGCTTTGTCTGCTGACAGGCAGATGTCTGCATGCTCCTGCAGGATGTTTGAGCATCCAAAACCAAGTCTCTGGAGAACCTGAATCTCCTTTTGCCTCCTTTCAGTCATGGATTGTATAACTCCTGCTGTCCATTATGTGCACTGTGTTAAATCCCAGGACAAAGTGCTGTTCCTGGGGCTTTAGCTCCTCCATTCTCTATGGTGATCTGCTCTGGCACCAAGACAAGGACGAGAGAAGGTTTGGGGGTGACCTAATTATGGGATATTCTCTTAGGATTTGGCCCTCATGGTCCTTGTGGGTCACTTTCAATTCAGAATAATCTGTGATTCTGTAATTGCAGCCTTCCTGTACCTGAAGAGAGCCCACAAAAAAGGTGGAGAGGGGTGTTTCACAAGGAGCTGGAGTGACAGGACAGGGGGAATGGCTTCACACTGGCAGAGAGTAGGCTTAGATTGGATATTAGGATGAAACCCTTCCCTGGGAGGGTGGGCAGGCCCTGGCACAGGTGCCCAGAGCAGCTGTGGCTGCCCCTGGATCCCTGGAAGTGTCCAAGGCCAGGCTGGACAGGGCTTGGAGCAGCCTGGGGCAGTGGAAGGTGTCCCTGCCCATGGCAGAGGGTGAGAACCAGATAATCCTTAAGATCCCTTCCAACCCAGGCAATGCGATATAATCATCCCAGGATAATTCTGGGGTCAGGTGATTCCTGGAAATGCAATCCCTGTGGATCTATTTGTATGTGATGAGGAGCTGATGGTTGACCCAGTAATCCTGCAGGACCACCAGCACCCTGTGTTCCTCTCCTGGCTCATCCCTAGAGGAGGCAGTGACAGCCTGGCACACATGAGGTTAAGCAGGAGGGCATTCAGTGAATGTCACCAGCAAGAGGTGGCACCAGGGGACACTGCAGCTGTCACCTGAGAGCAGCCAGGCTCCTTCATCCAGCTCCAACCCTCTCTGAGCTCCTTGCTGAATGCCTGTGGATGTGCACAACCACTGTGCAGAGGGTCCCAGGCTCAGGAGTCGCCTAATTGGTGTGAGAGACCAAGAGCAAAACAGAAAAGCAGCAGGAGGATGGAATTGCAGGAGCCATCCCCCCTGGCCGGCCCGGGCAGGCTGTGATTGCAGACAATACCTTCCGGATTTCCAAGAGGGAAGTGATTTATCCTTCCCAGGGCAGGCCCAGGACAGCTGTCATGCTTTGTGGCTGCCCTGGGCATGCAGTGATGTCATTTCAGAGAAGGAATCAAAGATTGGCTTCAGTTTGAGGAGGTTTAGTTGTTTCGGTGTTTTTTAAACTTTGCCTTCATTTCCTTTTTCTTTTTTTTTTTTTTTCTGCCTTAAAATTTCACCCAGAGATGTTTCCAAACCCAAGAGCCTTCCCTCCCTGCTTGTTTTTTCCCTGCTGTCCTGTGCTGGCGCCGGGCACTGGATCCTTACTGGGAAATGGGAAGGTCACACAGTTTACTGGTTTTCTCTCAGCCACAGAGACCTCTTTGGCCACGGCGTGAATCACCCTGGAGAGAGGCTCATTTTCTGCACCACCTCCCGAAATGTCACAGAAAAATAAACCCCACTGTGTGACTGTAATGAGGCATATTCTGGGCCTGTTTGTTTTGTAGGCAAAAAGCCACTGCCAGCAAGCAGAGTCAGCTATAGGTTCCAAAAAAATCTCCTTTACCAAGGATATTGTATGTGGAGGAGAAGTGCCAAGTTCTCCAGGCTGGAATGTCTGTTTTCCAAGGAACGGGCTCTTCTGGCACATCCTGAGCAATCCAGAATCAGGTGGGCAACCAAGTGAGTGATACAGAGAGCCAGCAAGGGGAATGTCACCACTGCAAGGGGGAAAATCCCATAGAACATCAGTCCTGAACATCTGTCCCACTCCCAAAATTCATGAATCTTCTCCTGAAGAAGGAACCAGTCTTGGCCTGGTGCCCAAACCCATCCTTATCACCCAGCTGAGGGCCCATCAACACTGGCAGTGTCCACCTCCAAGGATGGGCTGCAGCAAATAATGGGAATTTTAGCACACGGGCCTATCTGCAGGGCTGGCATTTTCCCAGTCCCTGGAAAACTTCATGAGATGGGAAGTGCAATAATCAAGGAAAAGTTTTACAAAAAGCACCAACTAACTTTTTAAAAGAGCTCTTGTGTGCAAGCCTGTCATCATCGTTGGGGTTTGCTGAGCCTCAGCATCAGGGTTTTAACGCTGGGAAGAGCTTTTGGGGACAGCAGGGCTGCTGTGAAAGGAAGGATTTCCCATCTCACCCTTGGGGCTGGAGGGCTTTGATGAAAAAAGATTTCTGTATCTCTGCTTTATCTGTATTAGCTGTATTTTTTGCTTTGGTGAACACATTTCTGCTTGTTAAAGTTCAGCCACCTGCAGCTTTCAAACTGGAGCACCCAAAACCATGAACCCCGTTGAGAAGTTTTCTTTAAGTTTTGTAGGAACTCACGAGGCTGAGAAGGTTTGTTTAGGTGGATTCAGCTTCACCAGCTGATGAAGAATTTGACCCCAAATTACAAGATGTAATCACACCAAGTTTGAACAAAGCATCTCCACCAGGATCATATTTCTGGCAGTGGAAACGTGTAAGAAAAATACACTTAAAAATATATAAATAGAGTGAAAATGTGTAAGGCTACCTCTAAACTCTCTCACAGCATTCCTTGCAGTAGGTGATTATGTGTGTTTGTGAACTTTTTAACCTTCTGCTGGCCTGATCTTGGCAGAGCTGAGGTTCCTTGCTGTCCGTGGCTCCAGCATTCCCGTGCTGTCCCTCTGGCTATCGGGAGCAGGGATCTCCTCTCTCAGGGGTCTCTCCCCTCTCCGTGAGATCATTGACACATTTGCACTTCTGTTCCCAGATTACTCCAACACTGGCCTACCTTAATCAGCAGAGTGTCGATTCCCACACTTGGGAATGACAATTGCAGTGGTAATTTTAAAGGTATTTTTCATCCACGAGGAGCCAAGACCTTTTTAAAGCAGCAACATCAAGGGAATATTTGTTTTAAAAATTTGAGCAGGGGGGGATGGCTATTTGTACACTTTATGTTTCCTTTTAACTTCAGCTCTTTTATTTTTTTTGCCCTTGCAGGCAGAGTTTTCTGTGTAAGCAGTTGCTGTGTGACTCCTTTTCCTCTTCCCTGGGCACCTTATAGACCAAGAAGCCACAGTTGGGAATGCATTCAGAGACCATTAGTACAGGAAGTCGGGTCAAATCCAAAGAAACCATGAAGCAGTAAGTTGGAAAACACGGGATGAATGGCCTTTTCATAGGGCCGCTTTCAGGTGGAGTTTGTTTTTGGATTAAAGGAGTTTATTCAGGTATTCACAAATATCCCAGCTCTCTGAACTGGCTGGAATGTGGAAACCTCCAAGTCATAATCAATTGCTGTAAAAGGGATTGGCGTGTTCTAACTAGGGAATAGAGGGATGAAAGGGTCCTAATTAGGTGACACGCCTTCAAAACGGGATGAAAGGCCCAAAACATCCTCAAAGACGTGAGCAAATATGAAAATCTCCAATCACCTCTTTCTTTACTGGCAATCACCACGTCCCAAAAATCTTGGTTTCAGATGGTTTTTGTGCGTACCCAAGTCCCACATCATTTTTTCCCCCCCACTTTGCCTGCTTGGCTGGGGAGTTAAAAAATAAAAGGCCCAACACGAGTGGAATGTGGCAGAGCCTCGTTCTGTTCCCTCACAGGGGCTGCAGGGACTGGGATTGCTGTGTCCTGGGTGAGATAAGAATGCTCAGAGGGGAAGTTTGGATGGTTGAGGTGTGATGCCACGGAAAATACTGTCTTTGGCAAGGCTGTGCTCAGAGATACATCCACAGTTTTTCCTTCTGGGGACACGAAAAAGGGAAGCTGATGACCTGAGTTCAGCGAAATCAGGATTAGAAATCAAAGCAGAAAGAAACTGGAGCGATGATCACCACAGGCATCAAATACGGATGGAAAACATCCCTGGGAGAGGAGAAAATGCAGCGTTTTCTTTTTTCCTGCTAGGAGAAGTGTAGGGATCGTGTCCTTTCTTCCCACCTGAACTTCCAGGAATGGCACCTTTTAGTGACAACCTTGATCTGGCTCAGCAAAGACTGGCTCAGTATTTCCAGCACAAACCACCTTTGGCTGTTTTCAGGGCTAACCCTTTGCCAAGCACTCTGGAGATGCAATTTGCAACAGAGGTGTTAATAATTGTCTTTGCAAAGCAGCTGAAAATGTGGATTTAGAGCCCTCTTTCATGGCTGGGAACTAACCACTAAGCCAGGTCTTTCTGCACTCCTTAGGCTCAGCTTATTTCCAGCCTCATCTGCTTTGTGCTGTTGTCAGTTGAAGATTATTGTTTCCCAGCTTGGTGTTAAAAGAAGTGGGAGGTTGTTGGGAACTGGCAAGGTCTCTGGAAATAAGTGAAACCTTCTCCCCTTCTCATCCTCAGCACATAAACACCCCTTATAAACAGCAAATATACCAGAGGAAAATCCACTTTTTATACATCCTGAAGCACTCGAACCTCTGAGGGCTCCATTTAGAGAAACAGTCAGTATGGCTTCAGACATCCTTCAAAAGAAAACCTATTCCCATTCCTATTACATAGTGGCAAATATTTGGCACTTACTAATAGCACCCAAATTACCTTTTTTTTCCCCCCCACATGGCACACACCTCGTTCTTCCAAACCTCACTGAGTGCCCTTTTCCCCTCCCACAGGTGCACAGACATGGAAGGACCAGAGGATTCAAGCACAGCCTTGGAATCTGCTTTGAATCTGGGCTGCTGCTGGCAGGAAAGCAACATTTGAAAGGATATTATTGCTGAATTTATTACAGCAGGGTAGGATGTGTGCGTTTTTATGCAGGGTTCTTGCTCTGACCAAGATGCTGACCCAAATTCCATTTTGGTTCTCATATCAACAATTGTTGGGTGCAGCCAGCCAACATTTTTTGATGGAGCAATTTTCTACCCGCGCTGGAATGCTGTCTAAATTATACACGAAATGCAGGAATTTGGGATAAATTTACAACTCCCCGAAAGGTGAGATATCGAATTTTGGCTTTCCCACTTCTTTTTAATAATGGCAAAGTCATTTTAATTTAGTGCCACAGAGACATTTAATTTTGATTTGCTTCCTTTGACTCATTTGGGTCAAGCAGTCCATTATATTTAATAGCGTATTATTTTTACATTATGGAGCATGTTCCCAGGGCCAGCACTGGCACGCAGGGTGGAAACTTGTCCCTTCCACTTCTCTGCATCCTTTGGTGGTTTCCATTAGCTCCAGGCTGATGAAAGCAGCTCTGCTGCTTCCTCTGCTCGGGCTCTTGAAAAGATTTCTCTTGGAGATGCTCTGCTGCACTTTTCCAAGGCTCAGCTGTGGGTGGTTGTGTCCTGCTTGGCAGAAGTCGAGCGCTGGTTCCTGAGCTGGGTGTTGAAATCTCCACAAAGATGCTCCATGTTCTCCCTCCTGGATTCACAGCTGGAGCTGAGCTGACCACGGACCCTTTGGAAAGATTTTCCCCCCACACTGGCTCACATCCCCTCCTGGTGTAAGGCCCCCACTTCCAGCTCCTGCAGTGTGTTGGATTTATCTGGCAGCTCCTTCCAGCCTTACCAGCACACTTCAGTGCTGTGTTCTCCAGCATGACTGCCCCCAAAATAGTCAGATATCCAGAAAAAAAGCTGGAAGGGGAAGAAATCTCAAATCTCTTTGCTGGTGATGAAATCTTTCCATACTCTGCCCTGACCCCCTTGCAGTCTTTTCCTCCCTTTATTTATTTTTTTTTTAAATCTCTTGGAAAGCATCTCCTTTTCTGCCTGAGCTCTCAGTGCCTCGCCAGCCCTCACAGCCCCAGATTTTAATTTTAACTGCTGAGAGAATGGCTGTGTTGCAAAGTCTGAGCTTTATCCTGAGGCTGCCCCTCTCTGGATTTCGTGTGTTGCTGAGTTTAGGAAGTGCCACGCTCAGCCTTTCTAGCCCTGCTGTCACCTCCTCCTTGGGTCACTCGGCCAGTCCTGCTCTGCCCAGGGAGGTGTGTGGTGGCATTTCCTGCTGCACAGGAAACTCTTCTTATTCCTGAAGCTCTTTGCCTCTCCCAGGAGCTCCAGTTTTGGGAGCTGTTGCAGCATTCTGGGGGATTTTCATTCTATGACGTTCTATAAATGGCCAGGTTGTACAAAGGACTTATTCAAGATAAAAAACTGCTCTTGAATAGAAGCTTCGGTTGGATTAGGGAATACGTGATGAAAAACAAAGAGGTGCATTTTGTCTGGAAAGGAAATAAAAATAAATTCTTGCCCTGGCTGACTGTGAGTTGAGATCACTTAAATGCTGCTGGTTTTGCACACTGATGGTGGCTGTGTGAGTCCTTAAAAGCAACAGTTGAGACCTTGCTCTTTTTGAGAGGAATTGGCAAAAAAGACAATTTACTTGCTCTAAGAAGAAAAACGAACAGAAAACAAAACAAAACTGAAAACAAAACCAAAAACAAACAAAAAGAAAAGGGCAGATCATTTTTCATCTGCTCAGGGTGCCACAGAGGAGTTTGAAAGGGTTAAAAAAAAGCTGGTGGCTCAGAACTCTGGAGGTTTTGGAAACTGCACTGAGACAGCTCTGTGTAAGGATAATGTGTGCTGCTCTGAGTTCCTCAGTGTTCCTCCTCATGCTTCCCATGGGCTCTGGAAAATCCATGGGGCTGTCTTCCATGGGGCTGTCACTTGAGCACCTAATTTCTCTGCATCAAAAATCACTTTGAGAACAGAAATCCAATTTGTTAAGTTGCTATTCCTAGAGAGTTTCTTGTGCTGTGTGGAATCAGTAATAGACCCTTTCTGACAGCTCTTCCAACATCCTCCTTTACTGAGCAAGGAACAGCTCTATTATTAAATTAATTCATGTCATAAATGTGGAAAACACTACTCAAAGAGGATATTTCAAGTCCACATGGTGAAAGAACAGGCCTGAGTGGAGTTCCTTTTAATAGGAACCTTCTCCTATCCCAGGCTGCTCCAAGCCCCATCCAGCCTGGCCTTGGACACTTCCAGGGATGGAGGGGCAGCCACAGATTCTCTGGGCCCTCCATGCCAGGGCCTCAGCACCCTCACGGTGCTTGGGGTACAAAGTTTGCACATTTATGGGCATCTCAGGCATCTTAAAAAGATTTGCTTGTGCAGGTGGAGGGTGGAAGGAGGAGGCAGTTGGGCTGAGGCAGCTTTGCCCCCCTGCTCCAGACCAGCACGAGCTCATTGCCTGGTGGGAGCCGTGTCCTCCCTTGCTCCAGACGTGGAATGTGCAGCCCAGTTGGAGCAAATGGATGTATAAACACAGCAGGAGCCATCTGTAATGTGAAAATGGGGAGTTAGGTACCTACAGGGCCATTGTGCATTCAATGCACTGTGCTGGCTGGGCAGCCTGAATAATTGCACACATTGATATGGGGAACCAGCTACGCAGGCAGGGGTTTGCTTTTAATGCAGACCAACGGCTTCCTGTTTTGGAAATCTTGCCTCTTCAGTGCACAAATGCATAGTTTTGTATGTGCATAATTTGTGGCTGTAATTTTAGAGGCTCATTAAATAACTTGGCTGTGGAAATCAAATTGCCTTTCATCAAAATCCAGCGAGAGCTGGACCAGTTCTGTCCATCACAGCAGCCCTTCTGGTCTTCGTTACATGGCTGAAAAGCACAAATGCAAATGTGGCTGCGGATCTGTAGCACAGGAGGGAGGGAAAGGGAGCTTGGAAGAGGGAATGGTGCTGGCAGCAGGTTTCCAAGAGTGAGCTGGTCCTCTGAGGAGAAATGAGAGCTGCTCTGTTTTGCTGCCTGGGCAAGAAAGCAAAGGAAAGTCCTGAGTGATGTGTTGGAATGGGGCTGCCCAGGACCCTGTGACACGTCCAGGGGCCCCACGGGGCCCTGCACTGCTCAGGGGACCTTCTGCCACCTCTGCCTGGCAAATCCAGACCTGGCACCTGGGCAGTGAAGCCCTGCAGGCACCATGAGCCCAACACTGGCACGTGAGCACCCAAACCCTGCAGGTACCACGAACCCAACACTGGCACGTGAGCACCCAAACCCTGCAGGTACCATGAGCCCAACCCTGGCACGTGAGCACCCAAACCCTGCAGGTACCATGAGCCCAACACTGGCACGTGAGCACCCAAACCCTGCAGGTACCACGAACCCAACCCTGGCACGTGAGCACCCAAACCCTGCAGGTACCTTCAACCTAAACCTTCTGTTTCTGGCCACCCCGAGTAACTGCAGAGGAGTTTTCTGGCAGGAGGTCCCAGGCTTGATGCCATTTCTGGGGTTGGTCCCTTTGTGTTGGAGAACACTGTAAAATGACTCATCAGCTCATGCAGTTCAGATTTATTATCAGTGTTACATGGTAGGAATGAGAATGAGAAGCGAGTGCAGGTGAAGATGGGAGAGGCAGAAGCTCTTTGATGTTCTACAACATTGTCCAAAGTCAAGTGGAGATTTCTTTTAGAATTTTATTTTAATTTTTGTATAAAAGTATTGACGCCTTGCTCCTTTTTAGTGGGATTGACACTGAAATGAAGGCAACTCTGACACAAGAAGGGGAATCTGCTCTCTGCTGCAGCAGTGCTGCTTGGTTTGTGTCCTGTGCTCTTGCAGCTGATCAAAAACTGAGACGTTTTCTAGTCTTCTTTATTCTGCACAGCAGCACAACCTCCTTCTCTCTCCCACCCTCCCTTCTGCAATGGCATTTATTTGCAGGAAAATGGATTGGAAAGAAGGAAAAACAAGATGCAATTTCAAAAGGTCCAACGTCTAAAAGAAAAGTTTCAGAAAGGAAGACCAATAAAGAGATAAGACAGATGCTGTTTCCTCTGGAAGGGGAGACAGCTCTTTGGCAGCTGATGAAGAAGAGGTGGGATTCCCCCTTCCTCTGATCCCTTCCATTTGGGGTTTCAGGTGTCTCCTTCAGAAACCCAAAGGTCACGCAGGGGACACCAGAAGGGCCACGGGGCTGCCAACGTGTCAGGGATTCAAAGACCTCTGACAGGGACAGGAATGCAGCAGAGGTGTGACTGCAGTGTCATCTCGGAGCCACTGCAGCTCAGATCCACTTCAAAGGCTCCCAGAGCAGGAGCCAAGCAGGGAGGTTGAAAGCTTGATTATGAGTTCTGGTGTTCCCCCCTGGATGTGTGAAAATGGGCAGGAGGGACCCTCGCATGCAAGGTGAGTGCTGATGGTTTAAAGGGAGGCTTTTCCTGCTGCTCCCCTGGGAGAGCTCCTTTATAAAGCCAGCAAGGTGTCCCACCTGCCAAGGCTGCTCCAGCTGCAGCAGCCCCACGTGAGAGGGTGAAATGCAGCAAGGCAGGCTGCCCAGAGACACCCAAGGTGGGAAGGAGCTCACAGGGTGCCTTGTCCCGCTGATATCCATGGATCTGAACAGAGTAACTCCATGTTTCCCTGGTGATGCCATTAGAGAGCTGCAGGACAGCAGAGCTTGCTCACCCTGGTGAAGTCCCCAGCTCTCAAACCAGAGGAGCAATAACTCCTGTTAGCACATACCCAAACTCTTCATTTCTTCCTGTTTTGGTTTTTTTTTCCCCTCAGCTTTTTTTTTTTGGTTTTGTGTGTGCCAAGTACATCCCTCAGCATCTCCATGCTAGCCCCTGGACTTTTCCAAACAGCAAAGGAAGCAGAAATGGCTCCAAGCTTTTATCTGTGCTTTCAAAAGAATGCAAATCAGGAAACTCAACCTCAAAAGCTTGGGTTGGAAAGAGCATCCTCCCCTCTGCAAAACATTTCACCTTTAATATATTCGAACCAGCCTATGAGGCCATTTCTCCTGCCAAGACAACTTTTCCTCATTAACTGTTGTGTTCCAGGAACCTCTTGGCTTATTCTGAACTTTTCAGCACTGAAGCAGAACACAAATGTCCAGCTCACATAGATGAGAAATTAAATCACATTTCAATACCTTGGCAGATGCTAAATGCTGATAAGGAGGCAAATCCCCTGAAGGGAACAGCACTGCACCAGGGATTTTTGAATGCAACCTGCAAAGGGAAAATCCTCCTGAGGATTCAGTTTACACCTGTCCCTGCTATCCTGGGGCTCCCATGGGATTGTGGTGCCAAATTAATGCTGACCACCATGGACTTTAACTCCCACTAATGCTCGTGGCTGCAAAGTGGGGATGTGACTGACAGCCCAAAAGAGGTTCAGCTGTGAAAATTAATCTAGATGTGATTGCTGATCATGGTCCCTGATCCACCTGATGAGAGGGAGTGAGGTTGTACCTGGATTTCTCAACAGCTCCTGTTCACCTGGGCTAAGAAAATGTACAGGAAACTCTTCTACCCTACTAATAATGATTTATTCCCATTGCACTCAGATATTGGATGATGTTCTCTCTCTTGCAGCATGAGGGGTGAGTCATGGGGGGAAAGGGACTGAAAAAACACTTCTCAAAACCTGATTTCTAACTCAGAGACACTTCCATGAGTTGCCTACATGTCCATGCAGGTTTTTAGTAGATGTCATTATGCTGGTGTAGAAACACAGCTTTGACCAGCCAGTCCTAAAAACTTTGAGCAAAGCATCTCCCCACCTCAATTTTCTCCCACGTAAAAAATGGGGCAAGAAACAGAAACCCTTGAGGGGCAAGTGCCATGGAAATGCCTCTGCTGAAGGGCTGGGCTTGTGCCCGTGGCTGAAGTGTCCCTGCTGAGGAGGAGGAGGAAGATTGAAACCAGGGCAGGGCAGGAAGCTGTGGGAAGCCTGAGTTTAATCTGCTCCGTGTGTGACTCAGAGCCCGAAATCTTCCCATCTCCCGAGGCTTTTGTGCTGCTGCCACGTTGGCTACGAGCAGCCAGATCTCTGCTTTGCCCAGCTGCATCTGTGTCCAGGCCAGTCTGGGGCTTTTGCACATGTCCTGATGGGATAAAAGTGGTTGGGGTTGCTCCATCCTTTCCCAGAGAGGTTCAAGGGCTGCCTCGATCTCTGTTTCCATCTCGACAGCTCTTGTGGAGGAAAAGGCCAAGAGAGGGTTTGTTTAAAGTGGAGTAACACATCAACAAAATCAGTGGAAGTGAAGGAATCAAAATGCCAGCAGCCAGCAAAAAGCCTTTGCCTTCCTCTCCTTTCTTAATGTAATTTTGCCACTGCAAAGATGGGGTGGAAATGGGAAGCTGGCAAGTGGCACAGGCTGAGCCCCTCGGATAGGCAGCTGAGAATGCCTGCCACGATTAAGGCTCTATGAATCCCAGCATGTCTCTCCTAATTACTCCAACAGGAAAGCACTGAGCTGTGTGAGCAGGGTACCCTGCCTGCCACAGCACCACCAGCTCCAGCCCTAACCTTGGTTTCTGGGCTAGGTAAATATGGATCAGCCAGACAAATCTGTCTGACCAGGCAGGGAATGCTCCTGTGGGAAGGAATACGGAGGGGCCTGACAGCTGGCCTGTGAGCAGAGCTGAGTTAACAGAAAAAATAACAATTGATGGGTTTTGAGTGTATCCATAGCAAGGGAGAAGACAAGGCCCTCAGCATGGAAACACATTGCTTGGCACCAATGAATATAATAAGTTATTATGATGTAGTTAATGACTTAAAATCACACTTTGGTAAAAATATATAAACTAAAAAACCATGCCAAATAAAAAGCTTTTTTCTTCTTAAGCCCTGATCACGCATGTAAATCACATCCAACCTAAGAATAGCAGAAGTGTCCTGGGTTGGAACCAGTGCTGGCTTGGAGCTGGGTTTTACACCCTCCTCTTCCTGGTCACATGCAATTTGTGAATTTGATGTTGTTTGTTTCACCATTTTTTGCCACATTCAGGCCTGGGCGTGGTTTATTTCTGAGGGGTGTTGCTGAGTTTGTGCCACTCTTTTCCTCTGCAGATTTGTCCTGCCTAGCTACAGATTTTTTAGGGGATGTTAGATGGACATAAGTCCATGTAAGAAGAAAAAAGCCTCTTCTCAGCCTTGATTATGGTCCTGATCCCAATTAAATGTTGTCAGGGACTGGACATGGCACTCAGTTAGCAAAAAAGTAAAACAAAAGTAAAAATAAGAAAAAGAAAAGTAAAAGCAAAAAAGTAAAAGCAAAAAAGTAAAAAAAAGTATCCTTACAAACAAAACTAAATACTTTGAAAAAGAACCTATAAAATATCCATTATAATAAGACCCACAAAAAATAATTTTAAATAATTAACTTT
>JAYDZK010000028.1:18170440-18196274 GCA_034509185.1 Euphonia xanthogaster | reverse complement strand
TCTGAGGGAACAGTGGAAATCCTGAGAAGTTCCACCTTTTTTCTCTCTCCCCCATTTTATTGCCTCTCAAAATGCTGGAGAAGCTAATTTGTGGAGGAGGGCAATAGAAGTGATGTTCTGAGTCTTCTGAGATCAAAACCAAGGAACATAAAGCATTCTAAAAAAAAAAAAAAAAAAGGAGAAATGCTGGAAAGCTGGGAAATCCAAAAAGTTATGTTTATATAGAAAAAATACATGTTCTTCCCAATGTGTGACTGCTTGCTGTGAGGTTCTTTAGCTTGGTACATCCTGGTCCCCAGTAATTGCAGATGTCAGGCTGATCAAAGCAAGAAGATCTGGTGGATAACCAAAGCCCACAGCCCCTAATGCCCAGAACCAGCAGCCCTCCCCAGGTGCAGGTTCAGCTGTGCCTCCCAGCCTTACCTCCTGTCCAAAATTTCATCATTATTTAAAGTGAAAATAAAGCATAGAAATGAAAAGCAGTATGCATTAGAGATTCAGTATCTTCAAAGGCTGTTGTCTGTTGGCACTTTTTTATTTATGTGGCTTAATCTGAATAAAGATGGTGAATACCAATGGCTCAGCATTCCTTAGGGCTCAGCTGACAACTCCCAAGAGCACACATAGTGTGAGGATAAGAAGTTATTAACATAATTGTCTCGTTCCCAACCACAATCTTTGCTCCTTTGCTCCAGCACAGCTTTGCACCTCTATTCGCTTGAGTTTAATTCAAATTCACCCTGATCAGATGCTTTTGTTCAACAAACATCATGAGGTACGCAGCCTGGTTGAAGGCAGGTCAAAGATCAGGAAGAAGGATTAGGGGTCTTGAAAACATGGCCTAGAGAGGAAAACTGGAAAAAATAAATCAGACAGACACCAGGTTCATCAAGTCCTTTAGCTGTTGGTGTCAGACAGTATCAGTAAGAGGATGAATAATTGAGTACATTGCAAAGATCCAGCTGGTCTCCTTACCACCAGCACTTCTTCAGAAATGCAGAGGGATCAGCAGGATGCCCTGGGGAAGGGCTCTGTTGCCTTTGCTGAAGAATCTTCAGCCTTTAAACACACCTAAGGGTCCACCAGCAGCTATTAGTGTAAGCTGAGAGCTGCACGAAAACCATATGCAAATGTTATTGGTTAGGAAATGAGGGAGTTAAGCCCTATCAAGCCTCTCAGAAATGCAAAAGAAGAAAAATAAACATTTAATTTTCCTCGACTCCATCAGAGGCCATCTTACCTGCCCAGTTTTTTGGATAATTTTGTTTCCTTTTGTGCACCTTTACAAAGATTCTTCTCATTGCTTTACATCCAGATGACAAAATTGACATGCTTACTAAAATGTGATTTTTACTGTGTCTGTGGGTAATCTTACACCTGAGAACAGTCTCAGCCAAAGTCTATATAATCTCGTATGCATTCCTGGTTTTTGTCCTTTCTGAAATATTTCATTGGATAGGTCTATTTTCAAAATAATGATAGAATTTTAATGGTTCTTTATCTGAACTAGCTGCCTAGAATTCCTGTATGACCATTGGAGGGAAATGGGGACTTTAATGACAAAAACCTTCTAGACTGAGTTAGCTACCTAATTTAGGTCAGCTAAGTCAACATTTGGTGATGGTTTCCTTTCAATTACAGCCAAAGAGATTTCTTGATGTCTAGCTCAGATCAGGTCATACCCAATACCTACAGATTTTTTTTTTATTTTTAATTAATTCTCTGACTTATATGTCTGTCCCACTCAGGTCCCAAAGCAACCTCTAGGAAGAGCTGCAGACCAAACTATAATGATACCATCTAAAAAAACTTTACCATCACAGTACTATTATAAAAACAGCACTGCAAAAATATCCACCCACCCCAAAAAAAAAAAAAAAAAAAAAAAACCCAAAACCACAAGCTGTGTCAATAATTCAGTGTCCACAAGCTGTAAGAAAATTCCTTTGGCAAATGACAACCCTAATGTTCTTTGACTTGCTGCCATCTCTTCTCACTGCCTTATAATCAAGTTTGTTTTCAGACAGACTGTGCCTGATTCTTTCAAGATAAGGAGGGTGTGTATTCAAACAGAAGTTACCAGTAGATAGGTCTGTGGCACGGGAAGGGCAAGAAAATAAATGAATAGAGTTCTGTGTATTTATGTGACAGTTATAAGTGATCTCCAGGAAAAGGGATTAAAGTCTCCAGAGGTGGTGGCAATAGTCTCTGCAATTACACTCTGGGAAGGGAAAGAACTTGCAAGCTGGGACAACCTTTGGGGTGAAGAAGGAGAGGTATTGTTGAAAGATATACATGCCAAAATATCTCCCTGTAACTCTGCTAATGGAGAGTCAAAGTAGTTTAAAATAATTCTGAAAAGATAAAATTGTAATTGAAAATTCTAGCTCTCTATAAAACTTTGTGTTGAAGGTGTTATAAATATCCTTGAGAGGCAAAGGAGAGTTTGGAGATTTTGATAAGGAGAAGATGTAAATACAAGCACAAGATATGAATCAGATATAGAGATAGAAATAAAGATATAAATACTTTTTAATCTTCAGTCCCCTTGTACACATTGAGGTTCCTATATAACCATTAGTTTCAGAGCACTATCTGACATTTTATTTAGGTTGCTTTTTTTTTTTTTTTAATTAGAACCAGTAATAAAAGGGGTTACAAAGTGACCACTTCAGTTACTTTGTATCTCCTATCCCTAATGTCACTTCGAATTGCACAGAAAAACACCGTGGGGGTCAGGGATATTGGAATTTTCAGCCAGTGGAGCACAATAAAACCATTCCCCAAAAGCATAACTCTCAGCTCTTCCCTATGCTGGAACAGGGCAGCAGGATATGAACTGCTCGTGCTGAGTTCAGGATGTCTGTGCCAGCTCACATCCAGCACAGTGCATCCTGCATTGCCTGCTCGGAGGAAGAGGGGCATTCTCCTCTTGGCTTCAGAGTGGCAGGACACAAGAGGAATCACCAACCTGCCACGGTTGGGCCAGAACACTGTAAAATCCTCTTCCAGCTCAGAGAGACTTGCCAGCTTGCATCACCACTATCTTCAGTTTTCTGCATATCAAACTATGCCGTTCTCCTTCCCTTCCTGTCCCTTTCCCCTCCTTTCCCCTCCCTCCTCCCTTTTTCCCTACCTTTTCCCTTCCCTTTTTCTCCTCCCTTTTCCCCTCCCTTTTCCCTTTCCTTTTCCCCTCTCTTTCCCTTTCCCCCTCCCTTTTCCCTTCTCTCTTCTCTTTTCCCTTTTCCCTTTTCCCTTCCCTTCCCTTCCCTTCCCTTCCCTTCCCTTCCCTTCCCTTCCCTTCCCTTCCCTTCTTTCCCCTCTGATCATTGGAGCTCCAGTCTCTAACACATTTTTACACATCCCAGCTGAATTCCTGCATTCCCATTCCTCCCACTATTCCCAGTTTGCCCCAGCCACAGATGGAGCAGCACTGGGAAAATCAACCCCGAGTTTAACAGGACCGCTCCTTTGGCGCTGGAGATAAATCTGCTCCAGCCTCACTTTTCTTTTCCTACACCATTCCTTAAAAAGGATTTTCTTGGCAGCAAATCCTGTGGGAGCTGCTCGTTTCCAGCAGCCATGGGATTTCCACAGACGAGGAATTTCACCAGTGAGAGTGTTTGCATCAGGAATGTTTTTTCCCTCAGCGATTGCACTTCATCAGGACACGAGCCCTGGGGACTCAGTGTCCAGTCAAAACAGCTCAGATTTCACTTTGCAGTGGGTGGACACCCAAAACAGCCTTTCCAGTGAACTGGAAAAGTTGCTCTTCGCTGGTAAAAGAGTCATTTCCTTGCCTGGTAGGAGGAGATGGAAAGATTCTCCCATGCTTTGGGGTCAGGGAGGCAGAGATCCCAGAGCTGATGCAGGGAAAGGGAACCAGAGGAAAAACTGAAGTGGTTTCTCTTCACGCACGAGCCTCCACGGGAAATTCACTCCAAGGTCTGCCTGGAGAAGCTTGGCTGCTCTCACATGGAGCCGTGGGGGCTCTCTGACCCCGACACTCTTTCAGTTTGCATGGATTTCTTGGGATTTTTGTGCCTGTCTGAGTCACTTGGCTTCACTTTATTTAATGGCCAATTGATTTAAGGACTTGGAGGCTGGGATTTCTGGGAGGTTTGTGCAGCATCATGGCAAGATTCACTCACAGCTCAGTGACATCCCTGTTTTATTTGTAATTCCTGTGCTAGAAAGCACACCCCTTATTTTTGCCCTCTTCCAGGCTTTTCCATGGCATTTTGGAAACTATAAAAAGGCACTTTTAGGGAGAGTGAAATAGCAACACACCTTTAAAGTCCATTGACATATTTTGGACCGTGAGAGCTTTCACAGAAGGACAGAATGGAAAAAATAAGAGATATTTTGCTTTTTTAAAAAAAATGAGAAACTATCCTTCCTAAATAGGGACAGCTGGCATCTGTACCTCCTTCTCTGCTACAAAAGCCTCTCCCAGCCTTTGCTGTCGGACCCATTTCATAGTAAAAATAGCACATGGAAAATTTTTGTCCCAGAGGTTCGTGCCAGCTGAGTGCTCTGCCCGTTACTTTCAAGTGACTCATTTAGAGCAAGATTTGACTCAAGAGAGCGTTAAGTGATGGTGTCATTGCCTTCCTTGTCACATCCAGGTAAAACCTGTGGGAAGAGCTGTGACAAGTTCAGCCTGAGCCTAAAATGGTGAGGAAAACAGCCAAGGAAATTGTGAGTGATCACAAAATCATGGAATGGGTTGGTTTGGGAGCAACCTTAAAGCTCATCTCATTCCCAGCCATGGGCAGGGACACCTCCCACAGTCCCGGGTTGCTCCAAGTCCCATCCAACCCATCCTTGGGCACCTCCAGGGATGTTTAGTCATATTCAGGGACATGAAAATGAAGTTAAAACCACACCCTCAGAGTGTTCATGCCTGGTAGTGCCCAAAAGCTGAACTTTGCAAGGCTCAGCCTGTGCAACCCCAAAATCCTGAGGCACAAGGTCTCTGAACCCTGGAGCTGCTGAACCTCAGAGGTGCTGTGTGGTTAACTGGCATGATTTAATTAATGAATCCTCCACCATAGGGTCCCTGCCTCAAAGCTGCAGCTCCTGGCTGTGATGAGAACCTCAGCTTTTATTTGGTTTTATTTTCCAACTCGACGCCTCCCTTTTATGTGTGCAGAACAAAATGTGACACCGTAACATCAGGTGAAGAAGGAAAACATCCCAAAAGTTGGCTTTTCCTTTCAAATCTCAGTTTGCCTCCTGTTTTTTTGAGGATTTAGGCAATAATTCAGCTGCACCACAGCTCTGACAACAACATCCTTGAGAGTGAGTGGTGAGAAACACCCCGAGAGGACACCCCTGTGGTTAATGTAAATAGGTGTAGCCCCTGCATGCCTGCAGCTGAAATTTGGAGAAAACAGAAAGAACCATGTGTTTCTCTGGCCTGTCCCCCACTGAGAGTTCATCACCCGGTGCACACACACCTCTCCTCCTGCTCCCACCGGGGTGAGGAGCTGGGATCCAGCTGAATTCCCCTCCTGGCTCCAGTTGTGCTCTGCTCCCCGAGCCTGTGCCAGAGCATCAGCAGCAGAAGGCTGGAAAAAGGGATGGGAATCTGCTGGAGTGGCATTGGAAGAAGGGACAGGAATCAGCTGGAGTGGCCCTGGAGAAAGGGACAGGAATCAGCTGGAATGGCCCTGGAAAAAGAGACAGGAATGAGCCAGAATGGGCCTGGAGAAAGGGACAGGAATCTGCTGGAATGGCTCTGGGAAAAGAGACAGGAATCAGCTGGAGTGGCTCTGGGAAAAGGGAGAGGAATCTGCTGGAGTGGTGCTGGAAAAAGGGACAGGAATCAGCTGGAATGGGTCTGGAGAAAGGAACAGGAATGAACCAGAATGGGCCTGGAGAAAGGAACAGGAATGAACCAGAATGGGCCTGGAGAAAGGGACAGGAATCAGCTGGAATGGGTCTGGCGCTGGAATGAGTGGCCCTGGAAAAGGGGACAGGGATCAGCAGGAGCGGCCCCAGGGCAGCGATCCCCTCCGATCCCCTCCCATCCCCTCCGATCCCCTCCAATCCCCTCCCATCCCCTCCGATCCCCTCCGGCGTGGCCGGGACTCTTCGCTGGAGAGTTGAACATTTTCCTTTTAAAGGCAGCATTATCCTGCCAGCGCTGAGCCTGAGGGTGCCCGTCAGGTTTACACCGCTAATTAACGGCCGCTAATTAGAGAGCATCGCGCAGCGCGGTCCTGATCCTGGCTGCTGCTGGTTCGAGGAGCGCTCCCCTCATCCGAGCATCCCTGCTGGGTGTGCGGCCGGGGCTTCCTCCTCCTCCTCCTCCTCCTCCTGGAGCTTCCCAGGACAGCTCCTGGGATAACCCCCAGCTATTGACTCAGCTGCTCTCGCCTCTGTGCCCAGAAAATTCATCTGCTTTTGGGTTTTTCTCTTGTCAAGGGAAGAGGGAGCTGTTGGAGTGGGGAGATGCACAGAGGGAAGAGCTGTGTTTAATGAAGGCCAGGCCCTGTGGCATCTACACCCCGGGTTTTCCCAAAATGCACTTTATTTTGCTCATTTTTACTCATTTCACCTCTCTTTTCACTCTTAGTTCCAGCACCATTTTTAGGGAGCAAGACATTTCTTTTTCTGCCCACTAAAGTCTGAACTACTAATAACTGGAGAGCTCTGCATCAATCCCAGGTATCACCATTTTTGCCAAAACACACAAGTAGGTGTGATATGTGATTTATGAACAATCTGAGAGCCCCCAAATCCCCGTGCACACAGACTTCCAAAGGCATCTCGGGCTGTGAATGGCCATGAAAGGGAATTATGAGAGCCAGGTTGATTTTTTCAGTGGGAATTTTCTTTGCCAGTGTTTTCTGCTGTACGAGCAGCAGTTGTTTCCTTTCTGATCAACAGAGGACAGTATTCTTATATTCAGAGGCCACAACACTTCCTCATCACACAGCAGCAGGCTCCAGCACAAATGTAACACCATGGGCTGAAAAGCTGAAGAGAAATTAAGGCATTTATCTTACACTTCTCCCTGGGTAAAATCCACCCCGTGACAATCCGGATGATGGAAACTGGATAAATGGGTGCCAAGCCTTGTAAAATCTGATTTATTCAACAAACTGCTGCAAGATTTGGAACTGCCATAAAATCTCATCATTTCTCCAGTTAATAAAACACTCATCAGAAGGGACTGCTAGAATCCAGCCAGAGATCTGGCAGTGACCACTCATTTAATGGGACAACAGAGCCCAGTGCTTTGGATAAAGAGCAAGATTCAAAGCAGTGTCCCAGCTATTTCCAACTCCCTGTCAAGGAAAAGCCATCTCCAACCCTGGGGACTTCATTTCAGTAAACATGGTGTGAAGAAAGCTTATTGAACTGAATTCCTGGAAGCTTTTTGTGATTTCTGAAAGCAGAAAGGCCCTTTGCAGAGGATCCCTGTGTCTGTGCTGTTTATAAATCCAGGAGGAAATTCCTGCCAGTGGCAGAATTTCTGTCCCCACGTGTGGGGCAGTGCAGGGATGCTCTGGGGTCAGAGCTGTGGCAGCCCCTGTGTCACAGGTGGCAGAGGGACAGAGGAGCACAGGGTTAGGGTGGGATGAACCTCTGGGCAGAAAATCTGCAGACACTTTTCCAGGCTGGAGGCTCAAATAACAAAAAAAATGAGGAGTTAGGCTGAGCCCAGGATGGGTGGGAGTAAATTCCTTTCCTCTAAGGCCCCGTAGGATTCCCTGTATCAAGTTTCGAAACTCCTGGATTGGAGCAGGGAGGGAGGAGCTCACAAACCCCACTCTCTCCCTATTTATTTGCAGAGACTTTTGCCCCCACAAATTTCAGCCCTCCCAATTCATCCAGCTCACCCAGCTCCTGCTGGGCTGGCTCAGCTGATAAGCACCAGGCAAAACACCAGCCCCTGCACCAGCAGTGGGAAACTCAGTTGGCCTGGAATAGATTTGTACTTTTAAGCTAAATTCAGCTGAAATCAGAGTTCTTATCTTTTGAGGTGCAAATACATTTATTTATTTGATAAGACCAAATCTATGCCCATGTTGGAGCTCCTGGAACTGTTCCTGCAGAGCAAAACTGAGCTTCTGCTTCTCTTCTGAGGGTGACAGCAAAAACTTTTAGATAAGCTTGAGGGTTTTGGGATGAACACCTGAGCCAGTGGGGTAATTTTTAGATAAGCTTGATGGTTTTAGGATGAATACCTGAGCCAGTGGGGTAATTTTTAGATAAGCTTGAGGGTTTTGGGATGAATACCTGACCTGGTGGGGTGGCTCAGTCCTCACAGCTTGGTGACTGGGGAAGGATCCCATCCTCAGCTCAGCTCTGTGGGAACTCCTGGCACAAAGAGGTTTGGGCAGCAGTTTCCAAGTAGGAATTAGATTTAGCTTATAAATTAGTTCCTAAGCTTGGGGCCAGGGTGATTAAGAGAGGAATCCACCCCAGGGAGCCCCTTCTGTGTCCAGATTCCTCCTCGCTCACACTTTAACCATGACTCTGACACAAAATACACGGCCTGAGCCCAGCGGAATTGAAACTGAATGGTTTTACCCAAATTTCCTCTCTGCTGAACAGGAAGGAAAAAAAAAAACAACCCCAAAAACCAACAAAAACACCAAACCCTCAGCCATGTCCCTCCAGCAACGTTCCTGATGTGTTCCTCAGGCTCTGCAGGCATTTATCTCACCATTCCCCAGGAAGGTCTCCCTGTGCATCGTCTGCCAGGGTTCACTTCTCCCTTGAAAAGTTCAGCGCGGGACCATCCCCGGAGCATTCCAGCATCCCGGTTTTGGATGAATACCTGCCCCACGTCTCCCACCGAGCCCCACTGTCTGATGGATGGTTCCTCGGAGCAGTGGCAATTTCATGGATCGTTGGGCACAACCACTCTGCATTTTCACCCGCGGATAATCGAGCTATTACGGGACAATGAGGAACAGATTGCATCTGCCCCGGCAGCCCCCGACAAAGGGCCGTGCATCTCTGGCATCTCCCACGCCGGGGATGCGGGAGGGGATGTTTGGAAGGGGGAAGAGGAGGACAGGTAATCCCAGGTATTTGAGCATCGTTTTGTCTGCCCCTTTATCTGCTGCTGCTGAGGGAAATCGCATCCCCGGCTTCAGCAGGGGCTGGGCTGGAACCAGCTGGGGTTTTAACCGTGGAGTTTTCCGTGTATTTTATCTCACCTCCCACATTCCAGGCTCAGTTCCTCCTCGCATCCTCCTCCTTTATGATTTACAGGCTTCTGCAGCTGATAAAAGGCGCTACAATACCTGAGCCCCGGGAGCTTTGTCTGTCCCAAATTCTCCATTTTCTCCCAGCCCAAGCCGGAGGATAAGGATCCGACCCCACAGGGAAACTGAGGCACACTTTGCTGACCCTCCACAGCAACCCAGGCATCTCCTTACTGCCCAAAATTCACATTTATGGTTTCCCATGGGGAATCTCCAATCTCCACATGCCCACGGGCATGGAACCCCCGCAGGAAAACAAGGACTACAGTCACAGTCAAAATAATCTCTGAAACTTTAAGCAGTTGTGGTCAGGGATGGAAAATAATTTTCCTTCCATATCAGGATTTGGGCTGCTTTGCTGCCCTTGGTGAAATCTGCAGTGGCCACAACATGAATTTTACGTGAGAAATATGAAGTTTCTGAGACTATAATTTTTTAAGAGTGACTATGATCTATTTCCGGCAGCAAATATGCAAATTTGCTCATTAGAAGGAAGGTTTGGATGTCAAATTACTTCCCAAAAACGCTATAAGTCTCTGTACATACTGTACTAAAAATTCTTCTACAGTTCCACAGTAGATGAATATATTACATCTTTCTAACTCCATCTTTTTTTATGGCTTTGCTGCCCTTTGCCCTTTATTTAAGATCCTGACACTGAAATGATTTTGTGCTCTTTGACTTTTCCAGCCAACCACATCAGGCCCTAGTGTTACCCATGGTAAATAAAATAATGGCCATAATGAAAAACAAACAGGGTGAGGAAGGAGGTGCCAGGCCTGATGTGCCACCGAATCACTTAAGAGAGGTAAAATATTGCTGCATCTTGTGGAACATTTAATCAGCCAAAGAATTTCATGCAGTTGTCTCCCTTTAACCTTCCCACCCCCTTCTTCTCCCTCCCCCCCAAAAAAAGGCTTGAAGTGAAATATTTATGATTTTAATAAATTAGAGAACATGGCTAATTAGCTCCATCATCAACACCCCCAAGGCTGTTAAAGTGAGGGAGAATGCTGGAGTTTAATATTGCTCTGCCTGGTGAAAGAGCAAAGCATGAAGTTCACAGGATGATTCACCCACAGTGGCCTTTGGGATGTTCCCAGAGAAACTCCTCCCCAAACGGGGAATTTCAGGCACCATCCAGGACTGGGAATGGGTGGATGAAATGGGAACTTTGCTGCTGTAGATGGATAAACATTTAACACCTAAATGAGCTTCTCAGGGAGCAATCCTTTCTCTAAAAGAGTGGTTTAATCATCACACCCAGGAAGGACCACCCTGTCCTTCCACCAGTGACCTGCTCCACGTCTGGTCGTGCAGCAATGATTTTATTAATTCAAAGCACCCTTGGCTTTAGGAGCCAAATACAAACAGACTAAAGGAAATTATTAATATTTTCTAATCTGTGTGGTGGAACTCGCTAAAATCCTCGCTTGGTTTGTGCAGAGGTGGAATTTCTTGTCTCCTTTGCACCCTTCCAGCAGACAAAACAGATCAAATGGCAAATTCCTCGCACTCATCGTCGCCGGGCTGAGGTGATGGACATTGTTAATTGAGGGTGTCAAAATAATTTACTGCAAGTAATTAAATAAAATGGCAGGTTCCATAGCCTGCTGAATTTGGATCTAAAGTCCCTAATCGGGGCTATAATTTAAAAGTACCTGACAGAAGCTTTAATTAGAGAACAAAAATGCGAGTCACCAGTAAAGCTCAGTGATGGATGGTGGAAGGTGGGGGGAGATACCTGCTCATGTCTGCTCTGAGAGATCCCAAACAGCTGCCTGGTCCACAGGGGCTGCTTGAGGAGCCCAGCTCCTGCCCCAGGCAGTGGGAGCTCATTCCCAGTGCTCCACATCCTTCTGCCAAGGAAATTCTTCCAAGCTCATGGCCCTTGGTTTTCTCTTGGCTCACCACTTATCTGGGAAAGGGATTTACCAGCTGGTGGCAGAGCTCGAGGGCATTTGCTGGTGGCTCCCAGCCGGTAGAACAATGAATTTTGTCACAGCACAGCTGCTGGTGGTGTTTGTGAGGACTTCTCAGAAGGTGACAAACCTGGCCTTAGTGGCACGGCACTGTGGCCTGGCTGGCTTTGCATTTGAAAACAAACCAGCAGGGCAGCCCCTTTTGGCTGTGCTTCCCAGGCAATTCTTTCTTCCTAAATGGTTCTCCTGGGCATGCTGAGCTGTGCAGGCTGGAAAACAGTTGTGGTGTTCAGGGTTGGGACCTCCCAACATGCACAGACACAACATATGGATTATTCTTCATGACAGTCTTGGCACCGGGGGGTCACCACCCATGTTGCTTTCCAATTCCCAGATCCAGCCCTATGGCTTCCCCCTCAGGAAAAAAGGAGGGCAGGGAGGAAGGAAAGGTCATGGTTTAAGTTTTTTTGTAGGTTATCTAATATAGCACTGAATTATGTCCTTACTGGGTGCTGTCAGGACCAGTTATGTCAACGTGGAGGTGCCATTTGTTGGCCACCACTATGGGGGACATATTTTTGGGAAGGTGAATCTCCTACATTTGCATTCAGAGAGGAGAGGAAACCTTGCTCTTCTTTGTACCTTGTACAGGATCGACATTTATCTCAAGCCAATGTTAGCCCAGATCTTGGAATTTCAGAATGAAATCCTGACGTGCCCTGAATATCAGAGGAGTCCAAAGCCCAAACTGGGACACCTTTAGGCAGGAGCAATGATCTGTTCAGTCTTTTGACTGAAATTTTCCCATTACTCGAGTGGTGTTTTTTAAGACCCTCTGGAGCACCTTCCCATCCCACAGCAGCGTGAACACATCACAGAGTTCCCACCTGGATTAGGCTGTTATTAATTCATTTTATAGGAGGCCCTGTGATTCCTCTGATCCTGCTCACACCTTCCAAGGGGATCTCTTTGAGGGATCGTCAAAGGGTGATCCCTGATGAAGGAAAGCCTGCAGGAGCCTGCCAAAAGGGAGATCCACTGGGATCTCAGCTCTTCCTCAGAGCTATCAGCTGGGAAAGGGGGGGAATGGAGCTGCTGGCCGCCCTGGCCAGAGCGTTTTTACATACGTCAGTGGAACCAAAATATTGTTTCAGCAGTTATATTGTCACTATTCAAACAGAGCTGGAGGAATGGTGCCAATCTCCTGTTACCAGGGCTGTAATGCACTGAGCCATCCGGCCTGAGGGATAACCAGGGCTGCTCAGAGAGGGAACCTGTGCCAGGACTGGAAGTGCAACAAGGCTCTGATTGCTGGGGAGGCTGAGAGAGGCTGTTTCCCTCCAAAACCTCTGTGATTGCCCTCGAGAGAAAACATTTCAGCAGAGCACGGAGATCCAGTGAAACCAGAATGATTCATTGGGGTTGGATATGTGAATTTATTTCTTTTAATGTGCCCTGTGTATGGAGGGACCACATTGGTCCCAACTTGTTTTATAAAAGGAGGATAGGGGAGAAAAATCTGCACTTTTCTGTGGCTTCGGTTGGGTTCAGCTCAAGATGAGATCAGTGGAGATTGGTGGATCTTTAGGACCCCCCAGAAATTATCCAGGACAAGAGGAAGAAGTGTTTCAACCCTCAGGAATAAAGTGGTGAGTATGGAGCTCAGCAAGTGCAGCGTGATAACAGAAAATAATTTTAAAAGATGAGGTAAAAACATTCTTGCTGAGGCTTATTTCAACTCAATGATGTTTAATGAATTGGCAAAGCTCTGCTTAAGGGAAAAGAAAAAAAAAAGAGCAAACTCTGCATATCTGGATCTTAATGATTAATAATTCTGCATGGTTGGGATGCCAGAGTAAACATAATAAACACTTTTCTTTTAACCAATTGACTTTAGTTTTCCGTGGCCAATAAAGTTTGAAGAATTTTCTTTGGATCCAGTTACACCAGCATTGCCTGGGAGGGAGGACAGTCCACTCTATACCCACAGAGCTGACAAAATAAATGGCCTAGAAAGCTCCAAAATGTGTTTTTCACATCAGTGAAGAGATTTTTAATGATGATGTAACAACGTCAAGCATCATAAACAGTGCTGGGAGGAACATACCTGACCTGCTCTGAGCTGTGTGGAGGAGCTGTGGGTTGTGGGATCCCTTGGAATTTTACTGCCTCCCTAACTTAGAGTGGCAGGACTGGAGGGAAAAAACACAAATGAAGGACAAATCCATTCAGACACCATTTTTAAAAATAAGACCTCAACTGTTTTCAAATCTTTAACGTCCTCTGACATTTTGGAGGCTTTTGCTAATTCTCCAAAGCCTTAAAAACACAGTTCCTCTAAGTGGCCTGTTCCAATTTCCATTCAGATGCCACTTCTATTATTTAAGAGTCTCACTAAAAATGCCAAAAAAAATTAATCAAGCCAAGACTTGTGCCAAATAGCTCAAGTGATTTGCATTATATTTGGAGACTGAGAATTGACCAACCATTCAGCTCAATGCAAAAAGAATGTTTCACGTTTAGATATGATGTTTAATTCTGCAAAAGGCCAATTTTGCTGATTATGTTGGGGTCATGTGTGAGGTTTGAGGCGGAGCAATGTGAGAATAGATGTGTGCAGCTGGTGCCTTGCCCTCATTCTGCACATAATGAGGGTTTTTTCAAATTTCCTCCCATATTTTTCTCCTGGCAGAACTGGCCACGTGGGCTCTCCCAAATCCAGGTCAGGTATGAAAGGAGATTATTTAAAAATGGGTGGCTGGGAGAGCTCTTTGCTGGACTTTGCTGGACATTGGTTAGGAAATGGACAGCAGCCCCCACGTGGTCAGTGGTGAAGAGGTCACAGTCACATCTGGAAAAGACACAGCTGGATCCAGGACAGGAGGGACCTCTGTTTGTACAGCTGGCTGTGGACAAACCTGTCCTTGCTGTCACCTGGGTTGGATCTGTTCTCCTGCACCTGGGACTCTCTGAGGGTCCTGCTGTGCCCAACTAATCCAGCAATGCCACTGCTGGTGTCCAGCTCTCAAAAGAGAGAGGTGTGTCCAGCTCCATCAGAAAGCTGGAAAGGGCATTAAAATCCCCAAAGTGTTAAAGGAAAAGCCAGGATTTGCTCGAGTCAAAAAGCCTAGCAGATTTTTTTTGTTTGGATGTGCTCACAGTCCAACTCATTTAACACAACTCTAATGACACAATGCTTTAATGTCCAATATTTCATTTTCCTTCCCCACACAACACAGGCAGAACGTTCTCCACTTGCATATGTCTGATAGCAAAAGTCCTGAATTTGTCTGTCTGGATTCTGCAATTTCTTCCCCCTCACATCCAAACCAGAAGTGTTGAAAAGCCCAACCTTTGCAGGTTTGCTGTGAGCAGGCACAATATCTGTTCTGATAACAACAGCTGGGCACTGATCCACATCTGGCACCTGCAAGGCTTTGGTGTGTGCCTCCCTTTGCTCCTATTCCTTCTTCCACACAGTAATTTCTAGTGGATGGCAGAAGTCTGGGGGAATTACAGGAGATCTGGCAGCTCGGTTTAAGTGCTGGGAGCTGATGGAAATGATGCACACCTATAGGAGCTCTTAAATCCTGCATCCAGATTTCCTGGAGAAAATAAACCTAAAGGGAATAATTTCCTTTTTGCTCCCATGTCACGGGTCAACCTCGCTGCTCCTGCCACAGCAACATCAGGGAAATGCTGATGTGGGCTGTGGGGGCCCATCTGCATCTGACCTGGGAGCCTTCCAGAAAGGTGGCTGTCCCTGGCTGTCCTTTCCCACTGCTGAACAGGACTGCAGAGGGAGATTTTTGACAAATACCCAACTTCTTCATATTTTATGCTGCTCCTGGAAGGAACTTTTAAAAGGAAGGGGAAGAAAAAACGGATTAAAACCAACCCTTGACTGAGGTCTCCATTAAGGCACAACTTGGAAACCTTCTTCTTGTATTTTGCTGTGCTGCCCAACCAGATCCAAGGGCTCTCAAGTCTCTCAAAGCGAGGGCTGAGCTCGGAGCCTGGTGCGTGACAGGTCCTTTATTTACCCAATTTATCCCAGCCCAGGGTGACTTGGATGGTTTCCTACAATGACTCTTTGTAGGCTGTGGCAACCCCTTCCCGTGTGGGGATGCTGAGCAATCCTGGACTCCTGAGGGTGAGTTCACTCCTGGGCTGGAGCCGTGGGTGTCCTTCTCCTGGGACAGCCCCAGACGAGCAGACTGTTCCTTCAAACAGACTTCCTCTTTGTGCTCCACAACTGTACTCGTGGCAAGGGGGTTGCTGGTGACTTGGAACATTTTTTTTTTTGTCCAAGAAAAACACTGATTCGAGCTCATCGCCTTGGAATTAACTCATATCAGGATATATGGAGCAAGGCAAGGATCGGGATTAACAGAAAATCATCGACACAGGGGTGATTCCTGCGGAAACAGGCTGAACATTCAAACCCTCAGGAACACTTTGAAATAAAATCTGCAATAATCCAGGCCAGGGCTGGCAGCAAAAAGGTATTCCAGACCTTCCACAATGGTTTTTCCATGATCTTACAAGGAGTTCATTGTCCAATAAGCACTATTATGCATTCAAACAAGGAGAACTCTTCCAAGCCTGGATGCATTGTTCTTTTGTTCCAGGCACTTTGTGTCAGTGAAGTCATGGCAAGGCACTGAGGCTTCAGCCTCGCAACAAACACTGGCTGTGATGGGATATTTCCACTTGGCTCCCCTCCCAGTGGCTCCTGCTGGAGCATTGTTCTCCGAGACCTCCATCCATAAAAAGTGACAATGGCACAACACCTACTTCCCCTAAGCCCTCCACTTTTGGCATCTGCGCCTCAAAACGGTGACATGGAGCTCCCAAAATGCCCCCAAATTTTGCAGAATTGTTGCTACCCTTTCTGCCAGCCACAGCTTTTCTCTTCCTGTGATTCTGAGAGTAATTAATGCTCCTTGCTTCAGCTTGGAATGCTTCAAAATGCTTGGAGTGGTGGGAGCTTGTGTTCCACCAGCCCAACTCCTATGAAACACCCCAGCTTATCTCTAAAGAAACTATTTAGCCGTGCTCCAGTGTCACTTTATTCATCTTTTAAATGCTTCTAACAGCAAACTGCTTCATTTGGCAGCAGAGCAAAGTCCTCAGGCTCCTGCTGGAGCTGCCAAGGAGCTCCTCAGGCTGTGCCAGCCCTTGCCAGCTGAGCGTTGTACCAGCAATGGGTTCAGTGTTCCTGGACTTCCAACCCCCTGAGGTTCACTTCGAGTTTCAGACTCAGAGTGCACAAGGAACTCAACATAAAACTCAGACTGTAAATTTGACTTTTCCTTGGTCTCCAATCAGAACCATAAATCAAGGCCAGATTTGCTTTGAACTTGGTCGCGCTTGCCCCAGAAAGTTCAGGAACTTTAATGATCCTCTGGGACAGAGTCAAGCCCGTTTTAGAGCGTTTACAAAGAAAACATCAAACTGGATGGATTTTATGTGGTTTTGCTACGTGCCTTTGGCACAGCTCTGGCAGAGCCTGACAAGGATCCAATTCAAGTTAAAATGAAGATAAACCGGGCACTCGGCTGATGTCATCGGACAACAAGCAAGCAAACAAACAAGCTGATGGCATCTCTAAGATTTATTTGGTTTCACTTTGCTGCAACTTTATCAGCACAACTGGACGGTTCTCCTTCCCTCAGCCATGATGTAAATCAGGAGCCGAGCCATGCTTTAGCTGTGATGGTTATCAGGCTCAGATAAAGCTTTTCAGATCTTTTCTCTGTGGACTTGAAATGTCTGGCCAAGCACAGATTTGGATCCAAGTTAATGGGCTCTCTGTGAAAATGCTGGAGAGCCCCAAAGGCATCTGTATTACTCTGCCACGCTGGGACAGAGGAGGTTTTGAAAAGGAGCTTTGCTGTTTAAATAGGAGCTGCTGTCACTTCTCAGGTGATTCTCGTTGCTTTCAACCAGGGAAAATTTAAAGTACTCAGAACAAAAAGTTGTCCCACGGCGAGGTGGACGTGCAGCTCCCAGATTTCTCCTCCAAAACGTGGCTGGAGTTTCTTCTAAACATTCTCAGTGTAGCTGACCATTAATGCTGAGACAAAACAAGAGATAGAATGTATTTTTTGTGGTTTATAAATACACACCATGTCCAAAAATCTTACAGCATGTTTCAGATGGGCTTGCCAAGTGTTCCTAGCACTTATCTGAAAATGTGCCTTTTGACTTCATAAAAATTCTAAAATTATCCAAGCACATACATACATTTATACATTTCCAAGTCAGGTGGGACCTTAGAATAATCCTGCCTAACCTCCTTTTATTGGAAGGTGACTTTTAAAGTTGTTTTTCTTTCTTTGGGATGAAGTCTCCCAGAATTCTGCATGGAAGGGCTGCACTGAAATCATCAGCTTGGTAGCCAAGTGTGGATATTGTCAGTGAGCAGGGTCATGCTTCTCACTCTGTTTCACCTGAAGCACTCGTGCCTGGAAGTGTTAATAAATTGTCATGGAATAACGAGCCCAAGTTCATGGAAACCTTTCTAAAACATGAAGCTCATGCCATGACACCCTGAATCACAGTTTAAAGCATATTCCAATGTCAGAGGGCACATTTTGGAGTAGCTACCGTGGGTTTATTCACAAATTCTGTGGGGAAAAACATCAGAATTCACATATTTGAACCCAGGGCTTGTTTGCCTGTCTATCACTCCCACATCCCAGCATAATTTAATTTATATCAGTAGCAAAAATGATGTCTCTGGTGGTTTTATCAGAAATTTCCCATATTTCATAGGTAAACATTGTGCTTTTGATGATTTATTTAATTGATTTGTTAATTATGCAGTTTTCATCTGTTCAGTTTGAGCTTTGTGCAATTTTCAAGTTTGTTTTGCAAGTTCTTTCACACTTTTCTGCATTTTTAAAGCTACCAGCCTTTGGTAGTGTCACCCCATAAATGACTGGTGAGAACTGGTTAAAATCTTTTGGTTTTAATGGAACTATGAAGTTCTCAAAGCTCACAGAAATGGTCAAGAAGAGCCACAAATGAGAGTCAGAAATCGACAGAGAATTTCTGATAAGCACAGCTACGTCTGGAGAGGAACCACATGTAACAAATTCCTCACATTAACATTTAGTTAAGGGATACAGAGAATTTTCATCAGAATGCAGCATTTCCATTTAACTTCACCCTCTGCACAGAACTGTTTTTCACTGAAAAAAGAAGCTATAAAGGAAACAATCTGCTCTTAAATTCAACATGAGGAAATTGAGGCCTGAATCTGCAGCTATGTAACTCTGCTTGCACAAACACTTCCACTGATTTCAACAAAGATCTTCACACAGGAGAATTACTCACATGGATAATTGCTCCTGAGATCAGGCAATCTGGGTCAGTTAGTGAAATAAGGGCACTAAATCATTTTCTAATCTATATTGTTCTTTATGACTGCCAAAGTGCTAGCTGTATTTATTTTTTATAATCCTGATAAGGAAACATTCCTAAAACATTAGCAAAAAATAAAAAATAAAATAAAAATCCAGCTTGAGTGAGAGGACAAAGTGAAACAAACATCTCTCAGCCTTCCTCTGCTGTCGCTGATCTTTAAATAGCAAACTTGAGCCTCTGTCAAAGCACGCTTTGGGTGGTTGTACAGCAAGTAGCTCCACGAGATGGGATTGGAAAATCCTTCAAGGCCCTTAATCAGCAGGCTCTGGCTCTTTGAGCTCTTCCCTGCTCCTGCCTTCGGAAGGAGCCGTGCCTGAGAACGTTTAATCCGCGGCGACCCCGAGCGCCGTCCCTCGGGGAGCTCCCTCCTCTTGTTATCGTGTGTTGGCCGTGTCAGAGGTGAGAGGGGAAAATGTGCAACCCAAACCAGCCCCCAGCCCCTCTCTTGGTCAGAACTTATCTACAATCACAGCCCAGGCAGGATCCAGATGTAGCAAACCCTTTCTATTAGCATGGATGGGGTGCAAAGTCAGACAGCGCCTGCTAAATTTGGCCAGAATTTGCTTGAAACTTTGGAAGATGTTTTCCATTCCTGGGTATTGACTTTGTAATGGGACCTGCCCAAGCTTTAACAGGCGTGAGAAATTTAAATATACAACTCCCTCCGACCTGGAAAAGGAAAACAGAGTATTTCAAATGGCTGGGCAAGGGGAGAGAGGGGCAGAACTGGAAGGGAGCTTGGTTGGACCTCTGGAAGGAGGCACCGTGAAGAGAGGAGGGTTAACAACGCCCTCCTGTTCGAAAGCAAATGTTTCTGGGAGCAGGGTAATGTGAACCACACAGATATGGGATAGCCCAGGAGGGGCAGAGGAAGTTTAAATTCATTCTGGAAAGGTCATGCTACCACAGTTCATTTTTATATTGTCACAGAGAAATCTCCTCCTCCACTTCAAACCCTTTCTTATTTATACACCTCCTCCCTGGAAAAAGTTCCCAATAACGAGCGGGCTGGATGAATTCCAAGATGCATTGCTGTTGTCTAATCCCTCTTTTTGATTCTCCAGATACCAGGTTGCTTCATTCTCATTCACCACGGGGCAAAAAATCTTCCAAACACTCAGGAAAGCTCCGGAGAAATGCTGGGATTGCATCTTCCAAAGGAGTTTTGTTAGACGCGAGGAATTTGCCGTGGCAACGTGCTGATGGAGAGTGTGGGGCTGCTCCTCTCCCTTTAATGGTTTATCCACATGGGGCAGTAGCAGAGGAAAACTCCAGAGTCTTGTAGGAGAAATGTTCCTGCCTTTAAGTTGTGGTGAGACCATTGATCATGTTGCTGATAAAGCAGCTTAGGCTGTGACAAGCAATTGGCCGCTGCAGTGTTTGCAGGGAGACATCAAGGCTTTGGAACACAACCCTTGGGCTTAAAATAGCAAAACTCCCTTGGAGAAGGAGCCCTTACAATGTGTGTTCCTTAAATAGACCCACAGCCAAGAAAATAAACCCTGTTTTACACACGGCCAGAATGGGGGGAAAATAAACTCAGCAGTTGCTGTGTGAATTAGTGACAAAGTCACAGCTTGAGGCTGAATCACCTGATTTTGAACAGGCTGATTTTCCTGCTCTTTTATGTGTTGGAAAGATAAGGACAAACCTGGAATGATTTTAAATAAATTCATGCCTGGGTGGCTTTTTTTGGTGGTACACAGAACAGGGAAAATAAAGGAAAGCATGAATGTGATCCCTTGCCTTGCTGAGGTGAGGAGGGAAGGAATAACACGAACACAAAATGAGATTTGCTGTGATCACCCTTCATCCACCCTTGGACCTCACCCACACCAGCACTGCATTCCTAAAGGAAAAATGAGGATGCAAAGTGTCTGACAACATGAAAAAGAGTCAATATCATACTATAACAGTGGAATTGTGCTGTGAATGCCTATTTTGTTACCTCTGAAAATCTCCCTTTTGCTACTCATCACAATGGTAGAGAAGATCAGCGTGATTTATTTGAGCCTTTATGAACTTGTTCTCTGCTAAATGCTGACAGCCTGATGATATTTTCCAAGATCCAGTGGCTTCTCCTTGAAAAGGAGTCAAGTTAGGCTCATGTGTAAAACATCAACAATGTATCCATCCCCAAATTTGGCCACAATTATCTAATGAGCCGAGCAAGGCAATATTTTATTGGCAAATCAATTGGTCACCAAAAAGTGCAGTTTTGGAGAGGTCCTGATTGCTGGAAAATATTCTTTCTGGTCAAATGGAATATTTTGGAAACACCAGCATTTGTCATTTTGACTTGTTGAATTCTCACATTTTGGGGTGCTTGTCAGGAAAGGTGAGGCCACTAAAACACAGATGGAAGAAGGAGAACTCCAGTATCCCAGAGAAAATATGAGCACAGCGGGCAGATATTTTACAGACATTCCAAGAGCTTCCTCAAAGTGCCCCATTTGGGACCAGGAATCAAAACTTTGCCTCTGGATGTCTGTTAGCAGGGGTGACTTGGGTCCCATGAGCACCACTATGTGTTACATATATAAAACAATTGTGTAACTTCAATATATTATTTCTCTTTACTAATTCAAAGCAAGATTTTTTTTCTGCTGAAGGAGAAGAATAACATGTGCTGTGAGAGGAGCCTTTTTCTCCCCAAAGCCAGTGGATAAGAAGCTCATAAATGAACATTTGAAGTTTGGCTACTGTCAGAAATCCATATTTAGACTCTGTTTTTGCAAAAAATAAATTATGTTTAAATGTAAGCAGGAGGGAAGTGCTTTAATGCTGTCAGCCAGGGCACCTCGGAGTCAGCAGAAAACAGGATTGAGCAGGTGCCCAAACTCTGGGCACGTGCTGAAATGCTCTGCTGCTTTCTGACCCCAAATGAGCAGCCTGACAAGCAGCTCTGTTCAGGGTGGTCTTAAATCTCTTACTGGGAGCTGGTTTAAATCAGGGGGAGGGATGAGGCTGGGGAACATAAACGTTCTCTGGGGCCCATTTCGGTTTTTATGAGGAAGGTATTCCAGCCAGAAGGAAAGGGCTAAGATCAAGCCAGCCATCTTCCAGGTGAGACTGCAGCCTTTCAAGCCCTCTGTGAGGGCCCTTAATAACTTTGCCATGTGTAAACACCCCTGATGCTTTTCTTCTGAGCTCAGAGTGACAACCAGAGCAAGGAGAGAGCGGCTGCCCGACACTTTTTGACGTCAGTTCTTATAATCCTGAGCAGTTGATAACCATGACACTCCAGAAAGTGGGTATCACATGTCACTGCAGAGCCTCATGGAGCAGCACTGAGGGCTTTCAGAGCTGCCTCACCCCTCTGAGTTTACCCAGGGTTTTTTTTTTCCAGGCCCATAATGAGCGAGGCACAATTTAACCCTTTAACCTCGCCCCACACAGGTCACATTTCAGCCCAATAGAGGACACACACCAAGTGGCTCATGTTTATTTTCCAATTGTCATTTTCAGTTTACCTTGAAGAACCTGATCTTTAAGTTGGTAACAAACAGCTACTGAAACCAGCTGAGGATTTTTTGTTGCTGTTGTTGTTGTTCCCCAGCTATAAACCAGTCAGCCCCAAGAAAGACCCCATGAGACTGTGGAACATTTGCTTCCCATGTCAGCTGAGGAACTTCCCAAAACAGCCAAAGACAAAGTACCTCAGATGGCTTTTATATTGCTGCTTTGCTCTGGCCATGCTGGGTCATCGAGGGATATAAAATGTATCAGACTCAGCTAATTCAATTTTCAGGCAGAGAGAACATTTTATTAAAGGAACTCTGATTATCTGTGCTGTTACAGCCTGAGCCAATGGACATCAAAGTCATCAATTGTCCTCTTTAATGTTCTTTAATGCAGCTTAGGACTTTATTTTAGCACTTTCAATTCCCAAACAGATAAATTGTTAAATTCTTGATTTAAATAGTTATATTTATTTATACCCCTGAGCACAATTTCCTCAGTATATCCAGCTAAAGAGAGATTCCAGAGATAACACCCCCAAAGTTCTGCCCCCCAGGGAACAGATGTATCTCACACTCGGAAAAGTCTGATTTTTCCTCTCAAAAGTCTCATTTAATCTGTTTGATAGCAGAGTCATGCAGAATTTATGGCGATACAAAGCTCTTAAGCAGAAAAAAAAAATATATAAATCCCCATGGAATCTGTATCCGTGGCTCCAGAGTCCTATCCCAGCATCGCAAGTGTTGGAAAGTTGTTCTGGATTGAGCCTCTAGGCAAGTCTGATTGAATCTAGAGTGTTCATAGGGATGGTGGAAGAGGACTCTGCAAGCAAGCCCAAAGCCGAGCAGGGCCAGATCCCAGCGTGCAGCTTCTGAGGCAGAACCAACACAGACACAATTTGCCACACGTGATCTCACATCAGCTGAGAATCCCAAACCTCCTTGGAAAACGTGCTTTGCCATCTGGTTTAACTGGACCCAAAGGCAGAAGTTTGAGTGCTGCCCATTTTGTGGCGCTCCCCAAGTTCGGGGCTTCTTCCTTTTGCTCTAACATGAAATTAAAGCTTTGTAAAAACCCCCACGGCTGATTCACTGCTGTAAGTGCTTCCGTACTTCTTTCCCACTCCCTTCCATGCATTTTGGATGCAAGTTTGTGTGGTTAGGCGCCAACAGACCAGGCAGATGTGCAATGGGACCATCCTGCAGCGCTCCTCCTGCTCCAACCCTCCCTTCCCACGTGGCAAACATCCGGAATCCGAAGAGTTTGAGCTACCTGGGCTAGTGGAAGGTATCCCTACCCATGGCAGGGATTTGGAACTGGCTGAACTTTAAATTTCCCTCCAACCCAAACCTTTCCATGACTGTGTCATTCTGTGATAATGCAAGAGCTTTCAGAGCTGGCGAAGACCTAATTATTTGGAGGAAAATTGCCGTGACAGGAGAGACCTTTTCCCCTCTTCCAGATGCTTTGGCTTGGGCGGGTAGGTGAAGCCCAAAGCTTTCCAGGAGGTGCAGGAGGTTTTAGCCACACAATTTGCTTCCAAGTCCGAGGGAGCCAGGCAGCCAAGCCTTGGCTGGCAGCTCCAGTTTGTGGCCTTCCCTAACTCCAGCATTTATTGGTTTGGTGAGCACTGTGAAACGCTCTTTGGGTGGCCTTGAACTTCCCCCACAAAAAAACAATTATAGGCTCCAGGCTGGTAAACACTGAGCTTGCAGAGCTGCTCTGGGCTCTGCCTTCCAGTTGGCCAAACCTCTGAGCCCTTCATCAGCCCAGCTCTGATAGCATCAAACGCAGGATGAGGTCACAGCTCCTGAAATCCCCCTGATCCTTACCCAAACACACAGCAAACCCTTCAAACTCTCTGGATCCTATATAAAATATCATGCTTAATAAGGCTATTGTATCACAGCAGGGCCTGGGTTTAAGCCCACTAAATCCCAGCTATTTCCTTAGGCACCTATTATTTGGTTTTCTCTAATGCGGGATTCTGGGTGTTGTTTGTACAGCACATTTATGGTGCTGCACCTCGAAGGAAATTCTTTCTTCTGAGGAGCAGAGCTGGAATCTTTTGGCCCCTGAATTTCCATGCCTTTTTTTTTGTTTGTTTTTTGTTTTTTGTGCACAGCCCCCATCCTTTTGCTTTAACTGAGCTGCAGTGCGTGGGAGGAGCTGCAAGCACACGGTGACCATGGGACCTCACTCCTTTGGGACACTTCAATTTTCTTGTTGTTATTTAGAAGAAACTTCACCCAGTCCACCTCGATGCCCTTGGCTTTTCCTTCTCCTCAAAAAGCCCTTGAGAAATTTGTCATTCAAACCATTACTGTTTGTTTCACTGCCCAGTTTTCACTCTGGAGCAAGACCCTCCTGAGGCTCAGGGTTTAATATCCACCACTGGAGCATCAAAGCTCCTGAGGGTGTTCACATAACTCCTCCAGAAATCTGGGAGGGCCCACATCAGGATGACCTGACATGAAAATAAAACAATGACAACTATTGAATGACAGGACCAATATTTTGACCACTTCTTTTTGTTTTCTGCCTTTTATCCAAGCCAGGGGGGAAAAAAAGCAGAACAGAGTAAAAACAAACAGCAAAACTCATCCCTGCAGCCTCAGCCAACCTGTCCTGTGATCTGGGAAAAACACCCCCTTCCCCACATCTTCCCCTGCAGGCTTCCCTCTCTAATTTACTGCAGGGAAAAAAATTATTCAGGTACTGTTGGGTCAACAGAGGACTTATAAAGTCGATGAGGATGACAAATGTGACACTCTACCCCTGCTGAACTCCTCTGCAGGCAGCTGAAGCCAATCCATCAGCAGATGCAGCAGCATTTGTTTCTGCAACATCTGCTCTGTATCAATATGCAAATCACACCAGGAGATTCTGATCTCAAAGCCTCATGTTTTCCTTGTTGTTCTTTCAAGGAACTGGAACCAGCCACTGCTCAGAGTTACTTTTCATTCGATTTTTGACTATTGCTGCAATACTCCTGGAATATTCAAATATTAACTCCTGAGGGCTACTCCAAGGAGTATTTTTAGGGCTTGTTTTTGTTTTTGTTTTTTTGTTTGTTTGGTTGGTTGGTTTTTTGTTTTTGGTGTTTTTTGTTTGTTTGGTTTTTTTTTTGTTTTGTTTTTGGTTTTTTTTTTTTTTTTGTGGAATCAAAGTATTTTCTTACCAGAGGGATTTAAGCCTGGTGAATTCTGAATCAGACCTTAATTGTATCCCTTGTCAATCAGTTTTAATCCCAGTGGCAGTTGGGGCAAGGAGACCTCACAAGTTTTGGCAAGGCAATGGCAAAATGACTTGGAAAACAGCAAGGCAAGCTGATATTGTGATTAAATAGCCAGCAAGGGACTCAGTTCCCATTCTTTGAGGGAACTTTCTCCAAGTTGTGCCAGATCTCCTTTCCAGAAGATGATAAATGCATTTCTGATGCAATGAATATTAAGGCTTCCATATTAAAATGGACTGGAATCCTCATCCCTGCTTGTGACTGCAGAGTGCTCAGCTCTTCTGGGAACCCCATCATTTCTTTTGCTGCTTAAATATGGATTGGGAGGCTCCTCTTTGTCATGTTCTTGACATGGTGGTTGAAGTGATAGAATGAAGACATCCCATGAAAAGAGAAATCAATCTAAATGTGTTAAGCAATTCTTAAAAATATATTATCAGTGAGGACCTAAATGTGAATGAAGTATTGTGCAACACACAGGTTTTAAAAGCTTTTTTTTCCAATTTCAAGTGTTTCTTTGTGTCTTTAAATATTTCCATGCAGTTCTT
>JAYDZK010000028.1:18076904-18147291 GCA_034509185.1 Euphonia xanthogaster | reverse complement strand
GGGCCATTTTGGTCCATCTTGGGTGCAGCCCTGGCTGGGCTCTTGTGCTGCCCAAGGTGGATCCATGGAGATCCTTTGAATAAATCCCTGCTTTATTCTGTAGCTCTGTCCAGCCTCTGCTCTAGCTCAGCCTTCCCAAAGCATCAACAGCACCGGGAAAATAATAAACCCCAGAGTTTTTAACCCTTTTTGAGAGCTTCAGAGGACAGATCCTCCAGGATGCAAAGCTTTGTTATCACTATCAGCCCCACAGTGCTCAGAATGTCCTGCACTGAGCACAACAAGGCCACTCAGCTCATGTGCAACAGAACCAAAAGCAGCAGCAAAGTCCAACAATAACAACGAAGCAGCAAAACGCTGGCCAGCAGTGAAAAGTAGGTCATTGTGAATGCATCCAAGAGCTCTATCTCCACAAGGAACTGGGCAGCAGCCAGAGAGACATTTGTCAAATTAATCAGGGAAGATCAGGTGCCCGTCCCCTCCCTGTCCTCTCCTCATTAACCTTTGTCTCCAAGGCAGGTTTGAGGCAAGCTCCTAATAAGTGTGATTTTTCCTGGACAGTCCAACTTCATTATTATTATTATTATTATTATTATCATTATCATTATCATTATCATTATCATTATCATTATTTTCTGAGCCACAGCCTTGCTCACAGTGCAGGCAATGTTCCTGTTGCTCAGCCAAGCAATCCCTGATGCAGGGAGGGGAGCTGGTCCCACCACTGGCTCCTGGCTCTTGCTGCAGCCTGACACGTGCAGAACTGCTTAAGGTCCAGCTGTGGCCCCAGCTGGATCTGCTGAGGACCAGCAGAGCATCAGGCTGGTTGTTCACATCACAAACCAAACCTGTCCCAGGCCTGGATTCAAGCTGCAAAGCTCCACAAGCAATTCCCATGGTGAGTGGCTGATAGCAGGAGAATTCTCCCCTGGAAAAATGGGGGTGGATTATCCCTTTTCAATGCTCTCTGAGTAGGGCTGTGTCTCAAGTGGTCACATTAGGAAAAGCAGAAGTGAACAAAAAGCCCTGAGGTTTAAGGAGTAAAGCTCGAGTCCATCAGGTATTTGCTAGGAAGCAAAGAAGGAAACCTGGAAAGCATTAGGAACAGAAAGACCACCAGACATGAAAAATGGTATTTTTAATGCTGAAGTTATCAGCAGAAGAGGTTCTCAAACTTTACAAGCAGAGTTTTAGCAGCAAAGCCACAGCAGGGCTTGACAGGTAAAATGTGTGCAAATTTAACATATTTTTTTTCCCCGCCGTTGGTCAATATTTCCCTGCCACCAAAGTCAAGAGTTATTTTGGCTTGGCACCAATTTTTTTCTGAAGGACTCCTCTCTGCAAAAGATGAGTAAATGATAAAATATGTGAGAGGATGACTAAAGCACTGGATAAAAAAATAGATTATGGGCACGGGGTGAAATATCTGGTAATGCCTGCAAGTGTGGCTGCCTAGGAGAGAAAAAGACAGGCTGAGCATTTCAGTGGAGAGCAAAGAGAAGGATGGAAACCTGAATGTTGGAAGGGAGGCTTGGTCCAGGAATCAAAACCCATAAAACACATTAGTTCTGGGGTGAAAGTAGTAAAGAGTCTGCTCCAGGTTAGCCAAATATCTGTGGCTTCAATAGAAGCCTTTAGGAAAATATGCAACCACTAAACCATTTTTACTCAGCCTCCTCCAAACACAAAATATTCCTGAGGCTGGTTTTTCCCTCCCAGCCCTCCTGACCTGCCTCACAGGGCTGAGTCAGGAGCAAAACTGGGAGGAATGAAAAATCACCATCTGCTTTTGTCACCCCCGTGACCCTGGTACCAGTTGTTCCTCACTGGCCACATTTCTTCCAGCTTGTCCATGTAGATAAGAAAAGCTGTGACATTGAATTTACTCTGTATGAACAAATAAAAAAAAAAAGTTATTTTCAGGGAGCTTTTTGCACTGAAAATCCTGGAGAGAAGTGATTGTTGTGTCTTTGAAGGAAGACCCATCACTAAGTCACTGTAACTAATAAGGGGGATATTGAAGGAGAGCAGAATTTACTGGAGCACTGGGATTACTTTTGTTAAAGCAATAATGCCTCATTTGTTCTTATGACAGAGCTTTACAACAGTTACACAGGCAAGTCTTTAACATCCATCAACATTACTGTCTGGATTGTATTATCTAGGAAATCCCAGAGTCACTAGCCTACAGGTTGAATTAGCTGCAAATTCATTTCAGATTAGAATCCCTTTTGTAAATGCTGCAGTCACTCAGGCAATACCTCAGAGAAACCAGGGGGATGTTATTGAATTTTGTGTTAATAATTCTTTCCCAGCCCTTTTATTTTTTTGGGAAACTCTGCTTCTTGAAAGGCATTAAGGCATTAAGCTGACTTTAAAATAACAGCAGCAAATAGTTTAAAAAAAATAAAAAAAACCTCCCCTTATGCCCTTGCTGCAAGAATGAAAACCTTTCAAATTCAGTTTATAGAGTATCTGCCCCTCATTCCAGGTGTTTCAAAAATATGGCAGCAGAGAGGCCCAGAGCAAATCAGTCAAGAATTCCTTCCCATTTTTTGGCCTTGCTTTGCCCAGGTACCTTCTCTGTCCCTCACCTACTTGGTACACCTGGGACTGACCTCACCTCAGAATGCTTGGAGCAGCTCAGCTCTGCAGGCTGGGAAGATCTCAGGAGCTTGAGGTGGACCTTTCCCTTCTGATGTGGTTCTTTGCTCCATGAAATGTTTTTGAAGAACGTTGACAGTGGGTTTCTTACACATTGCTGCAGCTGACATAGAATTAAACCAAAAATAAGAACATGATTGCAGCTTTTCTGATGCAAATGCAGGCCAGGATTGCTGACCAGAGCTGGATTTCACCTGGGCTGCATTTGGGTCTCTCCTGGATTTTTTTGCAAGTGGTATTCCAGCAAGGAGTCCTGCAGGCAGGAATGAGGGTCTTTGACTTGAGAATGTTTGAAGAAAATGAAGTTTGAACGCCAAACCACAAATAGTCACAACAGAATCCTGGTTTGAGGATTGCATGGAGCCAACCATGGGGCAGAGCTGCCACCACAGGACTGCTCAAATGTCACATACAACTCCAGGGTTTTGAGTTGTCACTGCTGAATTCCTCCCAGGAAATCCTCAGGCCAAGGGATTTTTTGGCTGATAATGCTGAAAAAAAGGGTTTTTCTGAAAATCAGTTATTGCCCACATTACTTGTACAAATCTTTTGCATCTTGTTATAGAAAGAATGGAGCAATCCCAATGAAGGAACACATCTCTTGAAGTTCTTCCTAAAGGATCCCTTCCATGCAAGGGAGTTAGAGCTTAGTTTCAAAGCCCCATTAAAATCTGTGTAGATGATACCCAGGCTATTTTCATTTTGATTCTTTTATTTTCTAAGTTATATTTTTACGTAAAGTGTGCTGCTGTCCTCAGAGAAAGAAAAGGGAAAATCTCCTCTGTACTTTCTTTATAATTAGTCTAAAGATGATTTTATGTTCTGAATGAAGAAATAGATGCAATTTATTGTGCCAGAAACTATCAGGCATCTGTTTAACCTGAAATCTGCAGCCTGCTCCCTCCAGGGCTCCAAGACATCATAAATAGCTGGGGGTGAACGTGGGTTTCATTGATATAATTTTTTTAAGTATTTCAGGTGAGGTTGGGTGAGTCTTGGAGGAACCTGGGATAGTGGAAGTTGTCCCTGCCCATGGCAGAGGGTGGAATGAGATGAGCTTTAATGTCCTTTTCAACCCAAACCATCCTGTGCCTTTATGGTTTTGCTACCTGAAGTTAATTAGTTCTATGAAATCTCAGAGCAGGTTTTTGCCTGTGATTGAAGACAAAGCTGCAGCTTTCCTTCCCTCCAGAGCAGTTGTTCCCTGATTTTTTAAGAGCCTGTCTGAGGTGCAGCACCCTGTTTTCTGGGGACCACAAAGCCCCAGTTCCTACCCAAGCCAGGTCCCAGTGACTGCCACCCCCTGCCCAGACACACAGACCCAGGAATAATGGCTATTTTAGCCTGTCATTCTCTGCAGCCAAGCCCTCACCTCTGCTCACCGGGGTCTTTACATAACCTGACCTCCAGAAGCCAATTACATCTGTTTTCTTTGTGCTCATGTGTTTCTGGTATTGACACCAAGCTCGCTTTCAACAAAGGGTGGGTTCCCATGAACTCAGTCCTTTATTACCAGCTGGTTCTTATTAGAGACTACCCAATAAAAAAGGAGTAATACAGTCAGCAGTGTGTTCCTACATGTAGCACTTTTCCATGTGTTTCAATTTACCAATCAACCAATAAAGCCCTGCCCTCCAATGAACTGCATTCCATACCTCACATTTTTTGCTTATTTTGATAAATGTAGCTTTTCCTAGATAAAAAGGGCAAGAATCTGGCTAACACTGTCTACTGTTAGCTGGAACGCTGATGTTGGGTAGATGAATTGGGGAATGCTACTTGATCTTTTCTCTGACAGCTTATTATGCCTTGAATCCTGGGCTTCTAAAATTTCTCTTGCAGAGCTCCCTGTCACTGTGCTTAGTTAAAACTTGTCAAAAAATTATCAAACCCAATTTCAGGCTTGTTTTACTTATTTCCTTCAGCACCGAGCAGGCGAGGGAGGTTTTGAAAGGCAACACTCTCAGTGCTGCTGTTGCAGAGGTTTCTGAAAGCTAAAATTCCTTATCCAGCATGATGTGTGGGATTAAAGGGCTCAAAGTCGAAAATGGCAGCCCATAAAATGGGTCATTTCTAGTGCAAACTGTTGGGAGGGAAAGCACAAAAAGCAAACAGCAACTGGATGGATTCCTCAAGGAGGGAGTCTGGGAGCAGATTTGGGAAGTTGCTCCTTGCCACCGATCTTCTCTCCCAAAAAACCTTATGTGCATATTTAATGTGAAGTGCTTCAAAAGTTGCACTGGAGGCAGTAAATAGCTCACAGGATTAAAAATGAGCGCATGCATTCCTTAATTTTCACCTTTTACCAGGAGGAGCTGAAGCCTTGGTTGTGTCTCTGGGGATCCTGGCTGGGGCCAGGCACAAACCCAGCACCACCAGCAGTGAGTTGCCCTTCAAAGGCAGGTGATGGGCATTTGGTACAACAGTGCTGAAGAGTTAAACTCTCAAAGTTTTATTTCGAAATTTTGATTTCAGCAAATTAATTTTGTCCTTGGTACATTTTAATAAAAATGCACCCTACTTGTATGAAGCAGGGGTCCATGAATGGGTGACCTGGTGTCCTGCATGCAGAGCAATCCAGGTGGGATGAATGATATGAAACCCTTTAATTCTCCTAAACAGACCTTCCCTTTGGCACTGACTTCTGAGCTTGGCTTCACTATCACTTTGCAGCAGGGGAATGAAAATGCAGTGAATATCTCCGTTAAACCAAGCTGCTGAAGAGGGAACTTTACTGTTTGGAGGTTGGTTGAAAAACTCTATAAAACCAGGCAGGAGCTCCTTATACACCCCTGAGGTATCAGTGTGCTCACTGGAGGCCTTGGGTGCCTCTGACTCCTTCCCTGCCTTTCTCCATCACAGGCAGGGGAAGTTCAGCTGTAGGAGGAAAAGATCCACAAAGTCACTGAGAGTTCATCCTGTGAGATGTGGGAACCTGACCTTGATGCCACACAGATATCAGCAAACCTGGGATTTTCCAGGCTGTCTCAAAGGCATCTTAATTCTGTCAGATTTTAACAATCCAAGGCACTGCAGCACCAACAATCTCCTTTTACGTGACAATCAAACAACAGCCACGAACCCTCAACCTGCACTAAAATCCTAAACACCCAAATATATTCTGATGCCTTGAACTTTTCCTTTTCCTTCTCCTTTAGAGAATTTCAGGGGGAAAAATTCAGTCCCATCAGAGTTGAGGACAAAACTTTGACCTCCAAGGAGCCTCATGGAAAGGTGTGGGTTTATCTCCCTACAGTTATCCTGTATAAATCACTGAATAAACACTAGTTCCAGAATAAGAAGTGTCAGCCTGGAAGATGAGATTCCTTTGCTTTTCCTCTCCCACTGCCTTCTTCCAGGGCACAAAAGTGCTTTTTCTGGGTGTTTTTCCCAAGGGAGCACAGTCTGGTTCCCAGCTGTGACAAATGGCAGAGGCCAAGGTCCTGGAAGGGTACAGCACAGACCCACTGCAGGCACCAAGGTCCCCTGCTGCTGTGGGGCCAGCTGAGATGGATCCATCTTCCTGGAGAATTTCAGATGGAGGTGATGCTTTTTACAAGCAAATTCTTCATTTCTAGTTGCAGTTTGGAGAGGAAATCAGGAGTGGGCTGCTCCCCACCTGATACTCCTTCTGAGCAATCCTCAGTGGTGAGTTTGCATCCTGTGCCCCCAAATCCCAGGGTTCCTGCAGATTCCCATGTGCTTCCAGCTTCCCAGAAAGCAACCTGAATTCCCCAGCCACAGCTTCCTCCAACACAAGAGGAGTTTTACTCAACTGCAACAGTTACTTGGCAAACACATTCCATTTAATAAATACATTCCATTTAGTAATTGATTAAGTCTTACATGAAAAATAGAGAGTTCTGCAGAAGATTCATTTCCAGAAAGGGATTTTTTTTTTCTTTTTTTTTTTAAATAATTGGAATTAGATTCTGGGCTGGAGAGAAAGCTGGGGATGGCTGATAACATTTTGACAATGATGAGTGAGGCTTTAGGAAATAAATACAGCCAGGATTATTGAAGTCTTTTCAGCAGCAGTGTCTCCAATTCAGTGGAATCATATGAAAAAATATTTGCCTTCTTCAAGTCACCTAATCATTCTAGAAAGCTGGCAGCAATTCAAGTGATGTACACTTAAAATGTCAGGCTAAATTATGATTTCAGCCTTCAGAATGTGCTGTTAAGTATAATTCATTTGTGGTTTTCAGTTGAAAAAAATTTGAACCTTAAGCATCTTCCTGTATTCCTGGTGTGGGTTTTGTTGTTTACGCCAAGGAAGCACCAAAATAAATAAATGAAGGAAGAACAGGAAAACAAGAGGACATGGAGTGACCAGCACATTTCCTGGAAATGAGAAAATATGCAAGAAGGAGAAGGAATTTATGAAGAAAGAAGGGCCAAGACGTGATTTTCCCCACACTCCCTGGCCCTGACAAACCACATCACCCAGAAAGGCTCTCCCTGAGATCACTTCCATCACACGCCCTTGGCCGTGGCTCTTGTTTGTTGTCACTGTTATCCAACCTTGTTCTTCCCCACAAAGGGAACAGAATTACATGAAATGCTTCATTTCCAACTTCAATTTATTTGGCTTTTTCTCCCAGCCATTGCAGCTCAGCTGCCCTCTCTTGGCTAGATTAAAGAGACCTTTAATAGATGTTATTTTCTCCTCGGTGAAAATACTTAATGTGTTGTAATCAAACATCTGTTTGATCTTTCTAATAAGCTAAACAGACCAATTTCCTTAAGTCTGTTCCATCAGACACTTCCTATATTTTAAATAAAAACTTTTGCAAAGGAAAGCTGATTTTTGCACCACTTTCAACACCCATTCCAGACTTTCAGTACATCCTCTCCAAAATAATACCCCAAAGAGCCATTTTGAGCCTTCACTGCCTCAACTGCTCTCAGTCCCTTCAAGATGAAGAGATTCCAGCTGGCAAAAGAGTTTTGGATAATGCAATCATGTTTTCAAGGAGAAGAGGATGTCACTTTTGATAGGATAAGGAGGAGGATGAGGTGCCAGAGGAGGTTTAGCTTGAATATTAGGAAAAAATTTCTTTATGGAAAGGGTTATCAAGCATTGGAACAGGCTGCCCAGGGAAGAGGTGAAATCTCCATCCCTGGAGGGATTTAAGAGCCCTGTGGATGTGGCACTTGGGGACGTGGGCTAGAGGTGGGCTTGGCAGTGCTGGGAGAGTGCTTGGACTGGATGTCTTTTGGTCTTTTCCAACCTAAATGATTCTGTGCAGTTTGACACACCCTTGATGTCACCTTTGTGAGAAGGGACCTACTGCAGTCGTGCTCACACTCTGAGTTTGCATCTGCCCCGATGCCTGTGGTGGCCACAGCTTCCCCAGCTGGACATGCCACCTGTCCCAGGGGCCACCAGCACAAGGGACAACGCCTGCAGACAAACCTGGCACCCCAAGGAGCAGGGGAAGCAGTGTCACTCCTTTGCACTGGTCAGCAGCAGGGCCCTGAAACAAAAAGAGAGAAAGAAAAGCCCTGGTGCCACCAGGGTTTGTGCAGGGTCACCCCACAGCTGTGTCCCCCCAGGTGCTGGCAGGGTCCCCCATCCCAGTCCAGGGGCCAGCTGGGGAAGAAGCTCTGGGGAAGTGGTGGCTGGCAGAAAATCAATCACAGCTCCTCGGTGCTGTCACTCTTTGCCCCAACTGGTTTCCACAAACAAAACTTCACTGTCCACTGACAAGAACAAATAAACTGAGTCGGGAGAGACTGAAAGTCACAGGGGATCTGAAATATTTACCTTGATACCTTATAAGGCTAATAACCACTTTGCTGCTTTGCAGCCACTGACAGAATGAAAAAAAAAATCACATCAAAACACAAAACAAAAAACTATGTAAAATGTTTGGGGCTTTTGACTAGCCCAACCTGTCCTGGCAAAAGCATCAAAGCAGGATTAGAACAAGGTTTTAATTATACACAGTTTCCCCCACCCTCCTTCCCTTCTCCCCTCCAAATCTCTTGTGTTTGATTATCGAGATCAGTGGAGTCAGCCAGATATTGCAGTTCATATAAATGATTTCATTCAAGCTCCTCCACCAAAGACACAACAAGCATTTTAAAAGCTGGAGGTGCCCCTTTTGCTCTGGGCTCTGTGTGTTCACCAAGTCCTGTTATGTTCCTTTCTTTCATATTCTTGCAGGCCACATTTTTCAAATTACCTGTAAGAGTCAGAAACTCCTGCGTGCCAACAGCCCCAGACAAATAAATAACCCACCCTGGGAGGAAATATCCATCATCTGCTGGACATCAAATAAATCCTGCTGGGTGCTGGGCTGCTTTTGGCCAACGCTCCTCAGAGATAAAGCAGTGGTCAATAAAAACGTGAGTCCATTCCCTGATTTGGGAAGTATAAAACACAGAAAAACTTTGGGAGGGTGTAACTTCACTTCTCAGTGTTTTTTCCTTGGCTGCACGATTGCACCAAGGCTTTAAGTTGACGGTTGAGAGAGCTGAAGTTGCTGAAGCAGCGCCGGGAGAGATTTGTGTCATCTGGGAATTGGACACAGTGGGTTAATTGTAGCGCTGACACACCGGGATTATTTACCCCTGGTGATCAAAGGGAGCTCATCCCCAGTGGGTGAGGCTGGAAGGGATTTCAGCCCTGGATGGCTCTGACAGCTCGGGCTGAGCTCAGCGGAAGGCGTTGGGCGTTTCACCGCGCTGAGCGTTGGGCAAACATTCAAACATGGAGCTGAACTTCTGATCTTTACAGTTGAGGTTCTCCACTGAAAGAAGGTCAAAAGTTTCAATTTTCCGAGCCTTCAGATCAGATGACAGCCTCAAAAGCAGCTTTGCCAAAATGCCATTTTTTTATAGACAATCTCCTTCCACCTGTGAACCAAACCAGTTTGGTATCACGTTTACAAGGGTGAGGAAAGGGAAAAATCCTGTCTGAATATTCAGTCAGGGTCAGGGTGACCGTGTGTTCTAAGCCACAAAATTATGTGCCTGACTTATAGAGTGTGAGAAATCTGATGGCTTGAGGCACAAGAACAAAACCAGAATTAAATGTAATATTTTTGGGTTGCTGCTTGTCCCTCGTGCGGCCTCTCCCAGGATTTTGCACTGTGTGGGACTCATGGTAGTGCTGCTCCACCTTTACCCTGAGCATGAAATCCTGGATTATAGGGCTACTGTACATGGATTTGTGTCTAAAAGGCCCAGCTCTGCCTGTGGATCCTGTTTTCATTAACAGTTAAAAAGAACTAATTGCATGTGTGTGCATGCTTAAACACATTTAAGAAAAGCCACTCTTTTTCCTTCTTTGTTTTTATTTTCCTTTTTTACTCAGCGATTAAAGTTTTGGTTGGCTTCTCACTCCCAAGCCTCCATGGATTCACAGAATTCACAGAATGATGCAGAGTTTATTCATCCCAGATTGGGAGAATTCCCTCCCTTGTGTCTCCAAGACACCCAGCCCAAGGATCTTAATTAACACCCCAGTAAAGGGCTGGGCAACCACAACTTTTCCCACTTCATGATTTTCAAATTCTTCCCTTTTCAGCCTCCTGACATGTATTGCACCTGATGCATTTTGTTTTTCCTTAATTGGAGGATTACAGCTTTTTACATGGAATTCACCTTATAAAGGACAAACCCGTTTTTCCTGGTCCAGTCCTTGATGTGTTTGTCTTGGTGGCACTGGTTACACCCCTAAACCCCAATTCTCCAGTTCTTTGTTGTGGCTTTCAAATTTCTGTAATTTGGGAATTCCTCAGATTTTCCGTAGGGATTGTAGGTCACATTTCATAATTAGAAATTCCTAATTACAAATATGTTGTAGGTTCCTGTATTCATAATTAAGACTCCCTAATTACAAATATAGTTAGAGGTGAAATATTATCCCTGCCCATGGCAGGGAGTTGGAGCTACATGGTCCCTTCCAACCCAAATTATTAAATAATGATAATAGTAATAGTAAAATAGTAATAGTAATAGTAAAATATAATAATAATAATAACAATAACAATAATAATAATAACAATAATAATAATAACAATAAATTCGTTAATGGTGTAGGCAGAAAGGATGATGAGACTGATTTTATTTTTAGGATAATAGAAGACAAGTAACTCTCAATTTTTTGTTTAACTAAGGCACCAAAGACAACGACTATTTTACATCTTCACTAAAAATCTTAGGAAGTGGAATTTGAATTGACCAACAGGAGTAGATGCATAACAAAAGCTGATTTAGGGCATGAGGTTTTACTGTTCTTGGTACAACAGAGTCACCTACAAAATGCAGGGAATACACAAAAAAGCCAGATGCCTAAGATAAAAAGAAATAAAAATATATTTCTGAGTAATCTCATTTTGGACAATAAGTTTTTTAACAAGAACTGGTTCTGGAGGAAACTGGACTTTGGGAGAAAGGTCAAGAACTATTCTATGTTTTTTTTTTCTCTCTTTTTCTGTGGTCTGCATCTCCAGTGGAAAACACTGCCCTGGAAGATGGCATCTGGCTAAGGAATGTGCCTCAAAATTCAGCAAAAGGCCTTGGTGGGGAGGACATGCTCTCATTCCCCTTCAGTTTACAGGGCATGTTTTCTCTCCACGCCAAAAGGCATTTGGGGTCACTCCACAAGCCCATTCTCTAAATTTATGATGGTTTTTGGTATTTGGGTTGTGGTGGGAATGCCTCCCAAGGAAGGGAACATCAGCAGCCCCAGGAGCACCCATCTGCCTCCAGCATTTCCTTTTCCCCCACAAATTTGTTTCTCCCCAGCCCTGGTGGGAAGGCTCTGACATTTTTTTCTGAGGAGGGTGGCAAGGCAAAGGGGACAAAATGTCCTGGGACATGCTGGAGAAGGAGAAAGTGGAGGCAGGGCAGCCTCAATTGTTGCACTAAAGGATTAGGAACACAGAAGATCCAGCAAAAGCCACCAGGAGGAATTACAAAAGGTCATGGTCAATGCTGTATTTCATGTCCAGCCCTGAGGAAAGACAGTTTCTCTTGCTGAAATATCACAGGTTCCTTTAGGAAACCTTATTCATTAAAGTCATGGGGTGTTTGATAATGACAGCTTATCTTATGCTGGCTATAAATGAGCTGCTGGAGTAAGGGCTGCCTGCACAGAAACCCCACAGAGTGATGGTCAGATTCCCACAGCCCCAGAGCCATATTCCCTGGGAGCAGCTTTTGGGTCATGAAAGCAAATTTTGGAATATTGTATTGAACACTACCAGGAGAGAAATCCAGGAACCCCCATATTTGATACTGGGGTGTTTGCAGCTCCTGCTGGACAGTCCCAGGGGCTGCTTGGAAGCCAACAGGGCCACTTGGCCATGTGGAGACCTGGAGGAAATTTAAACTCCAGAGGGGTTAAATTTCAAACCAAGTCCATGTCTCCTTTGAAGTGGCCTGACCCTTTCCCTCCCATCCTTTTGGTTTCCCACTGATAGGGCCCCAGAGAGCTGGGGGCTTTAGGGCTCTGCCAGGCCCATGGCCCGGGGCTGGAGCCTGGGGCCAGCTGATTATTTGCATGGTCCAACTGGGAGCCATCCTTCAGTTTTCCTTGACAAGGATCCAAGCATCCTTCTGCTGACACAAGGAGCCAAACAGTCCAGAGGTGCAATTTGTCCATCAGTACAAGCTGTTATTAAGCCATCCATTGCACCCCCTTCCCCTCCCTTGCTGTCACATTCCCACTTCTTTTCATGCCTCTAATTTGTCATTCCCATTCCCAGGCTGAGAATGGTGCAGGGCAGGGTCTCTCACTTTTTGGTTTGGCCCACGTATTTTCCCCCCAAAGCATTTCTGCCATCCCTGCTTCCTCTGAAAAATTCACATTTCCAGGTGGCAAACGAAGCTGGATCTGGCTGTGCTAGCTCAGGCTGCTCTGATCAACCAGCTGTGGAAAGGCATCACCTAAAAGCAAAATATTTTCTGCAACAGACACAGCCAGAGACAGTCAAGAAGACAAAGTCTGGCTGCCTTTGCTGTCCCAAAATTGCACCCATGACTGGTCTGGAAAATGGCCCAAGTCCCAGCAGAAAAATGTTTCTGCTCCCAAGATTAAAGGGTAAAAAAATAAAAAAAATCATTCCTTAAATTACTTTTTCTTTTGTGTACCTAAATCTCCTTTACCCCTTTTAATTTATTAATATACCCCACCTAGATACAAACCAATCCTGTTTTATTAGATTCCCTGATTTCCTCTTCCCACAATATGGGACAATTTTACTTTACAACACATATTTCTGCTGTGATGGACTCTCATCCTATAAAGATTCATGGGAACTAGAACCAAGCTAAATATTTGAAGCAGGAATTGAGGCAGAAATCAATATTGTCCCAGTGAATTCCTTATCCCTCATACTTAGCCTAAAACAATCCCAGAGGTTAAAGAGACTCAAATGTAAAAAGCTTTTTCTGCAACGCATCATCTCCGTGTTTCCTCAATAAATTAAAAAGCTGAGTGATATTTTACAGGGGATTCCTTGGTAGAAATACAGGATGCTCCTTGATTTGCCTCCTTCTATGATGTTAAGGAGCAGCAAATGTGTCATATCCCAGGATGAGAATAAACTATTAGCATCAATTGCAAACAATTAAATAGCTGGGTCACATTCTGAACACACTTCTGAGGCTGAAATCCCTGCCGGAAAAACGGCCCCAAAACTCCAAGATCATTCACCAAATGGCTGGAGCTTCACACATCTGGAATTTAAAACTTGTGATGTCTCTTCTCCATAAATTTTAGCCACCTCAAGGTTTTTCTTTTCCACAAGTACAACTTTCCTGACATGTTTTAGTGCTAGAGGTTAAAAACCACACTTTGCCTCAGCTCTGTCAGGGTCAGATTTGTGGAGGGTAATTGTGTTGGACAAGATATCTTTGAGATTGCTTCAGAATCTGTCACTTGAGGGGAAGAAATAAGACCTTTCCACAGGGCCTTTGAAGAGGAAGCTTTTCAAGTGAGCAAAAAGGGCTGGCTCAGCTTGCAACAGGGGGAAGAAAAAGTGAAGCTAAATGACCTAAACAGCATCTCAGCCCTTTCTGCAGCCAGATTAAGTGAGCAGATTGAAGTCCTTGCCAGGGTTAAGACCAGTCACCTCAAGAATCGAGCTAAAATCAGTGGGTGAGCCAATTTTCTCAGAAATCTCCAGAGATTTGCTTCAGGAATGGTTTTTCCATTCTGCTCAGCACTTGGTGGCACAGTTACAGAGCTCCTCAGACCTTCCACCACCCAGCTTTACAGGGTGGTATTTCCTATTTTGGCTGGTCGAGAGCTCATCTATGCACCTCTGAACATCTGCAAAAGGTCTTTTGCCAAAGCCTCCTTTTCTCTCCCTCTCCCTTTACGGGGTTTAATGGACAGGAGGAAAGTCCTTGGTCCATTTGCCACCTTTGCCTTTTTTTTTTTCAGCATTTTATGTGCTCCTCCTGTGATTTTGCAGCCACTTAAATCAAAGCAAGAAGGTGAACCACTGGCATCTTAGCCCATGGCTCAAACACCTGAGTTCTTAGCAGGAAATAAAAAAATCCAGGTTTTGCCTCTAAAGAACAGGATTGCTGTTAATGGAACCCAGTTCCAAGAAAAACCTGAGGTACAGTCTTTCTGGAGGGAAACATTCCAGAATTATTGCCTCTGAGTCTGCTTAGGGTCACATTAAGAGCTGTCATAAAATGCAGTGTTGGCAGGGAGATACCCAGTGCCTTGTGCTTCCAGTCTGGCTCACAGGTGGGATGAGCTCAGAGATCCTTCTTATAAATAAATTTATTTGAAAAAAAATTAAAATAAAATAAAATTTGAAATAAATTTATTTGGAAAAAAAAAAGACGAATAAAAATCTTAATTACCTCCTGGCTGGGTGGAGTTTTTAAAGCTCTCCCTTCCCTTCACTGTGCTGTGGGATGCTCGTGGGCTGCAGCTGCTTTTGCCTTTTCCCTCCTGTGTCCCTCCCATGCTCTCCTTTCTGAAGGTGAACTATCCCAGGCAGATGCTCACTGTCAGGCAGAGTGACAACTCCGTGGCAGGAGCCCAAGGGCCCTGGGCTGAGCAGCAAGAGCCCCTGAGTTTGTTTATTTGGTTCTGGCATGTCACTGAGCACGGAGCAGACCCATTGTGCTCCTCCTGGCCTTGGCTCGCAGGATTTGGATGCGATGGCCCAAGCCAGGAGGTTTCAGGGAAGTTCCCTGTGTGCCTCCTGAGCTCAGAGGGATCCTCAGCTGCTTCTGCAGTCCTTGTGAAGCTGTGATGTTAACCTCCATGTCCTGGCCATGGCCCAAAGTAAGTAATTACAAACTGCCTATCTTATTTCAGCCTCCTATGTCAACTCCATGGAGTGTTCTTTGGCTCTGGTGATTTCTTCTCCATTTTTCCTAAACTCTTGCACAGCACTGCTTTGTGCTATTTGTGCTGAATTACCCTTCTTCCACTTGTGCTGGTTGTCCAGTTTGGGATGCAAACTTTGCCCCAGAAAAGAATGAAGGGCAGATAAGTTTCTCAAAATTCTCCCTGTAAATAATGCTCTTTGGACAGTGGAACCATGAATTCTGCACGAGGTCTGTGCCTCCTGGCAGGGGATGCATGGCAGCAGGAAGCTGCCTGCCCTGCTCCATCTGTTCCCAGCTGATGGATGGCTCTGCAGCACCATTGGCAAGAGCCATCCTTCAGAGCTGCCCCAAACCAGGGGGGCAATCAGCCCCTGGACACCTCACATGGGGTAAAACCTGTCCCCTCCCAGCTTGTGATGCTCACAGAGCTCCTGGCAGAAAGGGAGCAAGAGCACACCTCAAACTGGTTGTGTTTTACATCCAGCTGCTCATCCACAGAGGTACAACGTGGCAGTGAAGGCAAACTGTCTTCTGAGTGGCCCAAAAATCAGGACAAATACCCCTTCTTGCAAGCAAAGGAACTTTCCACAGCCCTTTCTTCCCCACAAGCTGAACGCTGCCTTCCCAGCCCAGCCCAGCAATCTGCCTTATCACCCCCTGGTTCATGCAGTGCTCTCAGCTCCAGATTTCCCCCAGGACTTAACATCCCTGACCCTTGGCCAGACAGTGCAGGAAACACACCATAAAAAAGTTTAGTGGGTCTAGGAACAAGCCCAGGGACATTTGTGCACCCTGAGAAAAACCACAGGCGCAGCTGCCTAAAGCCAAGACATTTACTCACCTTGGAATATTTATTATTCCTTTCTTCCAACCTGCTTTCCTCGCTGCCATCTGTCTCTGAGGACAGGAGGAGCACATTCCAGATTATCCCTGATGCTTAAAACGTGGGAAGGCAATGACAGAAATGGCAAACTAGGTGCTCAGAGGTCACGGGCTCTGCTGCACATCTCTGCTGACCACCCGACCTCTCTGCCTCCCTCTGACTCCCAGGCTTGGAGCTTTTCCACAGGATTTATTTCAAAATGAAGGAATGCTACTTCAGACACATATTTAAGGGGAAAACCCCTACATTTTTATTTTGTAGGAGAAGGGCTTGAGGTGGGTGATGTGGGCTTTGCAGCCCTGTTGGGACAATTTACACCCAAGTACTTTGAAATCCTTGAGAGGTTTCTGTGACTGCAGATCTTGTGTTTCCTTCATTCACTTCTCTGCTGTTTTTTTTTTCTGATGGATGTGAATCAGAGCCCCTAACACAGTGGTAGTGGGGCATGAGATTTTCTTGCAGAAAATGGTGAATTTCTATTTTGATATTTTGTTTTTAAAAATCCATCCTGAGCAGTTGCAGCCACACAGTTGAACCCACCCACTGCAGGTGTGAAAAGAGGTAAATACACAAGCACATAAAGGCTGAATAAAGAGTTTTCCAGCTAGGAGAGGCAGCTGTAATCTTTTGGGGAATAAAAAATATCCTCTGGACGCCCTTGCCTTATTTTGACCCTTTGAACTAGGACAGAGTGGCATTAGTGGGAGATCCTACAGCCAGAGCAGGCTGCATATTAACAACTCCAACTCTTCAACACTGGAGGGACAAATGTTTTAAGCTTGATTTTTTTTGCAATTACACATTTTTGCCGTGTAGAGCACTGATAAAAGTAGTAAGAGCCCATGTTTTGCTACAGAGGAAATGAGGAGTCTGAATCCTTCCTGTCCCCCATGCAGGCCCCCTGTCCACCCCCCATCCCCGTCACCCTGCTGAGGCACCAAAGGCATCCACGTGAAATCTTACACTGAACCTGCTTCCTCTTTCCACCACCACGGCTTTTGCCACATCAATGCAGCTCCCACCCTAGGATCTGGAAATTCTGTATCCCTTTTCAGTGATGGCCCTTTGATTTTTCTTGGACCCGGCTGTGTTTTTAAGCCTTTCTAAGATAGCTGCCCAGGAGCAGGAAATTCTGTAGACCCCACTCTGTCTCAGGAAGAGGAGATGGAGCCAAACTCCTATTAGCTCTTCCTTTTCATTTGTGACTGTTTGGAAGAAAAAAAAAATAAAAAAATCATCAGGCACAAAAGATCATCAGGCCCAGGCATTTTTATGGAACTTCTTTATTCCTTTTCCTTTTCTTCCAGCATTTAACACAAAATGTTTCCACACAAGGCCCATGCCCAGGTCGACTTATCTCTGTGGGAAAAGCAGAGCAGTTGTTGGTTCTTGAGGAGTTTTCAGCCTCAGTGCGTGAATCAAATACCTGAATCAAATTATTATGTGCAGCTGTGAAAATTGTGATCCTGAAACCTGATTACGACCGCCCCCCTCCCTCCAAAGGTCAGTGACAATATACAAAAGGCTTTCCCTTCTCCAATGTAAATATTTCATGAAACAAAGATGACTTTCTCCCTGAGCCTTGTGTTTCTCAGGGAATGGGGCTGGACAGTGCCAGCAGAGTTCAGAGCTCACGGGAGGTCAGGACAGAGACGCGCTGTTCTCCTGGTGATTGGTCACTGCTTTTTGGAAATGTTTTTTTCCCCTTGGCTGCCTGTCTCCCTCACTGCACAAACCATTTCAAGGCAACTGGTGCTAATCCCTGAAGGACTGTGTGATGTTTTGTTTTCTAACAAACAAGCATTTCATTTGACCATGGCCCTCTCCACTTTCCATTATCCATTTTCCATGCAGTGAAAGCCACACAAGCCCCTACCCTCAGAGATTTTCCCTTGTGTGCAGACAGGAGCTGTTTTCTCCCTAAGCAAGGTGTGTTGTAGGGACATTATATAGAGAATAAAGAGATCTGCTCATTCTTTGACTGGTTAAAATGTTCTGCTCCAGCCAACAATCCAGTAAAGGGGATGCAATCTGAACCAGAAAGACCCTGGCCATGATCCTCAAGGTTCCTCACAGTGAGATCCAATTTAATTTGCATCTGAAGTCTTATTTCCCCTTTTCCTGCAGTGGATGGATCTACTTGCTGGAGCAGAAGTGCTTCACACCAGCAAAGCATCCCAGACTCAGCTTTCAAACCACGCATTAACGGCAGTGGATGCAAATGTTTTCCGTCTGCAGAACATCTGCAGCAGCTGTGCTTTCCAGGCGGGCTCTGCTGACAAAATCTCAGCCTGGGCTCCTGCTCAGGCTGCTCCACTGGGAGTTTGGAGACCTGGGTTCAACCCTGTGCAAGGCACAGCGTCCCCAGAGCCTCAGGGAACGGCAGTCTGCAGGGACAGGGGTGGTGGATGGAGACACGGACAGCCTGGCAGGGTGGGACCTGCTGGGCAGGAGGACACAGGGACGTGCTGGCTCTTGTCCCTGCCCTCCTTTGTCCCAGCTGCTCCCTGGGAGTGGCAGAATCTGGTGGGACACAACGGGAACGTGAGAGGGGCACGGTCAGTGTGGCCCAGCTGGGGTGGATAGGATGAGGATCCTCCTCTCCTCTGGGAGAGCACAGGTAGTGAAGCAGAAGGATGGAGAGCAGGGAGGAGCAGCAGCACCTCCCCTGCCCTCAGGGCTTGCTTGTTATGGGATGAAAGCCCCAAAGCTGCCTGTGAACTTGGGCCTTGGGATTGGCAATTTGCTGGGCTCCCTGCCAAGCCACGAGGCCAGATGTTCCCCACGTCTTTGAAAACCACTGTCTCAGTCAGTAAACATCACATCAGCCCAAGCTCAAACCTGATTAAAGGAAACTTTGGATTTTCCACTTAATGAGGAAGGGGTGAAAGGTAGGAATGTGCAAGGGATTGCTCTTAGCCAAAAATGAATCAAGCAAGTCAGTGTCTTTACTCGAGTGACTACAACTACTGTGTAACTTCAGGCTTGGTGCAACTTCAGTGTAACCTGGTCACTGCAGGGCCTAAAAAATCTTGGGTTTCAGTCAGAGGATCCTCCCAGAGTTCATCTGGTTCCTGAGGCTTATAAAAACCCACATTTCTTAAGGTAAGCAACCCGGGCTGGAAAATTGCACCAAAACGAGACGTCTGTGGGAAATTCCTGATGCTGGTGCTTCCTTGTGGTGTGACATTTACACAAGGTCCAAACACACCCAAAGGAAGGTAACCAGGGGTTTCAGAGTGGCACAAAGATGGACTGCTGCTCTCTGTTGGAAACCTAAATAAACCTGCAGGTTCTTGGGGTTTTCTGCCCTCTGACAGTTCATTCTCTGCCTGTATCACAACAAGACAGGCTGGACATCCTTTTGTGTCAGCATTGCACTGAGATGATGCTGCTGAGGCAGCAGGCTCCAATTTGTGGCTTTTCATCTTTATTCACAAAGTCTTCTAGAGATGCTGTGTTCCCAAAACGCTCCCAGCAGCAGTAAACCAGAGTGCTTGCAAATAACACAGATTTAAGCTCATCCGAGTCACTTTCTGCAATGGTATTTCAAGTTTTAAGTTTTTAAGTTCCTAAGGGGAATTTTCTGGTGGTGTTTTGAAGTGTATTTACAAATATATCCCAGACTTGGCAGCCTCTGTTTCTGAGAGGCCATCAAGAGAACTTCCCAGCTTTTTCCTGGGATGACAGCAAGTGGAAGGGAAGTGGGTTGTTGATGTTAATAGCACATGAACCCTCTGGGTGGATTTTGGTGTATGATAAGATGTAGGGCTTGGATGTGGATTTATGGTAACTACTCCCAGAGCACCTTGGCTTTGCACAGCCCAGGCTGTGGAGCAGCTCCTGTGCTGGTGAGGTGGATTTGATTTGGGAAGTCCCAGTACAAATCTTTATTTACACAGCCCTAAGGAGGCTCTAAAGGGAATTCTGGAATCATCCAAGCAAAAAAAAAAAAAAAAAAAACAGAAAAAACAATTCAGAAGTGTCTCTGTTAAACCCAGATCTTGTCACTGATGCTTCTGTGCAAGGGGTACCACTGAGGAAAATGTGTGTGGTGTCCCACCTGTAGGCAGGTACTGGATTTATTTGGGAATAACTCCACTGAAAAGGGGAAGAACCGGGAAGAGAGAGGTAGGGGATGACACATATTGGGGTTTTATCTCTTTATAGGGGTCATTGTTGTATAGATTTGTGCCAGAAATGGACATTCAGTGTTGAATGGGCAGCAGGGATGGTGTAGAAAGGGCTTGGGAAGGGCAGCCACACTCCTCTGGCCACTGGAGAAACCCCAGTGCCCAGCTGCAGGTTGTGTGCAGAAGAATAGCCAAGATCATGTCTGAACAGGGACTTAAAGCACAAAAAAATGTGAGGAATTTCCATTTTCAAAGCTGGAGAAGTGGCCAAGGATGTGAGCGTGTGTGCACAACCACTCAGACAGCATTACTTGTTGTTGTTAATTTTTAAAATATTTCTTCCTTTGGAAAGAAGGTATTCTCCAAGAAAAGAAACCCAGGAACGCAGATATTGGGTGAATTGCTGAGTGCAGAAGTGAGGAGTTAGGAACTTTCCCAAATCTCAAGGAAGCTGTAGGGAGTTCCAGGGTGAGAATCCCCAACCCCACGTCAGACAGCCTGGTGTGATATCCACCCCTATTAACTGCTTCAAGAGTAGAGCACAGCTATAATTTATTTTACTGCACTCAATAAGAAAAAACATTCTGAGCCCTAAACAAAGTTTAAAGCAGATGAAATCAGATCAGCTACTTGGTGAGAGTTAAAAAAGACCAAAGGAGCATTCAGAGACATTCAACAAACCATTAAATGCTTTTGTTCCTGGCAGCCTGGACTGGCCAAGCTGATGGTGGAGGAGTAATTTATTGAACTACTTTGTCCACCACATGCACATGTGTGATGTAAACAGAGAGATAATAAACAGCAGCTGGGGATCCCTTTTTCAGGCAATAGGGAACTTGTTTGAAATTTTTCTTGCTCCCAACTATAAAAATGTTTACTTTTTTTCAGGCTGGGACAATGGCCTGGGTATCAGAGCAGCGTTAATCACCCTGAGTGACAGAGATGAGGAAAGGGTGGGAGCTCCAAGCCCTTTGGGATGGTTTAAAGCAATCCCTGGAAATCAGACAATGTCAGTGCAGTTTACTGCACATTTTTATGTAAGTAGTCAACGCTGCTATTAACAGCTGGACTTCAAAGCTCAGATGGAGCAGGAGCCTTGAGGTCTGGGCAATGTTACTTTTTTTCCCCCTCCCCATCCTTGTAGTCATTAACCAGAGTTGGTTTACATGAACATCAAGTGCTGATAAGGATGTCTGAGTATTGACACCGAAATTGCTCAGTAAAGAGAGCAATTTATAGGAAAGCCAAGTGTAAGACATTAGTCATGCACTATTAGGGGACAGCAGGGCTTTGCAGGAGGGGCTTTTGAACTCAATTGGACTTGAACTTAATGAATCAAATTCCAAAGGAGAGCTTTGCTTTGTGTTGGCCAAACATATTAAACCAATATGGCTCTGCAGGTAATAATAGCATTTCAATTAGCCTAATTCTGCCTTAAGTGGAAATACAATTATTCTGAACAATCAGAGCTTAATTGCAGGCTTGTAACTAGTAAGGAAGGCTGGAGGTTGAAAAGAGGTTGTTCCCTAATATGCTATCTGCTGAGAAATGAAAACTTGCAAAAGATTGCTGCAATTGCAGCAAAATAATTGAAGTGTAATAGAAGTTAAAATATGACAGAGTTTCATAGAAGTAATAATGTAAAAATAGAAATTGTATGATAATAAAACTATTTTGAATTTTTAATGGTGACGCTAAGGCAGAGAAGCCAATCCCAGGAACTGTGTCTGATTGGCACTGCCTGATTTCCATGGGGTTAGCAATCCCATGGAAAATTTATTTTAAAATAACCTTCTAGTGAGGAGAAAAAAAAGACAGCATGGAATTAAAGTCACATTTAATATTGAGATTTAAACCAAGTCTGAGTACTTTTCACTGTACACGCTATTAACTTGTAGGACTCATTGCCACGGGATTTTATGGAGACCAGAAGTAAAAATTAATTGGAAATGAAGAAACAACATCCATCAATGACTGTTAAAGTCCAGATACAGACTCCAGAGCAGGAAACCTCATACCTGCTGATTGCCAGGATTGAGAAAGTCCAGAAGAGAAAGATCATTTAATATATCCTGCCCATTGCAATTTTTTGGGACAGTATCTGCTGGTCCCTGGTAGAGCTGAGGTGACAGCACAGACAGGAATTTATTCTGACGTGGGAAACCAAATTACAATTTTCTATCTCTTGATAAGCATTGGATTTGCCTCTTCCAGGCTGTGAAAAACAAGGATGGAATTTGTGTGTGAAATAAATACAAGGGCTGCAGCCTGGACCAGTTTCTCTGGTGACATTTATTCATGGAAACAGCAAAATCAACAGCAAAATCAGCAGCAGTAGATGGATGCTTTAAAAAGAAAAAAAAAAAAATCTTTGTGAGTCCATTTGTGGATGTGGGAACACAGATGAATTTTGGGATGTGAGGGACTTCAGGCTGGGTACCACAGTGCTGGTGGGGGATGTCCACATCCCCAAGGTGCACCCACAGAGCCAGGCTTGGATTTTCAGCGTGACAGCACCTGTTAATTGTCCAGTCAGGTATTACCTATTAAACATTTACTGCCTATTTCCTGTTCATGTCTGGTGGGGCTCGCAGGAAATTCAGAACAAATTAAGCAGCAGCTGTAATCCCTCACACTCCCAGCAGCCCCGAGATGATAAAATATTAGAAATCAATGCCACGAGCAGCAGCCACTCTTAAGGCAGCAAACTTCCACCGTGTCCCCAGCCCAGGCAGCCCAGGAGGTGAAATCACTCAGCTGGTATCTCTCCTCTTACGCTGCCTGTCTCTCCACCCACACTTTTGGTATGTTTGATGGGGCTCTTTCATCCCCCCCACTGTTCCCACACAATTTCACATGTGGTCTGAGCGGGGCACTTCCTGCCGTTAAAAAAAGCAAACCCAAGCCCCCTGCAGGAACAGCCTGCGTGCAGAACACCCAAGTTGACAGAGTGTGAGAGAGAAGGACTAATCCATACCAGATGAGCAACAGCAATAGCCCTACTGAGCCAGGCCAAACACAGAGCAGAAGACAGAACAATCCTTTTTTCCCCCCCCCTTGCTCCCTCTTCAAGTGGACACTTCAAAACACTAGGAAAATATTCCAAGGAGCACGGCCCTAACTTTAAACCGATATTGTTTGGGTTAAGTTGCCTACCATGCAATGTTCTTTCTTCACTTTCAAAATAAACCCTAGGAAGCATTAATGCAAATACTGTATAAACACACATTCATTCCTACATTTCAAAATCTGCCCCGGCGCTCGGGCTTGGGTTGCTGTTTAATTTGATGCGAGAACCAGATGTATCTCCAAGTTGCAGATCTTCACAACCTTCTTACATGTAAACAGGAGGAAATGTGATCCATATCTGAGACAGAGACCTCCAGAAAGCAGCCCCTGGAAGCCGGGTGCTTGTCCTGCCTTTGGATGTGCTTATCGCAGCTCCCATTTCATTCCAGCTCCCAACTATCAGATCGAAGAAAGGAAGTGCACCAGAGTCAGATTTTTGGACAAAGCTCAATAAGAGCCTTTGGATTTTAGTTTTTTTTCTCTACTTCATTAGTTTGAACCTCTTAAATACTCAGGTTTTGACTTTAGAATAGGCATATTATCAGTTAACTCATATTTTCGGTCAAAGAACAATCTGATATTTAAATCTAATTGTGATGTGATTTTCAAATAGTGTTAAACAGGCTTTGAATAAATACAAACACAAAATTTAAATGAAAACACATTAAATCAATATACTGTATTATGGCGTTCTAATATCAAATTATTCTTTCAGCTGTCCTTCTGTAGGACACTGCCCAAAGTAATCTTAGTTCATTGAAAATAAATATGGTTTTGTGAAACATTCTGGTTTTTAGGAATTCACTTTTAGCCTAAATCTTCACACCTGGACTTTTTTTTTTTTTTTTTTTTTTTTAGCCCCAAAGTGATAGATGTATTTTGGGTATAAGACATCATGAAAAAAAAAATCACACAAATGCAGTGGAAAGTGATCATTGGAAATTTTAGTTTAAAAGGCATTTTTTTTTAATTGGAAGAAATCTCAAAAAAATTCCACCACCTCTCCATAATATGTTATCAATTAAATGCTCAGTTGGGCATTTGAAAATGCAATTATTCACCTGCAGCCTGAGGTGTGGTTTCCAAGTGGTTTCCAAACCATTCCCCCCACAGGCACCATGGATGAGCTGGGTCCCTCCTGGATGCCTTTGGGCACCAGATCTCCCCAGAGGAGCATCTCAGGGTCTCATCTGAAGCATTTTGGACCTCCCCAGGATATTTCCCTTTTTGAAGCCTCCATGTAAAGCAAATTCAGGGCTCTCAATAATAACCCAGAGTGGAGAGAGAGCTTTGAAGGATGCACCGTCCCCTCATTTTGGTACTTTGAGCACTGAAGGGAAAACTTGACCCACTTTGAAGAGAACAAGCCCCTGATTTCTGCAGCTGGACTTGGGTCCAGCTCCAGCCTGTGGCTGAGGGATTCATTCCCTCTCCATCCCTGGCAGGTCCTTTCTCCTGCAGGGCTGACTCAGGCTCCTTTTGGCTCTGCCAAAAACGGTGCATTCCCACAGTGGCCAGAGGAGCTAACCCCAGCCTGGTGGGTCACAGATCCACTTCCAGAGAAGAGCCTGGGTAGAGATTTACACAATCCCACACCCCACCACAGCTCCAGGGCTGCCACACCCCAATGGGAGCAAACAGCTCCCACTGGAGCTGGGCTTCGCTCTCCGCTCCTCACAGCAGGCACGGCGCCCGTCCAAAAGCTGCTCTCCTTTCCCTTTCACACCCCTTCTATGCTCGTGGCCAAAAGGAGGGGAAAACTCCCCAAAGGAAGAGCAGAAACAGCATTAATCCTGTGTGAGGACGCCTGGGAGATGATGTCAGCAGGGACACAAATCCAGCTCTCTGGTGCTGTCCATGGCAGAGTGATTTAATTCCTCTTCTTGCTGTTTCAGTGCTGGTGACTCTCAGAACAACTCTCCATCGTCATTCCTTTCCTCCACCTGGGCCTTTTGTCCCTCCTCTGGACCCTCCTTTGCTTGGGGGATGTCACACAGGGACAGGAATGTCCCTGCTCCACACACTCATACCCCCATCGAGGCTGAGTCTGTGGGACAGCAGGGGTTACCAGGGTCTGTCCCCAACAGGTGGCCTCTGTGGGTCACTGCTCATCCAGTTCTGCCTCCTCGAGGGTTTGGAGGTGAAGGGAACAGCTGGGATGGACAGAGAGGTTAAAGAGAGGAATTGGAGGGGATAGGACTGTGTGAAGGAAAGCAATGATTTTAGTTTCATACCCACAAGGAAACAGTGTGATTCCATTCCTTGCCATCAGGGTGAGGAAAAGACTCTGACGGACCCTGGGGATGATCCTCAGGAAGCTCAGGAAAGATGTGAAGGGTGTTGGTGCAGGAGTCACCTCTGGATGCCAAAGAACTGCGTCAAGAAATGATGTATTAAAGAGTAAAACCTTGCAGACATTTACCTAAAAATGCTTCCCATCATAAAAGTCCACTGTGGTTGCCCCAGGAAAGTGGTTGGAATGGAAGAGGAGACAAAGTTGCACCTACTCTCCTTACAAAATTGATCCATATTTTGTTTTGGGAGACCAGCCAGAAAATCCCAGTGGTTCCTGATTCTAGGAATAATGCCCCACAAGTAATCATGGACAAAATTTCCAGATAGGCATTATCACTGAATTTTTTCCCATTTGTGATTAAGATGACTGGTTTCTGTACCTTCTCTTTCTCATCTCCTTTTTCCCCCCCATATCTGGGTGTGTTCTTGCTCCTGAAAGCCCTGGGGACACCAGTGTGGTCACAGAATGTGACTCATCACAGCATGAGCCATTACCTATGGCCAGAGCTCTCACTGCCCAGGTTTTGAGATCATTACAGGACATAAATCATTCACACAATCGGGAGCAGATTTGTACCCTGAAGCTTGGGCACTGAAAAACCAGCCAGCTAAAAAATATTACATATATGTATACATACCTCGGGTCCCACTTCTCTTACCATTGTTTATTGTGCTATCCCACTTTTATGTAAAGGAGGAAAAAGTTCACTGGCAGTTGCTCTTTCCTCTGAACAAAACCCCCATTCTCCATTTTTAAAGCCTGCAGCTGAATAAACGAGAGAACCTGGCCTTTCTTTCCAGGCAGGGGCTGTCAATATTATATGATGCTGGAGAAACACGGGGAGAAGTGAGGCAAGGAATGAAACACCAAGATTTTCTGTTTCAAATACCAAATGTCTGAAGCCAGTGTTAGGCTGTGCCAACGCACTGAGGAATGAGTGAAATGTGAAACATGATCTCCCTAAGAAGCTGCAAGACACAGAGGCTGGATTCTCAGAGCGTTGCTATTAAAAGCCCATTTGGAGCTCTGGGTTCTCCTCTGGGAGGATAACAAGAAGGAAAAAAAAATTGCTGGTAAAAAATTATATTTAATTCCATGGTTAGGCTGCCAGGGCAGAATATCAGGAACAACAATATATTCTTGGGGTTTCTCCCTTGTGGGGCTTTCTGCAAGATTTTTGCTGTTATTGGTTCTTGGGGCAGGGGTTGCCTTTCTCCCTTGGGTGCAGGAATGCCCGAAATGTCATTAGTTGCAATAATTAATCTTTGCTTCTGTGCAGTTTGGAGAAGCAGGGGCTTTATTGAATAGCCTTCTATTTAAATGTAAGCCAGATGCCGCTCTCGTAGCCATCACAAACACAAACTATTAGTTTTAGTTCAGGTCACGGCCAGTTGAGTTATTTGAACTTCTCTAAATGCTTGTGCCTCCCAGCTCTCTTGCTGGGGCACCGAGTCTAAATAAGGCAGAAAATGGTCACTTTTAAACCAAACTTTAAAGCCAGCGCAGAGCCGTGTTATTAAAACTGAGTAAAGAGTTAAAATTTTCAATTCCATAGCAATAAGATACAACTTTATTTTATTAACTTCTCATGTTTCCTCTCAGCACGGGTGTTTGCAGCACATTTGTACCCACGGGCAGGTGGAGCCAGCCTTTGTGTTACAAATATTCCCTCTGAAGGCAGGAGAAGATTTTTTGGGAGTTGATACTCATCATGAGCAAAGCCCACTCAGCTGAGGACCTGGCAGGTACCTCACTGTATTTACACTCACATTTCACACAGGCATTGTTTATAATCCTTATTTCTGACATTCACATGCCCAACTGTAATTAATAAAACCACTTCTGCTGGTCAAAGACCTGCTCCAGCCTCTCTGGGTGGAGCTTGGGAAGACTCCCAGGCTCTGCCACTCCTCTGAGAGCTTCAGTGAGAAGCAAACTTGGTCTGCAAAGAGCAGCAGCTCCAGAAAGAAAATACATAAAATTTTTCTATAGAAAGAAAATAAATAAAATCTTTCTTTTGAAAGAAAATATATAAAATTTTTAAGACCATACTTGGTGGAGTAGCAGCTATATGGGTGTGAAATTCTATGAAGGATGGGTAGAAAAAGAAGAAAAAGAAGAACAAGGGACTTTATCCCAAAAGCAGATAAAAGTCCAAGTGTTCAAACAGATGCAGACGAGTGGTGGGAGATGTTTGCAGGACAATTGCAGTGCACAGACGTGCCCTGTGATGCATCCACCAAAAATGTAAGGTCCACTGGGCTGGAGCTGAGCTCAACAACCCAGATTTAATAAAGCAGACGCATCACGTCCGGAGCTCCATCCACAAACCTCCCTGCAAGGATCTGGCTTTTGTCACCTCAGGAGTGACATGAAGGAGCCTCTTCCTGGCTGGCTTTGCCAGCAGTGACACAGCATGCACCCAGAATCTGCCTCTGCCATCGGCGGGGCTCAAAGCAGCCCCGAGATTTTCCAATTTCCTGGCGAATTCCACGGAATTCAGCTGAGTTTAACTTTGGTTAAAGCGCTGGCGAGGCCGCCTCGATCATGTCGCTGGGGTAGCTGCTGCATCACTGCAATTGCTATTAATCAAGAGCATCTTGGAGCTGCTGTGCTCAGCTAACAGGTTCCAAATGGCTTCACACTGAAGTGAAAACAAAGAGAGATTTTTTTTCTCCCCTCTTCGTCTCCTTTTCGCACTTTACGCTGCATATTAAAAACTCTGCTTTCTGGATCCTGATATCAGATAATCTGGCTGTAATTACTGCCTGAGAACATTTGTCCCCAGCCTTACTTTTACGAGAAGGAAGTGTGATATTCAGATTGCTCCTGTTAGAAGGAAAATATATAAGATTTTAAAGTCAATACTTGGTGGAGTAGCAGCTATATGGGTGTGAAATTCTATGAAGAAAAAGAAGCCCGGGGACTTTATCCCAAAAGCAGATCAAAATCCAAGTGTTCAAACAGCAACTTAATTACTGTAACCCATTATTGAGATGAAGTGATTTCATCCTTGCTGTCCCGTGAAACAAGACCCCCAGCTACTGCATGGGGAGGAACAGATGGAGGGGTGTCAGGAATGATAAAAAGTCCTGGAGTATAAATGTAACAAATAGGTTTAGGGCAAGGAACGGCGCCGTGCATATCATAAAACCCTGCCAGGCTTCTCATGTTCCGATAAATCTTGATTTTGTAACGGGATAACTTCAGAGCCCCCTGCCTTGGGTTTCACAAGTGATTAGATCACTGATGTATGGGGCAGGGGAAGGCAGCAAGGAGGAAGGGACGCCGCTGGGAGGCCTTAAATGACCTCTGCTCGCTGCTCTTGGATACAGGAGAGAAGCCCATGGTGCAGGGTTGTCATCATTGCATTGTTCATTTTGGGGTGGCCTCGTTCCAAGATGAGTTTAACTGGAAACAAAATGTGCTGCAGCCTGTGCAAGGGGACCTGTGGAGGAGCTGGAGGAGCTGGAGCCCTTCAGGAGGGTGGAGCAGCATCTGCTGATTTTCCCCAAAATCCTGCAGTTCACCTCCAGGCACGGCAGGGTGAGGAAAAGACTCTGACAGACCCTGGGGATGATCCCCAGAAAGCTCAGGAAAGACGTGAAGGGTCCTCCAGCAGCGTGGTTGAATGTCAAAATGATTTTGCCATCATTCCTCAGTAGGAATAACAGCATCCTCCCACTTCCCTGCTGAGGGGAGCACCACCCCAGTTCCGCATTTCCAGCACCATTCATTCATTTTTACATCCCACTTTCACCCCCATTATTTTCCCATTGCATTGCAAGAGTGAAACCTTTTCTGCAACAAAAAAATCCCCTCTTGAGACAGTGATGTATAAACAAGAGAGGCCTTCTTTTAACAAGCAAGGAAAACATTAAGATTCATTTTGGGCAGAGCACCCGCCTGTTGGTCTTTCTTCCTGCTGCTCCTTTTAGCACTGAAAATACCCCCAGGCTCTTGAAATCCTCAAGGTACATTGGCACTGCCGAGGTCAGTAACTCGATCTGGGCGCTAAAAAGACACTAACAGTCCTGGAGGGTAAAGCAAAACTCGTTAATGATTTTAGCAGATGAACCAGGGGACAGGGGGAGGGTCAGCTGGTAAATCCCATTCTACCCTACAAAAGATAACCTTTGACTTCTCCTGACTCTCTGAACTGTGCTGCCAGCAAACCCCGAGTCCTTGTGGGGCCAATAAATCCTGGGGTGCTCATATCAGAGACCCTTTACCCTGGCTGTAAAACATGAGAGTCCCAACCAGCCCAGTAGTTAAAAGTCATTGCTGATAAACTGAACTCCTTTCCTTCAGAGGGGAAAGGATTCATTTCTGTGCTGGAATGGCAAAATGACCAAAACAACACATCTGCAGGCCAAGCTCTGCCCTCAGATATGCACGGGCAGCTTGGGAAGAAATGAGGATGAGGAGGGTTCAGCTGAGGGCAGGGTTTGACCCAAAGCCCCCTCAATCCTTTTGTCCCTGGGACACTCTGCTGCAGGAAACCATCCCCAGCCAGGCCTGAGCATCCCTCAGACAACGAATTCCTTCAAAAGGAAAAATAAAGACCTCAAGCAAGATGGGTTTGAGTTAGGCACATCAAAAGATACTGCTATCTTTACTCTGAGGAGCAGTCCTCAGGGAGTATGGGATGGTGCTGTTTGGAAATTTGTGTTAAAAATGCATTTCTCTTCCCAGAACGATGCTGGGATGTGAAGCAACAGTTCTGAGCAGTGAAAGCTTTCACAGCAGAAGCACAGCCTCTCTTTGACAGGATGGTGAAAGTGCTTCCTCAGGCTCTGGGTGGTTTTTGGTGGGAGCAGAAAAGCTGCTTTGAGCCAGAGAGCCACCTCTTGTTCCTGGTCACTCTTCTCCCAACCTGCCTGTGCCTTTGAGGGTTGAACTGCTCAGCCTTCCCTGGCTTCTCTTGAAACAAACCAATAATCACTTCCAAAACTGCCAACTGCCATTCCCTGAGATTTGGTGGACAGCACAGAAAAAAACCTGCAAGGACATTTCCACGTTCATGTCTGTGGTCATCGTCCTGTCCCTGGCTGCTGCCCAGAGGAGCTGGGAATGTGGAATCAAACCCAAACTGGGTTCAGGATGGAGCTCCAAGACTGCTGTGGGAAGCTTTGGGAGCAGGCAGCTGGATTTAGCAATGAGATTCCTTCAGCCTTGAGTCTTCTGCTCACATTTGGGGTTTTACAGTCATTTAGTTGAATTGAAAACAGACACAAACACATCCCAGATATGCACATGGGAGAGAGGTTTTGTGATGGGTCATGCAAGGAATATTTCATTAATTACACCAGAATTCCTCTTCTTCCTCTTTTAAATACTTTAATATAAGAGTGAAATAATTACTGCTCTGGACAGCAATTCTATCCACTTTGTAGCTCTTTCATTTCACCTTTGGTGAAGAATGATGCCCCTACTCCACTCAAACTAATTTTTAAATGCTAAGAATGATGTTTGGCAAAGGCAAATAAGAAGTAAACAGTGGTAATTTCAGAGGTCTTGGCTGCTTTATATCATAATGTGCTTTTACAGCTACTTCTGGCCTCAGTTTCCCCAAATTAGCATTACCAGAGGCACTGCTCATGGAACAAGGGAAGTAAAAATTTTATTCAATATTATGCTGCTCAGTAATGACGGTGATGAAGAATTCTGGTTTATATCATATAAATATGCCAGATTCTTGTCCAAATAATATTTTCCAATAGTTTTTGTTTCCATTTTCCTGATGATTATGAACATATGCAGCAAAATGAAATGAAGACATTATAGAAGAAAGTAAGTAGCAAGATCAAGGGTCATGAGTATTTGCTCTTGCACTGAACCTGAAAGGAAATCTTCCATAAAGAAGTTTTTCCTGAAAGGCCAGTGGGAAGCTAGCAGGAGCATTAAGATGGAAGATAGGATACCTATAAAAAGTTATGTCTCAAAAGAAGGATGTGGGAAGAAAGGAAAGTAGGGAAGGAAATGACATTTTAAACCATAATAAAGTAAGAAGCGGGTTTCCTAATCCTGAAAGCCTTAATTAGCCCCCTTTTAAAAGTGAAGCAAAATAGATTAATCCCCAAACATTGCATTAAATTCACCACAGTTCCTGCCCTTCTATTTGTGTGGGTAGGAGCTTCACAAAAGGCCTCAGCAATAATAATCATAAAACAAGGACAGCAGCCCAAGAGGCAGCGAGCAGCCCATCAGTAATAAAGTGCAGCGTGGAGCTCAGAGCAACACTCCAAAAACAAATTAGCTGGTGTGCACAGCCCAGAGCTGAGGGACAGCCCAACAATAACAAACCAGTGTGTGCAACCCAAAGCACTCTGGAGCAACCCAACAATAACAAACCAGCCTGGATGCCTGATGGGAGAGGAGAAATTCCGCAAGGAAGTGGATTTGGGGCTGAATTTTCCAAGGGGTTATTATTATTAACAACAGAGAGTTAAACTATTAATGTTTAAATTAAGAATAATACCAGAAGGTATTACCAGAATAATCCAGTGGCCTTGCTGCCATTGGGTTTAATGAGTCTAGGAATGGGCCCAAAGTACCCTTAAGGGATTTAGCCAGGGAGGAGAGTAAAATTTTACCTGGAACTAATGAGCCCACCATGGCAAATGGAAATTCTCTTCATCTCCACTGGATAATGTGAACTGGTCCTTTATGGGGAGATGGAAACTGTTTGAGTCCTGGCACCAGGACTGTGCTTGTGGTAACCTGCCCCCAGATGCTGCTGAGCTGGACCAGGCTTAGATCACCTAAGGAGAGGATGGCTTTCCCCCTCGCTGCTTTCCTTCTGTGATGAAATTCCCAGACTTCTCTTAAGATGGGAAAAAAGGAGGAAAAATCCTCTGTGGAGCCAACATGAATCATGCCTTAATGCGTGTACCCCCAGCCAGCATTCCCTCACAAACACACCCCATTCTGTGTGTTATGGTGTAAATATATTATGGCTCCTTTTTCAAGCCCAAATCCATCATCCAGGCCTCCCTGAGCAGAAGCCTCTGTGTCAAAGCCTGAGCAGAATCTGACTCCTGAGGTCCTGAGCACAGCCCCAAGGCTCAGACACAGCCAGGCTCTTCAAACTTCACAGCTTGAGCTCCTCTCTGACAGAGCTGACACCCCCCAAAAGCACATTTTGGACAGCAGGATCCTTGGGAGAACACGTGGTAAACTGGAGACCAGGGGATATTCAGCCTGGCATGTACTCGATGAAGAGAAGATGTCAGCTTTTCCCTTTCTGTCCTGTTTTGGTGAGGAGAGGAAGTCCAGGTCCATCTCTTTGCCCAGAGCATGTCTATAAAACAGCCCCTGCTGTCAGTCTGGGATTGATGGGGAAGAGGTTGGATGGAGTCCCTCAGAGATGCAGGGTAACACCCAAAATCCCCTGACTGTCCACACAACACTAACATTCTCCTCTTTTTCTCTCCTCTGACCAAGAGATTTGGGAAAACATCCCCATACAGAAAATGTTCTGCTGATGAGGAAGACCAGGACAGTTCTGGATTATGAAGGCAAGGCAAACGCTACAGAGATTTTGCGGGAGCTTTCTTTTTCCCTTGGAAAGATGTAATCCCTGATGTTGTAATCTGTGGCTTGGCTCCCACATTCATTTTGCCCAGTGATTGCTGCAGAGTGAGCCTTGATTCAGACCAGTTCAGCTGGAACCAGAATACAGCTGAAGGTGTTTGGAAATTACTTTCGATCTTCAACACTCCAGAGACCTGGCTGGGAATGTTGCAAATAGATCAAGGAAATTAAAAGGAACATTGGGTTGCTAGTAGAGGTCAGGAGAGAAAAGGAAGAGTTGACCCTGATTAATCAGAAACACGATGCTGTTGAGAAGAGAAAATATTTTGGGGTTTAGACTCCTGGCAAACAACAGCAAAATACCAACAACTGCCATTGGATGGATTTTTTTCCCTTCCAACCAAACCAGAGGAAATTCCTGAACTGACAATGAACAGGAACAATGAGTGAGTCAGTACCCCCAGTGCCAGAAATTCTCTGGATTTCCTAGCCAGACTGATGTCTTTGGAAGGTCAGAGTGATACAGAGATACATTTCTATAAAACTTGGGGGTTGAGTATAAGCCAAGTCAAGACACAGATAATGAAGGCAGAAATATTCCAGCTACCCATAAAACATCAGATCTTTGGAGAGAGAGAAGACACACTTTCTCCCTCACTCTTTCCCAATTTTTTTCCTCATTTATAACATTATGTTGCTTTTAGTTTTACATGAAAGGTGCTCAGATGCTGTGTCTGATGACAACCCTGTAAAACCACCAAAAAAGAGCTGTGGGAGGATGATGCTAAGAGATCCTATTAGTATTTTAATTCTGTCTATTCTGATTCCAAGATTTTTTTTTTCATTTTGTAGAATGGGGCCCTGGCAATACCTGACACCAGAGAGCCAGAGGTAATGTAATATTGCTTTTTTTTTTTTTCCCAGGAGTGTTTATGCCTTGCCATGGTACATCCTAGATCTATTCATGCTTATCTCTTATCTTCATCAGCATAATTGTGGAAAAAACTCCCAACACTAGGGTTATTCTCAAAACCAGACCAGGTACAATCACATATAAAAAGAAGTCTAATCAGCATAATTGGCATCAGGGTCCAAATTTCATCCATCTGGTGGTTCATGCTGAGTTTGGGTGGACCAGTTTCTGTTCTGCACCCAAGGGTGCCACAGATCCAGGGTGACACCCTGCCACCAGCTCAGGAAGTTCTCCATAAATGATGTAAGCCCAGGAAGTGAGGCAGAAACGAGCAGCCAGAGGAGAATGTGATTTTTAAACCCTAATGGGAGCCTGTTCTCTGTGCAGAACATTCCTGCCATACGTTACTCATCTGTTTACTTGCTATTAATTTAAATGCAAAACTGTGAACAATATCTCTGGGACTTTTTTCCCCCTGGTAGCTGTAAAGTCCCAAAAATCCCAGTTCCCAGTCCCAGTGTCACACTGTTAATGTTATTACGAGGCACTCACACGATCTATAGAGGCTCTGAAGATATCCAGATGCACCAAGCAGATACACAACGTGATATTATTACTGGCATGCTCCAAATCTCATTACTTTCAGCAAGTATCGATGGAGGAGTGACCTCCTTGCAATGTGAACACGACCAGAACCCACAGCCCCAGGCCCTTTTTCCAAACTGTAATTTCCTAATCTCGCACTCCTGAACCCAAACACGCAAATATGCAACAATGGATGGAAAGAGAAGAAGGCCTCACTGTATGAGTGGTTGGATTAGGAAAGGAATGGCTGGAAAACCTAAATTGTAGCAGGAGAACATTCCAGCCCGGGGATCTGATGACACTGGAGCTGAGCTCTGCTCCTGTGGTTTGCAGTACCACCAGATGGATAACCTTGGGCTGGAACCCAACCCGTGGGCTGTTTTCCCCCAGCACAATCAGCACAGCCACTGTTCTGCTGAGATAAAAGATGAAAAGTTTAACCTGGGAAAAAACAAGCGGGGTTTTTTATTGTTATTATTTGTTTCTCTCTGAGATTTCAAAGGCTGCAGCGGGAGCAGAAGGCATCCTCTGGAACATGCCACCAGGAACTGCGAGTTGATACAGATGTATTGATTTAATCAGCCTGGATGACAGCATTTATTTATGCAAAACATCTGTGACAAAAACGTGGCACTTTGAAGGGATGCTGATATGTGCCTGGTCCTGCCTGGCACGTTAAAATGTGTGATAAGGGCACCCAGCCAGCTTGGAAGGGCTGATTTTAGGGTGTTATTTGCTTTATGTATCACTTATATTCATGTTATTCAGGATAACTCACAGGCCAGGAGGTTCTAAAAGCTTTTTTGTGGTAAATTTTAGATAATTAATTAAAACTTGCCACCCAGCACACAAGACTGACATGGGCAAGCAAACCAGAAAGCACAAATAATATAGGGGAAAAAAGAGGAAATATTAAAGCATTTTCTGGTCTCTATTAGACAGAAATTAAAGAGTTTTTAATCCATGGGAAGGCAAAATTTGTCTGCAAATTTGAGAGATTACATGATGGAAGACAATGTGAGATTGTCATCTCTTCAGCAACAGCATGAGAAAATATTTGGAGTTCCTACGTACTCCAGCAAAAGTTTACATGATAAATCAGTAGCTTGAGTGCTTCCAGAATCCTGGTACAGATGAATGTGTTGAAACTATTGTTTCTGTTGTCTTTTTAATGCTACTGGGAAGCTTTTTGTGGTAAAGCCACAGTTATTGCCAGCTACATTATTACAGTCTCAGTCTAACATCTGCAATTACTAGGGAGTAAACGGCTCGCATCCCATATGAAATATAAAAAAAAATGAGGAACAGATTTTGCTGTTATTCTCCCTCCCTGCGAATCCTGTGACATTTTTTACTGTTTAATCGTGCCTGGGCAGTTTAAAGGTCTGGGAGCAAAGGAAGCCAAAGGGTTCATTTACAGTTAGTGGTGGCTAAACATCAAAAAAAAAACCCCAAAAAACAAAAAACAAAAACAAAACAAAACAAAACAAAAAAAAACCAAAAAACCAACAACAACAAAACAAACAAACAAACAAACAAACAAACAAAAAAAGAAAATTAAAAAAAAAAGGAGGGGGGAGAATTTGGCAGTCCAGAAAAATTTGAGATGATAATCAGGAATCTATGAGAAATCTCTCTAGAGATCACATTTTATTGGTTTCCTCTTCTATGTCCTGTTCATCCCAAGGTGCTGCTTCTCCCTGGCCGTGCAGCTCTCCCTCTCCAGCCACTCCCTCTTAGCAGCACCATCCACCACCCCACTCTGCACATTTTCTTCCTCACACAGAGCTGGGAGGAGATCCCACCGTAAAGATCCATCCAGCTTGCTCATTTCCTTGCTTCAAAGCTCTCCTTTAACATTTTCTTCTGCCACAGTGCCCAGAAGGAACAATAAAATCCATAAAAAGTTGCATTTCCTGGCATGAGGAAGTAATTTTGCCAATATTTATGAACAGTATTGACTTCAGTGTGGCTGCTCAGAGAGCAAAGGGCACCGACCATGCCAAAATTTGATTTTTGCCCTATTTTAGGTGCTTTTAGGAGGAATTCTGCTGCACAAGCTATCCAAGAAACTGGACCTTGTAATCCTTTATCCTTGCTGGGATGTTTTGGGCCCTTCAATGAGACACACGGAGCTTGCTCCCAGTTCTCCTGGCACAGCATGTCCTTGAGGCAAGGCTTCATCTGTGGGGGAGCCCAAGCCAAGTAGGGTGGGTTCCAGCCTTTAAAAAACATATGAAAAAACTGCTTTTATGGAGCTGCCAAGATGTGTTGCTTCTGTATTTCCATGGCAACCCTGGGCAGGCATTGGCCAGCGAGCCCTCTTGGCGATGCCGTGAGCCCCGATTCCATCCTGGATATTTCCAATGCCAAAAGACACTCCAAAAGTAGCCACTGCCAGCCTTAACACACACAGGATTTCCAGAATGCTTTCATATCTTCAAAGCACTGTGCAAACAGGAGCTAATTAAATTTTAATTCATGTCCTGACAGGTAAAAGGTTTCTCATTTTGCTTTTAGCTGATGCTCCTTCCTGGCCAGTGGAAATCATCTGAGACCCCAACCAAAACACTTTCAGGGTAAACAGACTCTGATTTGCTGCATGCATTTAGCTAAGAGCTGAGTGAACACTTTTTTTGTAAATGTATTTACTTATCCTTTTTTATAAAAAAAAAATACTATTTCCCTTTTTCTTTTTCCTTCCCTGCACAAAGATAAATAAATAGCAAGCTGGAACGAAATGACAGAATATATGTAAAACAGAGGGGAAAGGTTAAATACCAAAGTGAAATTGGGCATTAAAACAAAAGTCCATTCTCGGGGTGTAAACGAAGTGTCCAACCCTTTCATCAAAAGTGTTTACAGCTTATTTTTGTAATGTGAGTCTAAGTGGATAATGTAGCACACAGCAAGGGGCTGTGCATAAATACAGCCCTGTTTGGGATTTTAAAAATCATAACAGCCTTTGAAATATGAAAATCTTGAGTCTTGATACAATCCATATTATTGAACTGATGCCAGCCACCTCCGTGGATTTGATTAGCTTGCAGCAATCCAGGGATTTGATGGAGACCTGATTTAAGAGCACGACATTCGTAGGGTGGCGATGAAGTGACACCAACTGTGCAAAGATTCAGAAAGGTGGGGATTGCTTCCTCCTTCCCTGTTGCAGCTTCAGTGGAAGTGCTCAGTCTTCAAGTGTTTGGAGAATCAGCTCATTTAAGACCAAAGAAATTATTCCAGAATCAAAATGGGTCCGAGAAGCTCAAAGTTTTCAAAGTAAATCCTTCATCTTGCAAGATTAGCAAGAACATGTCCAGGTGTCTGCAGGAGATCTGAGCTCTCATCTGCCCACCTGGTTTTGTTTGGTTTTTTTTTTGTTTAAATTCAACATGTCAGTATTAAAAGCTGCTTTCACTTTTTCAAATCTTGGCACAACAGCTTTGTCAAAGACCTCTCCTTGCTCCACCCATGGAAACATCCAGGGTCAGATCCAGCTGAAGATGCCAGGTGGGATGGGGCTTGGAGTGGAAGGTGTCCCTGCCCACTGCAGTGGGGCTGGGACAAAGTGATCTTTATGGCCCCTTGCAATCCAAACCATTCTGTGATGGTCTGTCCCTGCTTATTGCATGGGGTTTGGGCTAGATGACCTTTAAGGTCCCTTCCAAATCAATATATTCCATGATTCTAGCACTCTATCATTCTAGGATTCCATCTGCTGCGTGATTCCTGTTGGAAAAAACCCACCAAAGGACAGCTCAGTGAGGCGTCACGCTGGGGCATGGGACCTGCTCTCAGCCTCCACTGATGGACGTGGTTTTGAGAAAGGAACGTGGATCCCAGTGCCAGGGAGGAATTCCACGTTTCACTGCCTCTGCCAGCTCTAAACATCTCCCAGCAGGAGAGCTGGGCCTTATGGTGCCGTGGGCATTCCCCAGCCCGTATGGACTCCACCTGTGGTTTGGGTGTACCACAAAGACAACATGGGAATTCTCGCCCACATTTGGGCACCTCGCTGGGAATTCCGGTCAAAAACCACTTCAAGAAAGCTGGACCTGGACCAGCTAGTCCTGCATGGGCTGATGTTTGTGCTGGGAATGTAAATGATGCTCCTTCCCCTTTTATCACACCTTGTGCTCTCCGGGCTGCAGCATATTGGGGGGGTTGTTCTGGCAGACTTAGCTGAGAAATATTTTGAAAACCTGGAAAGACAGAAGACTCAGCCTTCAGAAACCCGTGTTCTTTTGTGACTGAGCTTTCTGGATGCACTCACTGCATTTTTAGCAACGAGACCATTGGCAGAGTTTTCTAAAATCGTTGGTTTCCTGCACCAGAAAACAAAGAAAGCCAAACCCTTTCCATTGAGCTCGATTGTTCTTGTTCCTTGCTTTGCTGCAGGAAGCATGAGAAGCCAATATCTTTAATAACTGGGATCCAAGCAGCTTTCTCACATCTCCTTGATGTTTTTTTCAGATCAATTTATATAAAACATTTTGCAAATTCTGGTCAAGTTTGCCATTAGGAACAATTCCCGTTATTCATTCAACATTTTCCTTTGTTTAATTTAATGGGATTTCTCCGAAATTTCTTGTCATGTCAATCAAAAAAAATGCCTTTCCTTTCCTAGTGGTTTACAGCCCTCATATACATGCAGACAGTTATCATATCCTCCCTTAGTCATAATTTGGACAACTTAGCCATATTTAGGTATTTTAATCTTTTCTCATAAGCCATTCCCCTTTGGCTCTTCATTACTTTTATTACTTTTTAATTTTATTTTTTTTCCTTCTTTCTCCCAGAATTCTCTCTGGGGTGTTGATTCCTTGCTGAGGTTCCCTGAGTGAAGCAGCATTCAAGAAATAAGATGATCACCATGAGGATAGTTTATCTCCGTGGTTGATTCGGCTCCATCTCCCCTTCTGGAGCCTCATAAAGGACCAATTTTCCACTGCCATGTCCTAGAACCAGCAGAGATCAAATGTTCTCCTCGTTGGTGGTCACATCCCCTTCATGCATGGAGATTTTTTCTGCTGGAGGTGACTTATCCTGAGTAATTGAAGCTTTGCCAGTAGTTCATCTCCTGTGTTTTTCCCCAGTGTTTTCCCCCATCTGCAAGCCCAATGCACATTTTGTTTGCTGTGTCCTCCAACGTATCCATGCAGAAATTAGATAAATCCAGGCTTAATTCACATCCCTCTCCAAGCAGCACCTCCTTCATCTCCTCAAACGTGACATATCAAACTTTATCCTGGTTTGTGGTATTCCAGCCAATGCAGAGACCACAGACAAGTACTCCTATCCAGGCCAGCGTGAGTCAAGCTTTCAATTCAGATTTTATGGGACTATCAAACGCTTCACTAAAACACAGAGATATTTGCCCAGAAACCATCGTAGCTGTTTCCATCTTCCTGCTCAGGCAATTAGGGTTGGAGGAGCTGGTTGGAAGGTTGTGAATATCTCTTATGGAGGTCTCTGCTGGTTTAGAGCCAAAAGGAATGTTTTTAACTGGGCTTTCCTCCCTGCTTAAAATGCCCTGAGCTCCAAGAGCTGTATCAGCACACTGGAGTTTGGTAGTCAGAGGAAATCCGGGCACAACTCCTTGACCTGTGTTTTTCAGATTTTCAGGCAAAGTAAAGTGAGTCTGGTCACCAAATCAACCCCATCAGTGCCCTACTGTGCATTAAATCCCTCCATTTGTCTCTTGGTGGCCCTGCACAGGTTGCTGGAGCCAAGACTGGCAGAGGGACTTGACGTCCCCCCATGTAGACCTGGCCCTACAGCACCTGTGGGCTGCCCTGGGTCACCTCAACCCAGAGCAAAGGAAATCAGGGCTGGGAAGGGAGAAGCTCAAGACCTGAGGCCGCTCTGTGTTGGCTTGTCATCACCTGACTTAATAGTTAACATTATTATTACATTTAAGGGAGAACATAAGGAATGCATTTGTCTGGAATTACTTATCACTTGGAAGTCTGGGCTCGCAAGGAGATATGAACAGCTTTAGCAGGTCAGGCTGGGAGCCCATGCCAAATAACCTCCTATCTGCAGCAGTAGTGAGAGCCCAGCAAAGAGTACAAATGTAGGTCAGTCCTACAGCAATGCTTCCCCCCAAACACTTGCCCAACTTACAGTGGTTTCTGGCTCAGGCACTTTCTGAACCAGACATGGAGCCTTTCTGTTTAATACAAAACCCAGATGGATTTTAAAAACCTCTGATGAGTTTTTCTTTCATGAATGCATCCAGTAAACTTTTAATGCTCCCAGGATCCCGTGGCAAGGAGTTCCACGGGATGACGAAGCACGGTGTGGAGGATTGAATCTGCTCCCTTGGAACTGCCAGCCACCAGCTTCATTTCATGCTTCTGAGTTCTGTGTTAGAGGCAGAAACAGCAAACAGCTGTTGCTATTCTCTCCCTGTCATTCCTAATTCCTGAGAAGGCCATCAGATCCTCTCACTCATCTCTCTTCTGGCTGAAGAAACAGAATCCATTTTGTTGTTCTTACAGTGAGGACTAAATCTTTGATTATCCTTGGCACCACCCTCTGTGTTCCAGCTTGACTAGTTCCTTTGGGAGCTGGGAGATTCCAGGTGGAGATGCACCAAAGTTTATAAAATAACACCTTTTCTTTCTTTCTTTCTATCTATCTATCTATCTATCTATCTATCTATCTATCTATCTATCTATCTAATCTATCTATCTATCTATCTATCTATCTATCTATCTACTTACCTACCTACCTCCCTACCTACCTATAACCACCTTCCCCTTCCCCTCACCCCAAACATTAAATAGACAAACAAAGAAAACATCAGGTCATTTGGGGCTGAAGTGTGAATTACTGCCAAAGAAATGATGATGTTTCTTGAGAAAGGTGTGTTTCAGTGAATGAGGAATTTGCTAATTCCCTTTCTGATTGTGCCAGCAGGGAAGCATCAGTTCTGAAGCCTCTGTGGGCACTGCCTCCCCCAATGGTATTTGTGGATTTGTTGCAGTTTGTATACTTGGGAGTCAGCAGAGGAGGGAGATGCTCCAGCCAGGCTGTTTTTTGACAGAGGAGATATTTTCTGTTGGTGTTCCAAAAGCTCTGTGTTACCAGGCTATTTCCCTTCCCAGGAGGAAGTTCCTTCAGCTATGTGTACAGATAGTAGTGCTGATTTAGTGAAGAAACACGTAACTGTTTTCCTTGGCCAACTCTGTGGCCCCCTTTGCTGCAGCAACCTTTTTCTTCTTGTCTTTTATAAGTACAAACAAGTTTCTTGTTTCCCTTAGACAGGGTGTGGATGCAGGCAGATGGTCACCAGCTCAGGGAAGAAAGTAGCTTTGAATATTTACTGAAGCATGTGGTGTTAACAGGTTATGACTGTTGCGGTAAATTGAGCCTTCATCCCTTGAGGAGTTACAACTGATTCCATGTACTCTGTTGTAAATCAGAATGATTTCCTGGGTGCCAGGTTTAGATTTATACCAAAATGACTGAGGCTGAAATGTAGTTGTGAGTTTCTCACTATTCAAGTCCTGTAGACAGGTATTTGCTAAACTTAGACACAAATAGCTTCTCAAGTGTAGTAGCACTTCCTAGAATATATCTGCTCTCCAGCTAACCTGGGTGCTGGTTTCCTAGCTACCTGTAAAAGGCTAAATAAGAGTTGGAGAAGTTGCAAAGTTCTGAGTCTATACTTCCATTAAGCTTTTGGATGAGGATGCTTCTGATGTGTTGTAAAATTCAGTGAAGGATGCTTGTGCTCCTCAGCACTTCAGCCTCACTACCTGCAAAACTGGCTGAGGAATTATAGCAGTGATTTCAGACTGGAAATCTCCAGCTGATGTTTCTTGCTTGGGCAGAGGTGGTGTGTGGGGGTGTGAACAATTGGTATTGTTCTGCCTGGAGAAGAGAAGGCTTTGGGGTCACCCCATTGTGGCCTGAAGGGAACCTACAGGAAAGATGGAGAGAGACTCTGGACAGGGGCCTCGAGTGACAGGACAAGGGGGAATGGCTTCCCACTGACAGAAAGCAGGTTTATATTGGTTATCAGGAAGAAATTCTTCCCTGTGAGGGTGGTGAGGCCCTGGCACAGGTTTCTCAGAGCAGCTTGGGCTGCCCCATTCTTGGCAGTGTCCAAGGCCAGGTTGGATAGGGCTCTGAGCAACCTGGGCTAGTGGAAGGTGTTTCTGCCCGGGGCAGGGGTGTGGACCTATGTGATCTTTAAGATCCCTTCCAACCCAAACCATCTTATGATTCTTTAAACCTGGTTACACCTCTAGAGAAAGGGTAGTTCTTGTGACTGGTTGTGGTCCCTGGAATTGTATCTGTTCAGGTGAGTTTAGAAAGTGTCAGCATTGCAGCTGAGGCTGGGGAGTGGCATGCAGGGTGAAATCTAGTCTGATGGGTCAAGTACAACTAATTTGGATTTTATACAGATGTGCTGTTAAATATTGATGCTTTGTTGATAAAGTCTTCTTTCCCACAAACTGAATGAAATTATATTCTCTCTCATGTGAATTCATAAGCTCACAGCATTTAACATTGCCTTAATTTATTCACTGTGCAAGGATAAACACAGCACTATTAACAGAAGTCCAGCCAAACAAGTGCCTGCTGAAGAATGTAGGGCTTTTTAATAGTGTGCTTTGTTTGCTTGCCTCAGCTTCAGGAATGTAAGTCTCCTTGGTCTCCCTGCCAGGAAGTCAGCTGTTAGGTGAAGGAAACAAAAGCTCTGCTTCAAGGCCCTCCTTCCACCCCAGTGCCCCCACAGTGGGTAGGTCTGTGGTTTTCTTTACCCTCTCTGTCTCCCCCCCTCCCTGGCCAACAGCATCCTTGGAGAGATGGCTTCTGGCTTCTTTCAGCAGGAATTGTAATGACAGTATGAGGGGAAATGGATTGACACTGACAGAGAGCAGATTTAGATTGGATATTAAGAAGAATTCTTTGCCATGAGGGTGCTGAGGCCCTGGCACACATTGCTCAGAGAAGCTGTGGCTGCCCCATCCCCAGCAGTGTTCCAGGCCAGGTTGAATGGGGCTCTGAGCAAGCTGGGCTAGTGGAAGGTGTCTCTGCCCATAGTAGGGGGGTTGGAACGAGATGATCTTTAAGATCACTTCCAACCCAAACCATTGTATGATTCTGTGCAGTGGAATCAGAAAGCCCTGCTGTTCCTTTATCTTCAAATCCTAAAAAATGTTTAAAATTTTTTTTTTTAAGTTTCTGTCTTGTCTTCTTTCTGTTTTGTCTCAGAGCTGACACAGCTCTGTGTGTCAGCTGAGAAGTCTTGAACCACCTCACATTCTTATCCCACTGTTGTCAGGGCCTTTCCCTGGCCTCCACCTCTAAAACACACACACACACACACACACACACACACACACACACACACACACACACACACACACACACACACACACACACACACGCTTAGTGTGATTAGCTGCCTTGCCTCAGGGTCCAGAGACCATTCCAATCTGCGCAGTGTTGGAGGGAGGAAGAAGCCTTCCTACCATGCCCTGCCCTCTGCAGCTGATGTTTAGTTACCCAAAAAGAGCCTCACTGCGTTGTCTGATCCTTTTTTCACTGGTTTAGGCTGTTCAACAAAGTACTGCAATATAACAGGCTCCAAGATGACCAACAGCATGGGTAACATGGATCTGAAAGTATAAATGGATGATCTGGAAAAGGATGGCAACAAGGCAGTCTTGAAAACAAAAATTTGTATGGTTTAAAGCGTTGCAATTGATTAAGGTGTTCTTATACATTACCATTATTTTGTAGATTTCACTTCTAATAGAAATGGTGTGTGGTGGCCAGAGGTCACTGTATTATTTCCTTTTTTCTTATCTTATTAGAAAATTATGCCTATTGTATGTTAGATGTGAAAATTATTGAAATTAAAATTAATCTAATTTCTGCTTTTGCTGAAATTCAGCTCTTACTGCAGTTCGTAAAAAACAGTTCCCCCATTATCCCATGGAATACTTCCATCTGTAATAAAGAAATAGCATTATTCCCAGATCTGAAACCAAGTAGAAATTTTCAGCTTTGGACCATAATTGATCATGGTTGGGGTCAGAGGCTGGTCCAGCAAAGGTACAGAGGTCCAGCCCTGTCCCTGGATGTGTTCAAGGCCAGGTTAGATGGGGCTTGGAGCAACCTAGTCTAGTGGAAAGGTGTTCCTGGCCATGGCAGGGGATTGGACTAGAGGATCTTTATTGTCCCTTCCAACCCAAATAATTATATATAAGATAATAATATATATTACATGGGTGAAAATGAGGTCCACTGTATCTAAAATCTCATTTTTCTTAATCAGAATAATCAGCGTTCAAGGGAAGTGATTTCTTTCAGTTGTTACCTGGTCTGCTCAAACATACAGCCAATGTTTGGTGTATTAAACATACTGGGTTTGGATGCTTTTAATGTGAAAAGGTGGGAGGCTAAATCTTTCTCCATGAAATATATTTTCTGAAAAACTATACCCAGTTAATGGCACCAAAATATACCCTTCCTGAGTGTTCTGGAGAATCCATACACGTATCTGCACACCATTGGGTTTAAATTTAAGGGAACGAGAGGGTGTCTTTGATTTCTTCTGTTATTTGTTAGGTTCTCTCTCTTTAATGGTAATTGTTAAACTGTGGACAAATGCAGTTCATGCAGCAGCAGAAGGAAATGCCACAGAAATGGGAAGAATGTACAAAATTCCACCTCCAGCTCTGTGTGGTGGGCCAGGGGCAGAAGGAAGGTCAGCAAGTTTTGTGGTTGCTGAGGGTTGCCAGTGCCAGGACCCTGCCAATATATTTAAAGAAACATTTAAAATAGGACTAGTGCAGAATGGAAGGGAGAAATTTTGCAGCCTTCTCCTGCATTTCAGATACTGCAGCCAGTCCTGCTAATTTTAATCTTACAGCCACCTTTACCCTAAGCACTGCTTCAGCCTGAGGCTTCACTCTCCAGTCTGTTGGGTTTAAATACTTCTTTGTGTGGAGCAGGTTCCATGAGCGGGAATGTTACAGCAGTGGCTGAGGCTGCCAAATATCTAATACTCACCACTGCCCTCTAAACTAAAGAATAAGGACCTCTCTTTGTCCAGCCTGGCCAGTGAGTTTTAAAGAAAGGAAGCAATGAAAATAAAAATAATTTGCAGAATGGTTAGAGTTGGAAGGGGTCATTGAGTCCAACTCCCTGCTTCCAAGGCTGCTCGGGTCCTTGTCCGTTCACATTTTGAATATTTGCAAGGGTGGTCGTTCCATACCCTCTCTTTGACCACCCTCACAGTGAAATATTTTGGTTTTGTATCTATTTGGATTTACCCATATTTCAGCTTATTTGTCATGGTAATTGAGATATGTCTGAAAGATGGGAAAATTTCAACTCTAACTTTTTGCTTAAAGTCACTGGAAAATCTGATGAAATTTGAATGGCAAGAAAGCCTTTACATAGAGAAAATGAACTGTTTGTTGCTTTTCAACATATATCACTTGGTTTCTAGATAATCAGCTGCAACTCAGCCTTTAGCTATGGTGTTAGTGAGCAAATCCAAGTATAAAGAACTAGAGGAAAAGAAAAATTGGTTAATTTTTTTAGTGTGTAATCTCCTTTGTTTTTTAAGTCACTTTCCCATCTAAAAATGTTCCTTTTAGTGGAATATATAGTCTGAGTTTTGCTGTTTGAGTTGTATTAACAGGCTATTACCTTAAGAAACTTCATTAGCTCAGGCCCTAAACGGGATTGTTGCATATACTGGTTTTCTACTGTACTTGATACTATCTGGATCAAGGCTTTGATCCAGGAGTTGCTGTACTGCTCATCCTCTGAATGGCTCTGAGCTCACTTTCCGTTTTATCAGTTTCATCTCCAAGCCATGCTTTAATACCTTTCTTGGCTGCTCCTGTTGTTGTTACTTCCACCCTTAGGACACCTTTTCAGCTCTTCTGTACTTCTGTGAGTCTTAGAGCAGCACCAACCACCATTTATGTAGTTCCTGCTCCCCTCTGTTTCTAGTGTCTTTTTCTTTTCCCATCTGGTTCAGAATAGTGGGTTCTGTCTGGGGATCAGAATTATCCCAGGCTGGAGCTGAATTTCTGATTTTCACCATGTCCAGCTCTCATGTTTTAAGTTCCCTGAGTCCTTTCTCAGAAAGCTCAAAACCTCTTTGTACATGTGGTTGTTCCCTGAGCCCTTTGCTAAACTTGGAATACATTCCTAACAGAGTACACATTTCTGGTTGGTTTGTTTTCATAAGCAAGAAATTCTGTCTTGGCTCAGACATGTACTAGCTTGAGTTGATCACCTGAACAAAACACCCTTTAGACAAAATAAAAATGTATTTTCCACTCAGCAGTTTTCCTATACAGGCACCATAGCTGCCATTCAGAGAAGTCATCTTGATTTTTTTTCCTTTGGGGTTTTTATCTCCATTTTTCATCTCCCAGAAAATGAGATGCTTTTTAATTAATATTAATTTTTTTTTTACACAGCAGCTTGTATGTGCTGTCACCTCAGGTACATGTAAAGATTTTTAGAAGTAATGAATTGTAACTGTGAACCACTATGAAGAATATGCCCTTCCCTCTAACCACTGAGTATAACACCTACAAAATACACCATGGTTTACATTTGCTTACATAAAACACTGACAAATAAGTAGAAGAAAGTTATGGTCCAACTCTTTGCTGTGCTGGGGTTGTATCAGAAAATTGTTTTTTCACTTAGCTAAACTCAGTGCCATCCTTTCAGAAAGTTGCACTGAGGATCTCAGACTCATTGAACTGTGACGTAATGTGCACAAAAGAGTTTATTTGGGAGCCTCCTCTCGAGAATTTAATCTAAGAATTTAATCTAATACTCTAAGTTTTCCTTAGGTTTTGTTTTACATACAGTTAAGTTTCCTCTCATGTTCCTGCTGTCTGAAAGAAGAGGTCTTGATACCTCCTCCTATCTCCCTGTGCTGTCCTTCCCTCACACTGGCTCTCACCACGCTGATTTAACTCAGGAGTAGAGCAGAACAAATTGCTTTTCTTCCCTGGGCTACTGTTCTCCTATTTATCTGAGCTAAATTGACCTGTTGTGCTTTGGACAAGCCAGCAGGAGCGATGGGAATGTGTGGCCAGAAGTGGAAAAATTTCATTCCTGGGATTTCAGTCAGACTCAATATTTCCCTCTGAAACCTACTCTGATCACTTGCTATCCAAAAGATTGGTTGTTTTTTTTCCTACCTACCTTAGTTCCCCTCTGTTGCTGTGTGCACCTTCCTGGGAATCCAGGTACCATCCAGTTATTTTCTGGGAAGCCAAAGGAAGTAGAATGCCTCCATCCTTTTGCTGACTGGCTGACTGATGTGTTTCTGTGTGAAACATCCCTTATCTGATACTCCATTCTACAATAATCAGTATATTAATGTATCCATGCATGTATGAATAAATGGGTAGAGCTCACTCTTAAATAAGAGCTGTGATGTTGTTAACAGTAGTAGTGATGGTGTGTTTGGAAAAATTGAGTTTCCCCTTGTCTTCCTGAGACTATGGGAAGTAATTTTGTCCCCTTTTCTCTCTCTCTGACCCTTTGCTCCTCACTTATCGTGCAGGGTGTCCTGGAAACCTGCCAGCTGCTGAACACATTGCTGACCTTCTCCCGGTGCCACCATCGAGTGGATCCTGAGCCATACGTCAGCCTCTGTGAAAGGGACATCTGTGCCTGTCCCCAGGGTGTGGACTGTCACTGCCCTGCCTTCCTGGAGTATGCCAGGAGCTGTGCTCATGAAGGGGTCATTTTGGAGGGGTGGCCTGAAGAGAGCTCGTGCAGTAAGCTGGCAGATTTATTCCTAGGCTGCTCATCCCCGATAGGATCGTGCCTGTCTTGCAGATTTTTGTCCTGCAGCTAAAAGCAGATGGTGCATTTTAGGAGGTTTTTAAGGCATTTATAGGAAGTGCCTTTGCTCACTCCCCCTTTCAGCTCTCCATCACCCACCTTTTTCTAAAAGTTCTTGTCCCCAAGGCAGTATTGTTTGAACTGTTCATAAAAATATCCTGAGCTGTTACATGTCCCACCACAATGTACACAGTCAGTGAAGGCTTATTTGATACACAAAGGTATAGACTAGGATGTTTAGCTGCTCTTTTACATATGGTTCAGATGTATGACATTTTCCAGCCCGTATTTTTAAGTCTGCATCTTTGTGAAATGCTCTCTAATGTTTTTTGCATAAAGATAATTTTCACCCTTTATTTCCTTGAATCAATTGCCTTGAAATTGAGGTGTTGCCTTTTCTAATCTAATTTTTGTCTAGTTTAGAGATCCTGATTGCATCTTGAACTGCTGCCTTTATTAGCCAAAATTTGCTGAATTCAGAGGTCCTGACTGCATCTGTGCTGAGATTTTGCAACAGGGAAGTGCATAGACTGACTGAGATGGATTGTATTTTTAGAGGAAAAGTCATGTTTCCACCTACTGCTGAGAACCGTGGTTTAATAGAGAGCATTCAAAAAATAATTTTAAAAATCCACTCATATCATGTTCTCAGTGATTTTTCTCATGTTTTTTTTGTTATGAGAAAGGACATTTTCCTTGAGGTGATTGTGTAAATTGACTTCATGGGTTACACTGTCTGATTTGTACTGACAACACTTGGTTCTCTGGTGAAGATATTCTGCTATTGGCCACTGAAGAAATCTGTGCCTTCAGACTGTGGTTTGGGCAGCAAGATGCTGCCAGCCACTTGTTCTAGGGATTTTCTTGTCCGAGTTCTAGCAGTAATTTATAACCTTTCCATTGGGACATAAAAGGGATCTAGTAAAGCTCATCTCCGTGCTCAGGGTGTGAGCCAGATAACCCATTTTTGCTGGGGCTCTTCTCTAATTAAAAGCCACAAGTGAAATGAGCCTTTCTGTGATCCCAGGAGCTTTGGAGCTCATTTCTAACCCTTGAATTCACGAGATGCAGTTTGTTTTTTTGCTCCTGAGTCAGGAGAGAGAGAAGTGTCCCACTGCCACAGCAGATTAATTTTCTATCACCCTTCATCTGTGCTATGGTGCTTTCTCAGGAGATGATGATGATGATGATGATGGAGATATGGAATGCTCTGCTGTGTGGGGAGGGCTCTAGTGCTGGGCACACTGGACAAATGTGCGTTGGTGCCCGAGCCCAGGGCACCCAGGGCAAGGTCACTCCTTTGTTACCCTCCCACCTCTTCAGCAGAGGATTGGCTTGGAAAGGGCAGTCTCTAACCTTTTCTTCCCACTTCATGCCCCTGCAGTATTGTAGGACATGGTGTGTGTATGCATTGAAGAGAAGGAATGCCTGTAATAGTGTGTTTGCGTAATGGCCTGGCCTAGATAATGGCAGCAGTGGAGATACCAGGAATGGGTGTTATCCTGAGCTGGTGGTTCTCTGGAAGAAGGAGGATGGGATTTCAGAGTTTTAACTGTCTCCTGGTTCTCCCTGGAAACACCAAACAGGATAATTTCACAAATGAGTGGAGTAAGTGCATGGCTTAAAGGTGCAAAACAACCATGTCTGTCCAAATTGCTTAGATATTATGGCAAAACTTCTCCCCGGGTTTGATTATTCTTAATGCACTTGGGTTTAGTTATTTAGACTGAATTTATTAGAAAACAAATTGGCTTTAACCTCTGAGTATTTACTATGCTACCTGACAGATGACATTGCAGCAAATTAAAAATCAAATATTTCTAAAATATTCTGCTTCTAAAAAGAAATAATAATTTGGAAGCTGACATGACTTTTTGTGTCTCTGTAGTTCAGCCCTTGATAATGAAAGGATTTATTGGTTTAAGAGTTACTGAGGAATTTGCATTTCTAATTTCTTTTAATTGTTTCAGGGCCAAGGTGTCCAGTTGGCATGGAATATAAGGAGTGTGTATCCCCATGTGCCAAAACCTGCCAGAGTCTGAATATCAATGAAGTGTGTCATGGACAATGTGTTGATGGCTGCAGCTGCCCTGGTAATTTATTTACTGGGTTATTTACAGAGAAATATTTGGCAGTCAGGCTACCTATTTTATTAGAAGAAGGAATGCTGTGTCTTCCCTTAAATTTTCTTGAAATCAGAAACACTTCTTTTTTCTGGGACCATGCCCTAGAATAATCCAGTTTCTGTAGTGCCTGTATGCTCACTCCATGAAAGGGCCATTTTTCAGGGCCAACTAAAAAGTAAATGTTTCTGTGAAAATCAGTACCAGGTATTATTCCAAGATTGCCTTTATTTCTTGGTGAGAGACTGCTTGCCTTTGGTGTACTCCTTCTGAATTGCTTGGGTCAGAGGCAAATACAGTTGGAGGAAGAAACAGCAGAGAATACACTGAAGGAATTTCTTGCAGAAAAACAGTACATGTAGAGCTTGCACTGCAAATTCAAAGGTCTTCATGATTTAGGTGAATAATTTAATTTATTAGTGAATCTTCCATACAGAAGATTTGATTGGATTAAAAGGAGACAGGCCAGCCACACTGATTTTCTACTTCTGTCTGTTGTACTTAAAACAACTGCAGGAGGAGAGCTTGGTTCCTGGCTCCAAAGCTCCATATGCTTCCATTTCTAGCTGGTGGTGTTTTTTTTTGGTTTTTTTTTTTTGTTTGTTTTGTTTTGTTTTGTTTTGTTTTTTAAATTTTGTTCATTGGGTGCTTTATTTGTTTTGAATAGGACTATCTTTGCATTTTAGCCTGTCTGGGCTTTGTAGATGCACACAGGTGTTTAGTGTCGCCTTTTACAAGATGCCAAGTGTGACGGAGGTTTGTAGAGCTTTGCTTTCCAAAACAAAGCAATAATGACAATGTCAGCCTCGTTTGAGGAGTCACTGCATTTGGAGTTGTGTAGTTTCCCATTCAACTGCCAGTCTCTTCCTTGCTGGAGATTCAGAAGTGTGGCAGGACCTGCAAAGGTGACAGGTGATGTAACCAGACTCTGGAGATTATTTTGTTGTGAAGGATCCAGCTACTGGATTTGTGCAGTCCTGGAAGTGTTGGAGAAAGCTGAAGGAGATGAATCCTCTGGCGGCACAAGGGCTCATGCTGTACTTTTCCTTTGGTAGATGCATTGCTCTGTTCAGCATGGGAAAGGTCTAAGGAGAGAGGAACTGAGAGGCAGAGAAGCAGGAGCTCCACAGAAAGGGTAAAGGGCATGAGAATAACAATCAGCAGTTCAAAACTTTTACTGCTATTTGTTGCCCAGCCAAAAAGGCAGAACCTGGATTTGAGTTTGATAGAAAACCAGAAGGATCTGACAGATGACTAGAGGGATTTTTGATGCAGATTCTACCTTCACTTAGCTTCCCTCCAGTGCTCCAAGGACAAACAGGATCTGAAGGATGTTTGACAAATGTCTTCTTTCTTTTTTATTTTTTTCCCTCTGTTAAATGCCCCTCATGGTTACATTAATTGCTGTAAATGGAATTACTCTTGCTAGGAAAAAAGGCAGGAATTCTGCTTTCATGTGTTCTCTGGAGAGCCACAGCACTATTAAATGCTCGGATCTTGTGGCGATTCTCTCTCACTGGAAGGATTTTCTCAACAGCCAAGATCTTTCCAGGCAGCTCTATAGGAAGAATAGGAGAAAGGAGACTTATCTGGGTCTTGCTATCAGTGATGACTGTTGCTGCCAGGGAAAAGAGCCAATATCTCTGCAGGCTATTGGAAGGAGTCCCTCAAAGAGAAGGCAGAGGAGTGTTCAAGAAAACAAATGTTTTGTCACAGCAGCTGTTTTGAAAATGGTGGAATATCAACTCTCTCTCAATATAAGGATTGAATAGAAAGCACTATAAACTAGCAATAGAAGCAAGGACATGTTTCTACCTTAGAAAAATCTTGTAACTCCTTTGTGCCTCTGTTTATCCTTAGAGTACAAAGAGCTCTCTCTATAGGACAGTTAACTATAGTTACTGGACCCAAGTTGGGAAGTTGGCCCTTTTGCTTTTTGCCTCTGCAGAAGTTCAGAAGTGGCTTCTTTCTCTCAGACTCTGCTAAGAGTCTGAGACTTTAAGTCTCTGCTAGACTTAAATGGTGTCCAAATTTGTTTCTTCATTCCTCACTTTGCCTCATCTTTGATTCTCTTATGATGAACACAATACCTTCTGTGGACACCCTTTACTGCAGCCAGTGAAGTTTATGGTTTTTCCAACAGTCAAGTCCCAGGCCAGCTCTTAGCAGCTTTGATTGTGCTCCTTGTGTTTAATTTGTCTATGTCCCAGCATGTGTTCTGGACCTGAGGGTGTGCTAAGCAAAGAGCTTTTCTGGGAGCACCAAGAATGCTTTGTTCAGCAGGTCTGAGGGAGAGGCAGCACCAGAAGGAAAGAAGACACCTGCCCCTGTGAGGCTTTTTGGCAAGCCTCATTCCTTTTTATTGCTGTCTGTGACTACATATGGATAATAATGCATATGAAGTCTTGGCAAAGTCTATGAAGAACAACAAAATCTAATTGTATTTATGTTTCTGTCCCTGTGTGCGTGTGATATGGGTGTCTGATGCTACCTGACCTATCCAGAGGGGCTGCTCCTTGATGGTGAACACTGCATTGAAAGCTCTGACTGTTCCTGCATCCACTCTGGAAAACATTATCCTCCTGGCTTCACCATCTCCCAGGACTGCAACTCATGGTAAACCCTGTGCTGCTCTGGTGTGGTTGCTGTAGATAAGTACTGCACATCAGTCATTGACTGCTTTGCATTATCTTTCTGGAAATCTCTCTACCTTTAAAAAATTTCCTTTCACTGGCAAAGGGCTTGCTCTCTTACTGGAATTCCCAGCCCCTTCCAAGAAGTGAACTGTTCACAAAGGCAAAATCAGCTCTGTTTTTAAAGGGATATTTGATCTGATAGAACAAAATGAAGGTCACACTCCTTCAAAGAGTAGAGAACTACCTGTTTCCTGTGGATAAGACAGACCAGCAGGTTCCCATGTCTGGGTAGTGTCAGCGGTGGTGTCTTTGTTCTGACTTCCTACGTGTATTTAACCTCTAAACCCCATTTCTTTCCAAGAGGAGTTAGCCTAAGGCTTGTCCTTGGAAATTGTTACAGGGCTAATGAGTGTTCCTAGCCTGGCCACAATTTTTCTTTCACTCCTGAGTACCAGATTGCAGGGAAAAACCAGCACTTTAAAAAAGGAAGAGGGATTAGTCACATATTCCTGATCTGGTTTTGTGTTCAGTGTGGACATATTTGTGCAAGGAGTTTGGACAACTTTTTACTCAGAAGTTTCCAATTGGAGCACGGAAGGAGGAGGACTCAATGAAGGCCATGACATGCTGAAGAAAGGTGGTCTGTGCATCATCTCTGTTAATCAGAATCTTTTCATTATTGGCACCACATGTCCCAGAACACAAGCCATAATCATGACATTAGCATTTTATCTTTTTTCCTGCAGTCCTCTGCAGCTTTGAGCTTGGCCACATTGTTCAACCTTAGTGCTCTTGGGAGATGAGTGTAGCCTGACAGGCTGGGTTTTTTATTGCTTGTGTTTTGTTACTGCTTCCTATTATTCAAACTTGATGCTGCTGTGGAGAACATCATTCCACTGGCTCTGCATTTAACATCCTCAATAATCTGCATCCCCACAAATGGTTTTCAGGGGCTGGGATAATTAAAGGAATGAGAAGAATATAGTAGCTCTTGAAACAAGGAGTGCAGAGAACGTTGTGGAAGACACTGGAGGTGATCACAGCAGGGGAGTTTGATGTAAGAAGAAGCAAAGGGGAGTAGATTTAAGGGATAGTGAGGCAACTTTCACTGTCTAAAGATGGGCTGTGAAGAGTATGGGGCCAAACTCTTCTCAGAGGCAAACAGCAAAATGTTGTGAAGCAATGGACACAAGCTGCAAAGGAAATTTTGTTTTGACACAAAGAAAAATTCTTCTCCCTCCTCCAGGGCTGTACTGGGACAGCTACTCAGAGAGGCTGTGGGACCTCATCTTGGATATTTATAAACTCAGATGGGCAAGGTCCTCACCCACCAAGTCTAGCTTTGACATTGCTTTTTCTGAGTTGGGGATTGTAGTTATTATTTTCCTAGAAGTGCCTTCAAACATTTTTTCCCCTGTAACTCTGTTGTATTGATAGATATACCTTGAGAACTGCACTGAACTCATTCCACATCAGTGGAATATAGCTGAAAACTCTTAAACACAGAGCTTTGACAGGGAAAAACAGAAATCCTTGAGTTCTGCAACCATACCCATTCATATTATCAGCAGTTGTTGTCAAATGATGGGAAGAAGGGATGAATACATTAAGAAATGAGGTTATGGGAAATGGAAGTAATGTTGGGGACTGATCTAACTTCCCTGGGACAGATGACCATTTTCAGCTTTTTGGAAAAAATGTGCAACAGAAGATTTATTACTTACTCTAATACTTAACTTGCTACTATCTCTTTCCTAGCATTTGTCGACGTGGCATGTGGATCTGCAGCAATGGGGAATGCCCAGGTATGTTGGCTTCACTCTTTTCAGGTTTTGACAAATAAGCCTTGTCTACGTCCCTCCCACTCATGCCCCACTTCAGTATTTTTTTTTTTTTTTACCCAAAAAAGCAAATCTTTGTTCTCCCTTGCTCGCTCCGGTACAATCCAGTTGGAATCCTACTTTTAAGTTCTTCTCCTGAGACAAGTCAGACATTTCCCTGTGTGGTTTATGTGTAGCAACGAAAAATCCTGTTTGGTGGGAAGGCCAGTTCCTGCTTTGATTACTTAGTTTGCCAGTTATAAGGGTCTGTATGTTCAGAGGATTGGCTTCCAGGTAGAGGAACACTCCTGGCTTTCTTTGACCAAGTACAATTTCTCATTGTACCTTATTGACCATGACAATTCCCTCATGGTCATGTTGTGGGTGAAGGAGCCACAGCCCCAGGGAGAAAGTGGCTGCCCTGCCTTCCATGGGTGCTGGCAGACTGGAGAGGTAGCTCTGCAGATGCAGACTGGGGTTATGGCTGGACAGGAAAACAGCAGATTTGTGGGCTTTGATGTTTTTTTGTTGAGATGAGACTGCGCAACCCTCACAAGTTAGAGAAATTGCAACAATCTTAAGGTGTTCTATCAAAAAAGTCTGTCTGTTTCTTCCTGCTTTAGAACAAAAGGGCACTTCCCCAAAAGTATCAACACTTAAAGAAGAGGATGGGGGGGGGTGGTGTATGCAAATATTCAAAATGGAGATGACATTTTTAGTGAGCTGTCCCCTGTGCTTGTTCATTAAGGATCTCTTCAAGTGAAGAGAATCTCACTGTCTAAAACACAGCTTCAAGGACACAGCCCAGGCTGATTCATTACATCTTTTAGGTAATGGGCAGCAGCATGATTACAAACAAGAAACAGGTGCTTTTATAACTTCAGTTTTTCCTTAGGTTATAGCTTTAAATGTCCTTGCTCTCTGGGCTGTGATGAATACTCTGTGGGCCAAATTTTTATCCTTACCTCCAGCCATGTTTTCTTCATAGTGATTATAGAATTGAAGATAAATCTGGTATTGAGGCTTGCAAACAGATGTTGATCTCCAGCTCTGTGCAAGAGGCAATATACCATTGCAGCCTTTTCCTGAATTAGTAAGCTGTCCCAAATGAGCAGAAGTAGAAAAGAAAGGCAGCTTATTTTTGTACCTTCTGCCAATATATCTAAATCAGTTTTCTGCTAGGCTTGTTCAAGACTACTTGCAGCTGTTGTATATGTGCCTGCTAAAAACTCTATAAACTGTATTGAGACAGTATGGGAGGGCAGCAAAGCTTCCCACAGTAGCCAAATTTATATTGTTACCTGTGCTGTTTGCCTCTACTTGAAGTAATATTGCAGCATATTTGCATTGTTGGTTAGTTACCAGAAATATTTCTAAAATCATAGTCCAGAAAATTTATGTAGTTACTTGTATAAACTTTAGATGGTTCTGTTTTTCTTTTGGCCAACCTTTTTTTTTTTTTTTGTCAGGAAAGATTGCTTTCATATTGTGGGAGTGAATTGCCCAGCTTTAAATTTGGTGATAAGGTGAATCCAAAGCTGGAGCTGGCTGGCACTACCAAGAGACTTTCAAGCTGATATCATAATGGAAATAATTATGAAGGTAGAAGGTTTCAGGAAATTTCATGGGATGCATTATATCAAATGGAGTAGACAGAGGGACCCATAAGTAAAGACTTGGCCACAGAAAATTCCCTTTCAGGAGCAGTGCCAAAGGCTGGGACTTGTCTTAGATAGCAGTCCTCAGTTCTCTGTGCTTCAAACCTGCCCTTGGTTCCTTGTTGCAGAGAATGCCCTGAAAATCAAACTCCAAGGGATGACAAACATCCAGGAGATGCTGAACTTCTCTTAGGGTGAATCAGAGCTCTGCAAGGCTGGGAATCCTCAGGATCTGTACTTTAGCACCAGCTGGTTTAAGATAGTAAACACTAAATAATATGCTGAAGAGGGAAATTTCCACATGATGTTCATTAGTCAGATCTTCTGTGGGACTCAAAGGCAGAGAAGAGAGAGTAACTCATGGAGCTCACCTGCCTGCTTGTAACATTTAACCCTTCTCCAGCCTTTGGCTGGTGATGGCCAGTGTAGGCCCAGCACTTGAATTTTGTTCTGGATGAGGAAGTAGCTCCCCACTTCATTTGCCATGGGATCATCTGTAAGTGTGATGGTCTTCTCATATGGAAGATTTTCTTTGCAAGCTCTGTGGAGTTGGAGCTTTTCTGTGTGTTTGCATGACGGGGTACTAAATCCCAGCTGTGGTATTGGGATACTGCCTTCCTAGAACTGAAAAGCCACAACTTACCAAAACACCTTCAAATGTTGATAGGTTTAAATAGCTCCTTTTTCTAGTAGAAAGATGGTCCAGCCAGGCTTTCACATTATTCTGTGAGGACTTTAGATGTAGCTATTGTAACTATAGAATTATTTTTAACTTTCTGTTAGTTGATATGATGGTTCACGGTAAAGTCCAACACAAATTCTACCCTTGGAAGGACTCCCACAGCCATTATCTTCCAGCTCTTCATTCTCATAAAGTATTTTATGTTAAAATAACATATTGATATTTAAGGCATCCCAACAAAAGAATATAGGCATTTCCATAGGCACAAATTTCAGCTCTTGACTGTGATTTATTCTGTGTTCCCCAGCTGTTGTTGGTTCCTCTGTTACTACTGGTAATGCTTTACGGAAATTAACAGTGAGATAAGGATCTTGCTGGTGCTTTCTGGTCTGTGTGGAGCTCAGGCCTTGTACAACCTGTTCCACCAGGGCTGCTCTTCCCCCTCAGAGGCTTGTGGGGGCTGAGCAGGATTTTGCTTGAATCTGGCACTGGGATGATTAATGGCTTTTTGCTTTTTCTAGGTGAATGCTCTGTCACCGGCCAGTCCCATTTCAAAAGCTTTGACAACAAGTATTTCACCTTCAGTGGGATTTGCCAGTACTTATTTGCCAAGGATTGTGTGGAAAATTCCTTCTCTGTGATCATCGAGACGGTGCAGGTAACAGCAGCCTTGGCTGGTGCCTCTGCTCATGCTCTTGAGAGTGGGGGCAGGGCTGTGGGACTGTTATGTGAATTGCAGATGCACAGGCCAACAGAAGTAATTTCCCTATGAGATAATTAGTTTAAATAACAGATGCACTCTTTCTCCTTAGTTAATAAGTGTTTTGCTTCTCCTCACCACCATTCCCAGGAGCCTGCCTGAGAATGGAGAGTCATGATGATGTTTGGAGAATCGGCCCTCACTGACTCTTTGCCCGCTGAACAAACAAACAGAGGCAAGGGTGCACTCCTTGCTAAACACCCTGGCTGCTGGTGCCTCCCTAATGCCTGTGGGGAAAGGACATTTCCTTGGACACCAAGCAAAGTGCACTGGCAAAGCAGTGCCTTGCTTTGTTTCCCATTTAGTCAGATTGGCTGGTGATTTTTTTTGTACTCAGACAGCAGCTCCTGACTTTCTTTGCTGCCTCCCCCGATGGATGTGTGAGAGGCAGCTGCAGAGAGGCAGGAAAGGGAGCCAGACCAGTGCAGGGAGGGATGGAGACCCTGAAGGGGAATGTCACAGGGAGATCTACACAGTTGTGAAGTGAATCGACCTTTTCCCAAGTTGTTCTTGGGAAAAGGTGAACAAACCTAGAGACTGAAAAGGACCCTGAGGGAAGAAGAGGGGAAGAAAGGTGATGGGGACAGAGGAACTGAAGGCAGGGAGAGGTGCAATGGAGACAGGAGACTGAGAGGAAGGAAGGGGAGTATCAGCCTGTCCAGCAGCACCAGGGCAGTTGCAGGCTTTGGAGAAATGGGCTGTGACAGTTCTCCATACCATCTGTGTCTGTCTCCTGCATTAGAGAGCTCTGATAGTCATCATTGCTTGGGAACCTGTAGGACAGGTTTCCACCGAAATTTCCCTTTCGAAAACAGGGAGGAGACGTGGGGCCCCTGCAATCCCTGTTCCTCATCTGGGTATCCCACAGCCGGGAAAATAAACACCCCAGGAGTCTTGGGTAATGTGAACTTGGTGGCTGTTTGCCAGGCTGTGTGGGTCAGGTGTCCTTCCTGCTCCTGCCACAGCTCTGGGGCTGGTCACTGCCAGGGGTCTGGTGGAACACCCACAGAACCCTTTCCAAGTTCTGAGATGGGGAGCTCAGCCCTGGTGCATGATTAGTGGGATAATGGAGGGAAGACTGCCAGCCTGCTGTTTGTGGGATGCAGAAACCAGATCTATAAAACCAGTGTGGCACTCAACACCTTTCAAATTAGATGCCAAAATGCCTTCTGGGACTAAGTCACCAGGAAAGTGAAAACCTGATGTCGAGGCAGATTTTCCCTTCTCCGCAGTGTGCGGATGATCCTGATGCCGTGTGCACTCGCTCAGCTTCCGTCCGGATCCGGGATATGGACAACAGCATCATTAAAATGAAACGTGGAGGAGGAGTTTCGCTGAATGGACAGGACATACAGATCCCTTCACTGCAAGGTGTGTTCCCAGGGGCTGACTCTGGCCAGCCACTGAAAGCCTCCTGCTTAGTAGTGGTTTTAGACATGCCTTAGCCCAGCTTAATCAACAAGTGTTTTCTATGCCAAACTCTCTTGCAGTTACTTCTAGAGGCTCTGTCATTTCAGCTTCTCTCCATGCAGCAGACAGATCTTGACTTGGCTCCTCTAAAATCAGAAGAATTAGCTGGTCTGCATTTGTGAGATTTGTGAAAATCAGTGTTGGTCTATTATTTTTTTGAATTATTGTTTTTCAACAGAAGCTTGACATCATAGAATCACAGAATGATTTGGTTTGGACCTTAAAGATCATCTGGTTCAATCCCCCTGCCTTGAGCAGAAACACCTTCCATAATCCCAGGTTGCTCAGAGCCCCATCCAACCTGGCCTTGGCTGCTTCCAGGGATGGGGCAGCCACAGTTGCTCTGGGCAACCTGTGCCAGGACCTCAGCAACCTCACAGGGAACAATTTCTTCCCAATATCCAATCTAAACCTGCTCTCTCTCAATGTAAAGCCATTCCCTCTTGTCCTGTCATTACATCTTGTAAAAGCTCACTGGCACCCTGTGGTTGCCTTCAGGGGCCCTCCGTGTCCAGCGTGTGGTGAGGAGTTCAGTTCGCCTCACCTATGGGGATGATCTGCAGATTGACTGGGATGGTCATGGACAACTCCTAGTGAAGGTAGTTTTTCTGGTTTTTTTTCTGCCTGTTTGCCCCCTCTCTCATTCCACATACAAAGATTTTCTTGTCTGAAGTCAGAAATTGCTTTTTGTTGCATGTTAGGAATTCCTTTCTCTTTTGCTATTCCCAGAGTAATATACAGGTTCTTTTGTATTCCAGAAACAAACACTTAATCTTAGAGCAGCTTGGTAGCTTTTTTCTCCTTCCCCCCCCTTTTTTTTTTTTTTTGTATATGTGTGTAATGACAGCCGTTATTAACCATGAACAGTTTTGTGATTTGTTCAGCAGATATCCTCCAAACTGGAGTTTTGTTTTTGTTTGCTTTGACTGCCCTGTCTAAACCAGCAGATGTGAATGACTTAAAATAAGGGAAGGAAAGGCCCCCAGAGACACAGTTTAGTCGTATTTTCTAGGAAATAGAAATCAGCTCTTAGAAGATGTGTTGTGGGCTCCTTCTACTGTGAGGAATATTCGAAGTCAACCTTGATTAACAATTAGGTTTTGTTGGTGCTGCAGACACAGCAAAGAGTAGAAAAATTGAGCTAGGTTTAACAGAAATGATCTGTAAGGAAGCTGTAACCACAGCCCTGCTGCCTTTGAATCCCCCTTTTACTAGGGGTCTGCTCACTGAGAGGAGTCTTGCCAAGAAAACCAGTTTTCCTAGGATTTTCTGCCGAGTGGTAAATGCTGCCCTCCTTGAACCATGGTGTTGCTTTTGCATTCTCCTTGCCTGCCCCAAAATCTGGCTTAAATGTCATGTCTGGCACAGCACAAAGGATTATGAAAGCCAGTTCAGAACTGAGTTCACGAGTTGAAAAGAAAACAGATAAGAAAGGTCTGGAATAATTTTAGAAAACATCTGTGGGTTTGTGATTGTTGTTTTGATTTAACCTGTATCTCTGTGCACTGAGAGTCCTGAAAGTTCTTTTGGGGCTTAGAATAATTCACTTCAGTCCCTTGGCACATCTCAGGAGTTTTTGCTTTCCTCAGTATTCAAAATATTTTTCTCCCTGGTCAGAGAACCATATAACCGGGCAAATTTTTTGTCCCACTGAAAACAAACCTAATTTTCTTCTCCACATCCTCTACTCATAAAAGCAGTGGAAGTTTCTCCAGTTGTCTGCTCCTTCCCTTGCTGGGCATCTAAAGCATCTCTTTAATTGCTTTTGGAGAGTTATTTTATGCCGGATTTGGAGACTGACCTGTTGCCAAGTATTGCTGATAATAATTGGAGGAAGTGATACACTTCCATTACCTTGTTCTGGCAAAAACTCTTCCTGCGTTCCTCAAGAAGGCTCTCCTTTCTGTGACTGCCTGATATTTGTGATTTGAGCTTCCACTCCAAAATACTCCACAATTTGGACTTGTGTGAGTCACTGCTCCATCCGCAGAGTACGTGAAAGAGAAGTAATACTCTTAGTAGTAAGGATATTTATTCTCTAATTGTTCTTTTTGATGCTCCATATTTATTCTCTGACCCCCCCTGTTTGAATGCTGGATAGTATTAGGTTATATTTTGGAGGATGCTTTTTATTTTTATTTATACAGAAAAACTGTTTTCTTTGAAAAATGAGGATTTTCCTAACTTTTTTTGTTTGTTTCACTGGTTACTCCTGCAAGCCTGCCTAAACTAGCACTCAATTACATGGATAGACAGGGCTAGCATAGCATCAGAGCTCCTGTGTTTGTAATGTACCTGAGCCTTACTCCTAAAGTAAAGAGACTGACAGTTCCTACTAAAATAAAAGGTGTTGGTGCCTTTGTGATGCAGGTGTTGCTTAGGAGATTTCTCCCTGTTTACCTCTAGGTTTAGGGTCATCTTTCAGCTGCTGCTTGATTTGCAGCAGGAATAAAACACGATGAAAAGTGCACCTGCTCTGTGGATTGTTGGAAATTCTGCTTTTAGTGTGCTTGAAGTTCCTCTGGGCAGCAGGAAGCTCCAATGTGAGGTAGCTTTAGGGGGTTTTAGTTTATTTTTCCTTCATCATCCAATTTTCCTTTAAAATGTGAAATGCTCCCAGGTGCCATTGAAATTGCATTAAAAAAATGTAGCCCTCACTGTTTCCCTGCTCATTTATATGAATGAATGGTGAGAACAAGGAAAGACTAAACTGGACTGCTGATCAAAGCACAAAAATAAGCTATTTTTCTCTTAGTCACCCTCTGAAATTCACTGTACTGTGCAAAAATTGTCTTGCAGCTACTAATAGTAGCAGTTTTGTTAGAAGTTTGAAAATACAGAAATACAGTACAATGGCATTGTGTCTGTAGCATTTTGATGTGTGTTAGAGAATTTTCTGGACTATTCAATTGTGTATGGCTCATTCCTTAAAAAATCATGCTCTACAGTGGTAACCTGTTTTGGAAGATGACCAGGCTAATATTGTGTTCCTTAGGTGTCCCCAGTCTACTCTGAAAGGATGTGTGGGCTGTGTGGAAATTATGATGGGAACGAAGGGGATGATTTTCTTACACCTTCTGGCATGGTGGAATCCCTTCTGGAAGACTTTGGAAACTCCTGGAAGCTCAATGCAGACTGCCAGGACTTGTTGAAACAAGACAATGACCCCTGCAACCTCAATCCTCCTTTGGGTATTGACCTCTATCCAAAATTAACATGTGCAGCAAATGGTGATCTTCCATTTACATAAAAAAGTAAAATAAAGAAAAAGAGAAGAAGCTAATGTTGCTTACATTACCACCAAGGTGGCTGTAACATTTGTTTTTAAAAATCCAATAAACAACAGCAACAACAAAAAAAAAAAAATCCACGCACAGACTTGTATTGATGCAGGCCTCATAAGGAAAACACAGTATATTGTGAAAACTGAAAACAAAAACTAGTTTAAATTTGCAAATATAAAAAGGCAGCAGAAAGCAAAGGCCCTGTAAAGGGAATTACAGCACCAGAAATAGTGCTAACAGAATATAAAAGCATTGTTTTTCCTTGATTTGTTTTACTATTGAAACATTATTCTTTCATTAGACCTCAACATTATTCTTTCAGTAGAGCTCATGATGTATGAGCTATGGTGCTATCTGTGCCTGCCTGATCCTGTTTTATTCTTGTGGGGTTTGTTTGGTTATTTTTTCTTTTATAAAAGGAAGAGAAAATGCTTACTGTGGCTCCTCTGGCTTTCCTTGAAAGCCACGTTGATTGATTGATTGATTGATTCACTATAGGCATGTCATTTTTCTCTTTTTAGCCAAATATGCTGAGGATTCCTGCTCAGTTCTGATGTCTCCTGCCTTTGAACCTTGTCACCATGAAGTGAGTCCCACTCCCTACATGAAGAACTGCCGCTTTGATGTTTGCTCCTGCTCCAGTGGCAAGGATTGCCTGTGCTCTGCCATTGCTAATTATGCAGCAGCCTGTGCCAGGAAAAGCATCCTGGTGGAGTGGAGACAACCCAACTTCTGCCGTAAGTGCACTGCTGCTCAAACCCACTTATTGTCCTCCTCCTGAAGGAATTTTTCTAGCAACGTTGTGTGAAAGATCTAGAATGAGATGCCAGATTTTCCTTATGGCAAATGATGAGAGTAAATCTTTCCTCCACACTGGTATGGATGCAAAAGGTGTTCCCAGGGACTGCTCAGCACTGGGGGAGAGAAGCATTGATCTGACACAGCTCCACAGAACTTTTCCCTGGATTTCCATTTTCAGCTACTCACCTGGAAACTTTCTGAATATCCTAGGGTAGGAATCTCCCAAATGATTTGTAGTAATCCATGAACTGCCTTTTTTTGAGGCCCAAGCTTCCCAGCTCCTGACCTCAGCAATGACTCCTGAATGTGGGGTTGTGGAGGAAGCACAAAAGGGCAAGACAAACTTGTATCAGAAGAGAATTTTGGCAGTCTTGTGGCATCACCCCTGCAAGGCTAAACTAGTGTAGATTGCCTGAGGTTTTATTTAGAAAAATTTTGAATATCTCCAAAACATCGAGGTACCACAGTCTCTCTGACATCTCTCTCTCTCTTATCCAGGACAAGATTAATAGCCAAACTGCCAAGAGGCTGGAGCAGAAGAGTCCAACACCTTTCATTTCTTTTATTTCTCTCTTAGGTCAATGTGGTAGAAAAAACTCCATTGCCATGTATTTTGATTGAGCACAGACATACTTTTCCCATAAATATTTGTGAAGTGAATGTTTTTCCATTTTCCTGAGCAACTTTGTTATAAAGGAAAGAAGACAGTTGAAAAATTTGGGGGAAAGCGTGTGTGCTTGGCAGCTCTCCAGATTTGCTCTGTTACTTTTACCCAGGCAGAGGGTGGGAAAAACATTTATAAACTGAGTGTGTGAGAAAGTGGAAAAGAGAGAGGTCTCTGGCCTTGGACCTGGTAGGGTCTGCAAGGTCAGTAACCACAACTTTTGCAGGCTGTAGAGTGCATGCTGCAAATGACAACAAACCCAGTTTATATTAAACAGCTGCATGGTTTTATAATATTTTACCTAGTTTATGTAAATGTTCAGATAGTGGAACACTAATGTAATAAAAATCCTTTCAGAACTCTGCAGGTCTGGAGTCTGAAAGAAAGAGCAGCAATAATGCTCCATTGCTCTTTCTGTAATTGAACAAGTCAATTTTCACAATTAATCTTTAATAGTGCAGAGCTGCTTCTTCCTTTCTGTGCATTACAGAGAGCTTTGTGCTCGCACAAAGTGACAATTTCCCTGATTGCAGATCCATCAGCCCCCATTAAATAATCCTGGTGCCCTAGACATCTCCTGACACGTGGAGGAGAGCAATCCCTCTTTCTTAATGGGTTTGAGATGTGAATGTGCAGGTTGTGTAATTTGTGCTGGTGGCCCAATGCACTGAATATGTGTTCCACCCCTACCTTCATCCCCAGAGATTTGGTTTCTTGGGAAATGACTCGACAGAGCCAGTTTGCTTGATTTGGTGTGGATAAGTATCAGGGAGCAAAGTCATTAGTGTAGCACAGCATTTCTGCTGCGTGTCAAGCTATCAAGGGCATTCAGCTCCCCTCTCTTTGACATTATTTTAGTTGCGGTTTGATTATTTCAGACCTGACTCATACCCTTGTAACCCACCATGAGTAAGCACCAGAGCCAATCCCTTCATGCTGCAAGGGAGGAGCAGACAGGCCACACTGTGAAGAGTTGTGGCTCTCATGCAGCTGCATGTAAAAAAATGGTTAAAACCCAGGATGAATGGCTGAGCCGAGTGCTGGTGAATTGAGTTAAACCCAGCTGGGGGCTGGTCACTAGTGGTGTTCCCCAGGGCTCAGTATTTGGGCCAGTTTTATTTAATATTTTAATCAAGGATCTGGGTGAGGGGATCGAGTGCATCCTCAGTCTGTTCATGGAGAGCACCCAGCTGGGTGGGAGTGTGGATCTGCTGGAGGGCAGGAAGGCTCTGCAGAGGGATCTGGACAGGCTGGATCCATGGGCCCAGGCCAGTGGTCTGAGATTCCACAAGGCCAAGGGGCCAGTCCTGCCTTGGGTCACACCAACCCCCTGCAGCTCCAGGCTGGGGCAGAGGGGCTGGAAAGCTGGGAAAGGCCCTGGGGGTGCTGGGGACAGCAGCTGGACAGGAGCCAGGTGTGCCCAGGGGGGCAGGAGGCCAATGGCACCGGGGCTGTGCCAGCCATGGTGTGGCAGCAGGGCCAGGGCAGTGACTGTCCCCTGGGCTGGCACTGCTGGGGCCACACCTCACATCCTGGGGCATTTCTGCGTCTGTCACTACAAGAAAGGCATGGAGGGGCTGGAGCGTGTCCAGAGAAGGGGATGGAGCTAGAGAAGGTTGTGGAGCACAAATCTGATGAGGAGGAGCTGAGGTGGGCTAAGCCTGGGGAAAAGGAGACTCAGGGGAGACCTCACTCTCTGCAACTCTGACAGGAGGGTACAGCCAGGTGGGGGCTGGGATCTGCTCCCAGGGAGCAAGGGACAAGAGGAGAGGAAATGGCCTAAGGTTTCACCAGAAGTTCTGATTAGGTTTTATGTAAACATTCTTAATGGAAATTGTTATCAAGTACTGGCACAGACCGCCCAGAGTAGTTGTTAAGTCACCATGCCTTGAGGTATTTAAAAGCCACATGGATATGGCACTTAGGGACATGCTTTAGTGGTGGACTTGGCAGTGTGAGGTTAATGGCTGTATTCAGTTATCTTATGGTCTTTTCCAACCCAAATATTTCTGTTTACCTGTCCCATGTGTGTATTGTTCTGCGGCACAGGGGAATCCACCAGCAGGTCCCTAGATCTTCCTTCAGATTTTAGGACATGTTGCTAAGCCCATTATATTCCTTAATGTGGTAGTGCTGGGACAGCTGGTGGCTTTGCATGCCTTCTGTAAGAGGATTTGTATAGGATAAATCTAAGAGTGCTGGAGTAGGGAATTAAGGACAGGCTCTGAGCAGCATCTGAGAATGCCTACAGGGCATGCTGGGCCTCAGCATGGCAGAGAAGCTGTAATAAATCTAGTCCTGGCAGGGTGCACCTTCACCCAGAGGTGGCAACCTTTTCACCTTGTGTTGCTTGAGGAACTGGTCATAGTTTGTCTCTTTCACTCTGATTTCAAAACCTGCCCGAAAGAGCTGCATGAGCTGTTCGATGCAAACACTTTTTTTCCAATGCTTTCCCACTGTTTCTCATCTTATTCCTGGGATAAGCTGTACTTTGAGCACAACATTGAGCTGTTTTTGTTTTATAGAAGCCATCCACAGGGACTAGATGCACCTTGTCTTTTTCTCTAATTTTCCTGTCAATAATGGCATGGGTTTTTTTTTTAGTGGCAGTGTATTACACAGTGTACAGATGTCAGGCCTTTCCCAGGTCACTTGTCTTGCCTTTTTGCTGTTAAAAACAGATGTTGCTGGGAAGGGATAGAGCAATATATTGGGATGTGGAGTGTAAGGATGGCATTTGGAAGCATAACTGGAAAAACAGGGGATGTTAAAAAAAATTTAGGAGGTACATGGGCAAGGAAAATCATAGAATGCTTTGGGTTGAAAGGGACCTTGAAGATCATCTTGTTCCAAGGGACACCTTCTTCTAGACCAGGTTTTTCCAAGTCCCTTTCAGCCTATCCTTGAACACTTCCAGGGATGGGGCAGCCACAGCTTCTCTGGACAACTGCTACCAGAGTCTTAGCACCCTCACAAGGACAAATTTCTTCCTAATATCCAATCTAAACTTGCTCTCTTTCAGTTTGAAGCCATTCCCAAGCATGGATTACAAAGGTTTATCTAAGAAAGGAATCTACTGCAAAGTTGTCCCTGTGGATAGGGAGTGTCACAACTGACTAGAAAGTAGGGCAGGATGCTGGGCTCAGTTATCACATCCTTTTTTTGAATCTTGAAACTTATAAACTGTTGTACCCATCTGAAATCTGCCAAACCAGTTCCATGTTTCCAGAGGTTCATGTGTAGCAAATAGTACTTTTGGCAGAGGCCTCATGGTTCTCCTACTGGGATGTGCCTGTAATAATGAAAGTTATTTTTTAAATGGTCCTCAGCTTTGGGCTGTGCCTGTTCAGGGTTTGATTTACTGCAAAGATCAGGTTTATGTAAATCAGAAGCACATTTTTGTGAGTGCTGCCAAAATTTCCTGTAACAGTGAATGAGTCTATCTTCTGCTCAGTCCAGAGTTAGGAAGCATTTGCTGTATTGATAAGCATAGATTTCTTGGGCTGTGTTGTGAAAGGTACATTAAGCAGTTTGGACACCAGTCCCAAACCTGGGAGATTTTAGCTCTTCAGAAGGGTTCAAGTCACCTTAGATGCTTCTGGGCTGGATTTTCAGTTTAAGGTGTTATACTCCCATGTATGGGGCTGCAGGAGCCTCAAGAGAAGCTGATGTACCCATCTCTCTCTCCAGTAGGCAGGAATAATTCTTCATTTCAGAAGAGTTTTGTGAAGGTGTCCACGAGTCACTGGTCAGCATATAGGCCTTGCTTTGCTAGTCCAGCGAACACCTGGCTGAGGCTGCAGGACTATCCTGTTATTCCATGGCTGCCACAGTTCCCACGGATGTGTGCTAGAAGACGGTAGGGATTATCACATCATTCTGCAGGAATGACAAGAGGAAGGGCTTTCTCTGTAACCCTTTAATTTCAGCAAGGTACAAATGTGCCAACTTTCATTTGCAGCTGCTTCCCTGAGCATCGTTCCTCATAACCTTACATCTGTTTGCTGTGGAAGGTTGCTACAAATGACAGTGTAACTCCTGGTTATCAGGAGGCTGGCTAAATTCAAACTCTTGATAAAACAAGCTCGTTTCTTGTCTTCTGTAATGTGTTGTCATAGCTGCCACCTAGTGCTGATACTGATGTGTGCAGAGGTGAATGCCTCAAAATTGGCCCTGTAGAAGTGGAGGTTTTAAAAACAAAGAAGCCAAAATGGCTACAAAGGCCATAATTAGTCTCCATATAAAAGAATTAATCATCAAAAATTATTAGTATCAAGGTTTGGCTCCATGATTCCTAAATTACTTAATTATTTGCACCTGTCTCCATAGAAATCACAGAGTACCTCTGGGATGTGAGGCTGTTGAGTATTGCAGCACTCCTGTTTACCAAAGCAGAAAAATATTTTTCTACTTATTTTGACCAAATAGTCCCTAAAGATGTTGCAAAGAAAGAAAGGTGTGAATGTGTACGTGAGACTTGTAATGCTCCTAATGCATGGGATCATGGAATGGTTTGGGTTTGAAGGGACCCAAACATGTCATTCCAACAGACTGTGTCATTCCAACCTTCTACCATGGGCAGGGACACCTTCGACTAGCCCAGGTTTTTCCATGGCCCATCCAGCCTGGCCTTGGACATTTCCAGGGATGGGGCAGCCACAGCTGATCTGGGCAACCTGTGCCAGGGCCTCAGCACCCTCACTAGGATAAATTCCTTCCTACCATCCAATCTAAACCTGCTCTCTGTCAGTGTGAAGCCATTCCCCCTTGTCCTGTCACTCCAGGCCCTTGCCAAGAGTGTCTCTCCATCTTTTTTGTAGGTTCCCTTCAGGAGAGCTTCAGTTAGGTTATCCTGACTGTGATCCAGATAATAACAGAGGTTGGACAGAGCTTGTGTTTCATGTTCTGGGCAAAGTTCTGTGGTTAGATTTCCATCACAGTGCAGGGTAGTCCAGTCCTGACATTTATGGGGAATTTCCTTTAGTAAGGTTTTGTTTGTGTGTATATATGAGCAGTGCCTTAGGCTACACCAGTGCTTCAGTTAAGGAGAAATGGTGTAACACTCCATTGATGAGTAAATTCAGCAAAAGCCTTTTAATCCCAAGCTTCCCAGTCTGTTTTAGGCAGCTCTTCCTTTACCTGGATTTGGATCAAATGCTCTTCTCTCTCATGTGTTTCACCAGCAATGGCCTGTCCTGAAGGCCAGGTGTACCAACAATGTGGGACGCCGTGCAACCAGACGTGCCAGTCTCTGTCCTACCCGGAGGAGGACTGTGAGCAGCTGTGTCTGGAGGGGTGTTACTGTCCCCCTGGGCACTACCTGGATGAGCACGAGCAGTGTGTGCCCAAATCCCAGTGCTCCTGTTACTATGATGGGGAGATCTTCCAGCCAGAGGATGTCTTCTCAGATCATTACTCCATGTGGTAAGTGCACTATTCATGACCCTTCCCTACACACCATCACTCCAGTTTTTGGAGGGCTTGAGTTGTTAACTGGGTCAGTTCCTTTGCATCTACTGAAACTAGTTAAAGAAAAAGCAAGATTTTGCCTCCAAGAAGCCAAATGGTGAGTTTTGCTATTGTATCTCTCTCTGATTAATATCAAATACCACTTTACTCTTATTAAGCCCTGTCCTGCCAGTTCGAAATGGAACTTAATTACTGACAATAGCTACTTTGTGGGCTCTAAAAATGTCACTTTAATGTACTATACTATAATTCTTAACTGTTAAAAACTAATTACCTCTTGTCAAATATACAGGTATTAAAAAGCATTTCTAATTGTTAAATTGAGTAGCAGTACACTTGGAGTGGGAATGCAATCTCTGGACAGGCCCAGTTTTGGGAACAGCGTCTTCTTTTCCTCTCTACCACAAAAATCCCAAGTTTCAGGAGCTAGATGGTCCCTTACCTCTTTTCTCAGCAAAGCTGACTATTGTTTTGCTTAGCTTTATCCCTATGCAGCTGCACTGGATCCAGCAGGTTGGGGCCAGCAGGCATCTTGGTTTCCATGCCACTCTATGGCATCGACTCCCTTAAGGAAAGCTTGCGTTTAATGTTGGTAGACACAGTGGATGGAGAGCAACAGCTCGGCCCCACTGAGTTGTAGTTTTGTATTCTGACAAGTTCTCTGTTGACTAAAAATCAGTGTGAATGAAAGCTGAATGCTGTTTCATTAAATATAAGCTCTGTTTGTTTTTCTTAGCTATTGTGAAAATGGATTTATGCACTGCAGTAT
>JAYDZK010000028.1:17998905-18076804 GCA_034509185.1 Euphonia xanthogaster | reverse complement strand
AATATTTTTTTTTTACTGGCTGTACTAACCAGTAAAAAAAAAATATTACACTAGCATCAACTGGAACATTATATAAAATATTAATGACAATGAGAATGCAGAGGGAAAACCCTCTAAACTGTCAAACAATAGTATCAAACCTGAAAATGTTGAGCTGGAGCAGAACTCATGAATTTCTCTTGATTTGATAACCAAGCTTGAAATATTGATGGGACACAGTCTCTCTTACCCATTCTTTATGAATGATTCTGTGCTAATTGAGGTGCTCAAACAGACAGAACTCAAATAAGAACAGCAAGGAATGTAATGTATTAGTTTGTCTCTGGGGCATCCATAAAATCTTGAATTTCCTTTTCAAGCAGACATCTAGGAAAAATATAATTTTATTTAATTCCCTGATGTTCCTATTACACTTTAGTATAAAGGTTGCAATTGAAATGCTTATCTGCAAAGCCCCTCTGCCATTCTTGGTCTCTTGCAAAGAAATGTATGACAAAGCAGCTTTGGAAATAGCTGCCACAGGAACTTAATAAACCCCAACTCTGGAAACATCTGTCCCAGCTTTGGAAGGGATATTTCAAAACCATCCTTGAGAAGCAGCAAAAGCAGTTGGGGTTTATGGGGAAAAAATGTATATACATATGTGTGTGTGTGTGCATCTGCTTGTGGTGCAACAAAGCAGCAAATTAAGAGCCTCATTGGAATGTCTAAAACAGATCTGGGCCATGTTGTCTCCCAGATCTCTAATCCTTCCTTTCCTTTGGATCCTTCCTTCAAAAAGCAGCTCATAACAGGATGCTAGTGCACCTGGAATCGAGCCCCACCTTTAAACTACATGGCAGCAAGCTCATTTGCAGACTCCACTGACTCTGGCACCCAGCTGAAATAAATGTGTACGAGGTGCTTGCTAAAGCCCTGCTTCAAACATCTGCCCATGTAGGCTCTTGGGCTGGAGTTAAGTTTCTCCTGTGGCCAGGATCTGACTGTGTTACTGATGCTGCTTTAGGGTTACCAGACCTGACTGTGGGACAGAGCTTTCCTCTGAAGTCCATCTTCTTAAAATTGCTTACACACAACGAGCCAGTCGGGGTAAGCTGGGCAGGCTGGGGTCTGGGACAGTGCCAGTGAGGGTCAAGGAAGAGGGGAAAGCACAGAGCAATGCTAGGGATAGAAGAAAGTGGAGTGAATTTTCTGGGAATTAACCAAAATTAAGAAAATATTAAATAATTCCATGCACTCTGCCCCTGTAGCAATGCTTCTGCATAGGTAGAATCTGGCAAGGTTTCTATGGAGAGGCAGTGTCTTTTTCAGACCAAGAAATATCCATGGGAAAAATTGTAGGGTACACAAACCATTCTGTGGGAACAAAACAAAAATCTCTGGAAAGATTATAGAAACCTCAAAAGACAGAACTGGAAGAGATGTATTAGATCATATGGTTCCTTGTTGGTAGAAGCAGTAATAAATTGCCCCCTGGAGACAAGAGAACATCAGTTATTTCATAAAATATAGTCAAAGGGCCCAGAAGGAACAACATGGTTTAGACAGGAAAGCCTGAGAAACATTTGATTTAGGCTTACGTGAGAGCAGCCTGGCAGACTCTGATTCCAAAAATGGCATTCAAAACTCCTCTTTGGAAACTCCATCAATAACTTGGAGTAACTGGGAGCTGGAGCTGGTGTGCTCCTTACTGGGTAGGTGTGGGAAGGGGTTCCTTGCACATGCAAAGATGTGTGTTGAAATATTCCCCAGAACAACATATAAGGCTGCAGGGGTTTGGAGTATTTTACTGCTCCTGTTTTTTGTCCATCCTGGAAAAACGGTGGTTCAGATGGGGTAATTGCTGATGGCTCTTCCAAACCAAACCTGAAGGTAACGCTGTTCTCTAAGGATTAACTTGTTGCAGGTGATACAATGTGCTGTTCTAAGTTTGGGTCTTCAGGGGGTCTATTCAAATCTTACCCATGCTGGCATTTGGGGCTTGGGGCTCTTTTGGATTGGCTTCATTGTCCTGGATGGCTTTGCTTTGTCATTTCCTGAGACAGTAAAGCTCAGGGACAGAATTTGCATGTGCCTTGTATGCAGCTCCTTGTCTGTGTTTGGGCAAGAAATAAAACCATGATCTATCAATATAGTGATGGACTTTGCTGTGCAGCTGTTGTGATGGTGCTGAGCATGTTTTTCCAAGTGGATGTGTGGAATAAATCATACTGGAAAGATGAATTGGAGAAAAATATGCTCAATGTTGGCCAGTAAAAGTGATCCTAGTGGGATCATTCCATCACTGAAGGAATGTGTCACAGCTCTTTCATAGGTGGCATAAACAAGTTCCTTTTTAGGCTGCTGGGAACAGGGGCAGATCTCCTGACACTTGCATTCATTCTTCTCAATTTTATGTGTTTTGTAAGTTGGTGGTATGAGTCAGCAGAGAGGGAGCACTGTGCAGGCTGCTCCTGAACCACTGTTCTGAGGACCAACCAAAGCAAAATAACTACAAAGTGAGGCTTTTCCCAGCCTATGTTAGGCCTGGCTCCTGATCCCTTACCATGGACCTTGTCTGTCTCCAGCATCTCTTGCCTTCTGCTTCTCTATCCCTGGAGTGCACCTCTGCCTCATCCATCCCACCCACCTGCTGCCAAAACAAACCTGTCTTTGACCAGACCTTCCTGCCACCTCTTTTTTCCTTTCCTGCCTCTGTCATTTCCCTCTCGTGTTACTGTTAACGGTGCAACTCTTTTTTTAACATATAATATGAAGAATTGATTTTGTGTGTGGTTTGTGCAGAGGGAGCTGAGCCCGTGAATGAAGCTGATGTTTCTTTTTCTTTATTCTCCCTTAGTTTTGCTGTTTTCAATATGTCATGCTGTTTTCAATAAACAATTAAAATAGGTACAAGTACTGTGGTCAACTGGGATTTCAATTTCACCTAGTCTGCTTGCTTGAATACCCCCCCTGTGAAATGGGAATGCCATACTCTGGAGCTGCTCTGTGATCCATGGTTTCATTACATGGCACCACTCCTTGTTTCTCCTGCACTCTCACTGTTTGAAATACTGAGAGGAGCAAAGCAGGGCCAAAGGGGAAGCCATAGATTTAGGCCTGGCTTTGCATGACCTCATCTGCTGGGTTTTGTTTGCAAACCCACGGGTGCTTGAGATTCAGGTCATTCCTCTGAATGCCCCTGCAGTGGTAGGCGTGTGTGAATGCATCAGAGAGGAGACATAAATGACTCACACTATGATCCATCTTTATTTCAAACAGTCCTCAGCAAAAGTGAGAGGCTGGCTTTTCTGTTGCAAAATCATGTTGATTTAATTTTTATTTTGCCAAGCTGAGTGTGGTTTGGGAAGAGGTACTTTGTATCCTATCATCTATCTATCTATCTATCTATCTATCTATCTATCTATCTATCTATCTATCTATTCTATCTAATATATCTATCTATCCATCTATCTAATCTATCTATCGCATATATCTATCTATCCATCTATTTATCTATCTATCTATCCATCTATCGATCTATTTATCTATCGAATCTATCTATCTATTTATCTATCTAATCTATCTATCTATCTAATATATCTATCTATCCATCTATCTATTTATCTATCTATCCATCTATTGATCTATTTATCTATCTAATCTATCCATCTATCTAATCTATTTCTCTATCTAATCTATCTAATCTATCTAGCTAATCTATCTAATCTATCTACCTATCTAATATCTATCTATCTATCTAATCTATCTAATCTATCTATCTAATCTATCTATCTAATATCTATCTATTTATCTATCTAATCTATCTATCTATCTAATCTATCCATCTATCTATCTAATCTATCTATCTATCTAATATCTATCTATCTATCTAATCTATCTATCTATCTATCTAATCTATCTATCTATCTAATATCTATCTATTTATCTATCTAATCTATCTATCTATCTATCTATCTAATCTATCCATCTATCTATCTAATCTATCTATCTATCTATCTATCTAATCTATCTATCTATCTATCTATCTATCTATCTATCTATCTATCCATCTATCATCTATCTATCTATCTTCTTCATTTCTTAATAATTTCTAATATTCACTTGGCTTCCTGAGAGCCACAAGTCCAAGTTATTTCCCAGGATAATCACCCTCCACCTCTCCTCAAAGATTAGGGTTAGTTTAGAGGGTGAGAGTCAGGGTTACTTCAGAGCATTTCCAGCACCCTCCTCCCCCATGCACATCACTTGACATTCATCTGTCCTGAATTTCACTTGATGTTTTCTCACTCAGCCATGGACTTCCAGATGGGTTTTTGGCATCCCATCAGAGTCACCTTTCATCTTTAGCCCCTGAATAGTTTAGTATTATCAGCAGGCTGGACTCATCAGTCTGTCTCCATCCTCATATGAAGATTTCTTCTCCATTTTTCCTTAGTTTGACACTGGATCCTAATCCATCTGTCAAGTGGAGTGACCCATACAGAACTATGCCATTAGTGGCTGCTGAAACGCCTTGGAAAGCATCTTTCCCTGCTAGGATGAGTGATGTGGGAAGAGAAGTAGAAAGAAATTTCCTCTTATTCCTGGAAATAAATGACAATTGTTCTAAAAGTCTGCAGACGTCTGGCTATTACATCATCTGAGGCTCTGGAGCTTCCAGCTAGCAGTCCCTTAACAAAGGAGATGCATTTCCTTCAAGGAATTCCACCATTTACACATCTGATATTAATTCTTATTGGGCAAAAACAAGAATAGGCACAAGTGACTTTTCCAGTTGATGTTTACTTTTTCCCAGGCCACAAAACATCCATTGACTGTGAAACTTCAATTTGCTGCATAACAAACGCCTGCTTTCGTAATAGGTTAATAAAGCTGTTTCACAAATAACAGCACGAGAAGCTACAGATGTTGACCTAAGGGGGGGAAAAAAGAAATACAAGCAACATTCGGGTTTAATTTGATTATTTATTAAATATTTATCGCAGTATCTGAGAATGGAAGGAATTTCATTCTGCCCAGTTGGTCATTCTGAGCTGTTGAAGTCAGCAAAGGCATGGCTGGCAAGAAGGAGATCTTGTGACTCCTGGGAGTTCTAAATTGCACTTTGAGGCTGCAATTTGTTTCTTTGCTCCTATTTCCCCATCCTTGAGGCAAGAAGCGTGTTTCTTCGCTCACTTACATGGGAGAAAACTTTAATTTAGAAAGTGTGGAAAGCACAGAAATCCAGATTCTCAGTAGCCCTGCCCAAGCTGGGTGATTATGAATGAAATGAGCCAGGAGAAAACCCTTGATCCTGGGGTGTGAGGGCTTGTAGCTCTTGGGATGATTCCTGGGATCCAGGCATTCCCTGGGAGCTCTGCTCTCATCCCCGTGCTCACCCAGCAGATTTTCTGGATGTGGCTGAGCACACAAGGGAATATTTGGGCTGGGAAAGGGAATTAGATGTTGATTACTGTGTAAATATTGCCCCCTCTGAAGCGAGCAGCCTGTGTTTGGGCAGGGTCAGATCCTCTTTGCTCACAGTTTGAGGCACATCATGAGTTATTTTGTGTTCCTGCCGTTGGGAACACGATTTCACTATTGCAAAGGGCCAGCTGAGGTAAAGGGCAGGGAAAGGCATTGGGATGGAGATGCCCTGTGGCCACAGCCTGCTGTCCAGCTGGAAAATCCCTGTTTTCTGCTATAACACAAGCCAGCCATCAGCCATTTTCCAGGGCAGCTGCCGGGTGGAAAGGGCGGGAACATCTGGATATTGCCAGGGAAGCTCTCTCTGCCATGCACCGAGCCTCCTTGCTCCTTTATGGAGTCTGAGAAGCTGAGATTTGAGCTTTATTCCTGCCTGGGAAGGCTTTATTCTTTCCCTTTCTCCATGTCCAGTAGGGTAATAAAGTCAGGACACGAGGAATTTGGTCAGTGTTGTGTTTCATCCCCACCACACATGCCAGTGCCCTGTATTTAAAGGCTGTGCTTTGGAAATAAACCTTTTCTTTTTTTTTTCCCTATAATTTATCCAAATCCTGGTATTTTTCCTAAGCAGCATCTGTTGCAGGGAGAAGTCAGTGGGTGTCAGTGTCATTCAGGATCAGACCAGGACAAGCAGGGCTCTCCTACGTCAGAGCTTTCCAGGGCTTTGCCACATTTGGAGCAGAGATCTGGCACGGATTGTTCTTCTGCATCTTCTGTCGGTGTGGCTGAGACAGAGCACAGAAAGCATCAGCTTGCAATAAACCCCCAGATGTGCTAAGTGCCACACAATGGAAATCCTTTCAGCAAACTGTCAGGAGGAAGGGACTGCACTGGGAGTAGGGAAGGGCAGCTGCCTCTCTGCTGAATTTGGCAGATTGGGTTTTACAGCTGCTCCCCAACCTATTACAATTCATTTCTCGGCTCCATCCCCATCCCTTTCCTGCCCCTGCTGCAGACCTCAGGACAAGGAGCTGCCTCCTCTCCAGGGGTGATGGAGCTGTGACAGCAACACCAGTGCTCAGAGCAGTTTCTGAGAGTTTAAGGATTTGGGCAGATATTGTAACAAAAATATTTCTGCTCGAGCGAGGACAAGTTTTTTTTAAGCCCCAAAAAAATCAGATATTTGGCATTTTCTGAGTTGCCACCCTCCAGAAAGAGAAGCAGCTGCCTGGGTCAGGATCAAGTGTATGGAAAAAAAGGGAGAAAAAGGACATGGCTGTGGCTCCAAGCCTGCTGGAAACATTTCCATGCCATGCTGAACCCTGGGCTGCTCTGCCCTCAGCAGAGGGACAGATGTGTTTTTTATGGCCACAGATAACTTTCTTCTGAACACGAAACCCCAGAGATAAAAAGGCCTTTATTTACAAGTGCTGGAGCAGAGAGGTTGCAAACTGCATCCCTGAGGCAGCCGAGATTTCTGTCCAGGGCTGGGAGCAGATTGGGCAGCCAGTGGTACTGGGAATCATCCATTGCATTTTGCCCCTGGCACTTCTGGGTTGTTTTGCACTCTTTGCACTGGGCTCTGTGAATTTCTCCTGTACAAAAAGAACAGAAATTAAGTAGAATCCAGCTTTTCACTCCTCCCAGGCAAGATTGATTCCTAAATTTTTTGGGGGGGGTTCAATACCTTGGAAAGTTTTGGGCCATGGATCAGGGAGAGGAGTCCTGCAGTGCCAGCTGTGGGGATGAGGACCCTGTTTACCCCCCTCTGTCCAGACTGGAATATCCCAGAAGATTTCTGGCCTCATAAATGGCATTAGCTGCAAATAACTGCACCCACTGATTCTGTGTGTGTGTGGGGGGCTTGTTGGTTTGGTTTGGTTTTATTGTTGTTTTTTTATTTGTTTGTTTCTTTGGGTTTTTTGGGGGGGCATTTAAAGAAGAGTTGCATTTTTAAAGCTTCCTGTCTAACAAGTGACCTGAAGGATGTTCCTTTTACAAGCCCACTCTCCAGTTTATTCCTACAAACTCGTCTAGCTGGGAGCCTCCCCACTTCTTTCCACACAGAAAAAAAGGAGAGGCTGAGAAGGGAGGCTGTGAATGCCTGTAAAGTCAGGACAGCAGCATCAGCAAGAGCTCTTAAATCAGGAGGACTTGCAGCCCTGGCTCCCAGGAGGGAATGTTCCCAGGAATGCCACGTTCCCAGCAGGAACAGCCTCATTTGCATTATGGCAGGACGTGGAGCTCCAGGTTGGGCTGGAAGGGTTGAGCAAACCTGGTGTGACAACATGGGCCTTGTTTCCAGACCCTGCTTAGACTGAGCTGACCCTTTCCAGACCCTGCTCCCAATGGAGGCTTTGTGGGAAGCCCACGGCAAGGAATAAAAGAGAGAAAAGGAGGCAAAAAGCATCTGAACCTTCCCTGACTCCAGAATTCCTGTAACCCCTCAGACCTCTCCGTTTTCTAATGGAGCTGGTGAGGTTTCAGGCTATTCTGATAATTATCAAATTGTGGAATGGGCTTTTTTTTTGTACATAATATCTTTGTCTATTTTTAAAAGAATAACGAAATCCGAGGTTTGAAATTTGTTGTTTTTCTACACAAATTTTCTACAAAATCTGTTGTTTTTCTACACAAACAGAATGCCAAAGCACAGTGTTATTAACGTGGGGTTGAGAAATCAGCTGACACGGGCTGTGTTAGCCACAAACCACTGATAAAGCCAAAGTACATGGGGGGAAATATCATTATCAGACCAAACTGCACTCTCCAACTACAGGCTAAATTATTCCATGATTCCTGATTTTGCACGATGATAAAATTCATGTTCTTATGAAAGTTCATCCTCCAGCTTGTAAGGAGTCCAGTGCTGAGCTCCAAATCCCTTTACAGCAGATAGAAATGAGTCATTAACTCCAACAGGGCTTGGATCAGGCTCCTCTCTGGGAAACTCCTTAAAAATGATGGGAGTTTGCACATGGAAAATCCTCAGAAATAATCTCTGTGTTTTATTTGTACACTCGTGTAAAAACTGAAAAGCAGGGAAGTTGATTTTTTCCCAGGAGATAGAAAAATAAGGAGAAAATTGTATCCTAATGGAATAATTAATCCTCCTTGTGGGATGAACGTTTCAAATCAGAGGAGCAATCTGCTCTGTGTAATGATTTTAGGAGCACAAATCCCAGAAGAGATAATAAGATTTCACTTTGAATTTAACAATATTCCTTTAAAAACATCTCCATAAGGCTGCTTTTATGGGTACGATGTTTATTATGTATAAAAAGAGGAAGGATAATAAGCTCTACTCATTAAAAAAACAGAAAATTTAATGCATTTCAACAAATAATTAAATCTATTTTCTTTTTGTTCAGCTTGAATGTTATTTAACAATCATTTTAGCAACAGGAAATTACAAGTAAGATTATTTTTTCTAGGGTTGGGTGTTTTTTTTTGGTAAAACAAAATTAAAAAGTAAGATACATATCTTTTGCTGCAAGAACTATGCCATTAAACACAGCAATGTTTTACAAATTGCAGACAGCTAAAAGTAAGTTAATAATAAAATATAAATATAGAATGAAAAGCTTCTCCTTTTCATGAATAAGTCTGAAGTCATATATACAAATATCTAATCACTATTAATGATTTTTTAAAGTACTGTACTGTGATTTTAGAATGGAACTGATATCTACAACCTTGACGGGAACATGATCCCTTTCCTAGTGTTTGTATCCCTATAAAACACTGGTTCTAAATGCTATTTCATCCTGAGAAGAATATTTTATAATGTTGGATTTCCATAGATCCTGTGGCTCTTAATGTGTTCTGTGATTTACGACCCATTTTGTGTTTCAGATCAGGAGTTCTGCGCTTCAAAGAAATATTTTGCCAATGTTGTTGTTCCCTTCTAAAACTCCATTTCAGTGGTAATGTATTTTTAAAGAGTGAAGCCCAAGAACAGAAATAGCACGGATTTTTTTTGAAATCTATACAGCCTTGTGTAGTTTTCACGTGCAGCCTGACATTCATCATCATCTCCCCGCTGCTTTAGAACCTCCAAATGTTATTATTCCCTTCTTTTTCTGCTAGGTAGGAATTCTAATGAGGTATCATTTCCCTGCTTTTGTAAAAATCTCTCTCTTGTTGCTTGTCCAGCGGATAAAAACTCCAAAAGCAGTGAGCAGCAAGACCTCTGCTGAAACCCCATTCCCTGAACCCAGCTTTGCAAACTCACAAACCACACTCCACATTTCACCCCTGCTCCCTGCTTTGCCTTCCGCTGCCCCCAGATTCCAGCAGCCAAAATTCCCCCAATCCCGCCTGTTTTGCTGTCAAAATATCCAACACTTTGCTGAGGCTGGTCAGAAAAATCACCACAAACAAACAATCTGATTAAACCCCAGCGAAAAAAACCCTCTTAGACATCAGATTTCCTGAGCTTTTTCCCCTCTCTCGCTGCTCTACTTACTTGTAATTATGTCTGGGGCCATTCCTTCCTATTCCACGGGATAAACTGGAATATTCTGCTCGGCAGTTTTGTCTCAAGCTCTTTAAACACCAGAGACCTTAGAAGCAAACAACCTTTTTTTTTTTTCCTTCCCTGCCTGTTATGAAATTTTAATGATCTTCCAAGGCTCTCAAAACCAAACCAACTTTCTTCCCTCCCCCTGCCCCAACAACTTGGCTCCTTTGTACCTTTTGTTTCAGAACTGTGCCCAAACTAAATATACCAAAGCAGGAGGGAACTCCAGCTTTAAAACAGGGGTTGAAGTGACCCTTGTTTTCCTGCACTTCTTCCCACTCCTGGAAAATGCAAAATGCGGGATTTTGCTTGGGAAGCGTTGGAAAAAATCAGGTTGGGGAGTGGAAAGCGGAGCAGGGATGAGGGCTCTGAGCAGAGAGTCCTCAAAAGGGGTTTCATGGAGGGGATGTGGGCCAAGCAGCTTTGTGATGGATGTGTTTATCCTGAAAACTAAGGTCCCATTCAGCGCCGGGATGGCCGGGGCTGGGCGGGAGAGGTGCCCGGGAGGACACAGGGGAGTGTTAAGGAGCCTTGTTCGAGCCTTCCCTCGAGTGCCAGGGCAAGGCTTTCTCTGAAAGGTGATCTGCAGACCTTAAGGATCACCAGGAAGGACCCCAGAAGGGTTTTGTTTTGCTGGGAGAGAGGAAAACCTCCCTCCAAAAGCTTCCTGATCTCTGGGTATGGCCGGACTCAAAGAGCTGCAATGACAGCGGAGCTAGGAGGTGACAAAAAATGATGTAAAATAAGGAAAATGCCTGGCTTATCCCTGCTGCTGGAATGTATGTTCTCAACTCAGTACTTGTCTGGAGATTTGGGAGCTCTAAAACCTCCCAAAGCTGTCTTTGCACCTCTTGTCAATCCCCTTCACCCCAAGAACTCCAAATCCACAGTATTTGACTCCTCTGTAACACCTCCTGTGCTGCTCAGGCACAGATGGAAACTACAGCTTTTCTGGACATTCCCTAATTGATGCCAAGTGCTGGAGAGAGCTGGCTGGGAATCCCTAAATGCTGCTTTGCACACCTGAGATGCCCCAAACACCCATTCCAAGTGGAGTTAACAGGTTGGAGCCCAAATTTCACCTCAAAATTTGGTGTGTGGAGAACACCAGAACAAAACCTGGCCTGGCTGGAGGCTGGTAGAGCTTAACCCTGCTGCAACAGCCCATGGAGCCCTCTGTGCTTCCAAAAGCAGAGCTCAGGGTGATTAATAGAGATGTGGAATGTGTGGTAGGAATTTCACAACTTTGAAGGGAATTTTGCTGCCTCAAGATGAGAAGATCTGACATAACTGCACTTGATACCAGAGGAGGGAGACGGAATTGGTGGATTGTCCTACTGGATTGGTGGCTGTCCTGTCCCCATTTTATTGTCCTTACTCATCCATTGGGAAATGGGTGGAGCAGAAGAGACAGCTCTAAGAAAAGTCCAAGGAGAGCAGAGGAAGAATTCAAGGTAACAGTGCAGGTTATGGGGCACAGACTGGGGATCTGGGGGGTGTTCAGGAAGCCCCGGAGCATCCCTGCTGCCAACAGCTCAGGGACAGCAAGTGCTGCACCCCCACAAAGGGAGGAAGGGGCTGCACTTCCCGACAGCCCCCATCCCTCCTCATTTAGGATTGAACCCCCTGGAAGGGGCTGGTGCAGGGCCGGCCTGGGAACGGGCTGCGGGCTGGGATTCGCACAGCCCAGTCCGTCCCTCACTCCCACGGCCCTGGGCAGCATTGTTCTCTGGAAGCAGACATGTTTCCTTCCAAGGAGCAGACATGGAAAGAAAAACACACACCAAAACAAATCATCTCGTCCTTCCTTCTGCGGATGGCGCGCAGCCCGCTCCCGCTCGTCACTGAGGCTGGAGGTGGACACGATCCCAGGCTGGCAGGGGCCATGGGGGGATGGAGAAGTCGTCTCCCAAGCCCCTTTGCCCTGGAAAATCCCCTCCTGATGACGGCAGAACCAACCAAGCTTTATCCCCACCTCCTCCTGTGAGCATCTCCCTGCTGCCAGCCTATCCCAGCACGGCCCAAAAGCAGGCTTGGGGGTTTTCCATGTGCCCAACCCTTTCTCCTCTGTTGGGAAGGATCTGAATTAGCTCATGGCTCTGTCAGTCTTCCCTAATATTCACCCACGGCACTTCCCCACCTTTCTGTCAGCTTTGGAGCTTTCCTAACACCGTTCAGGAGTTTGGGGCTGCAGGGTTTTGGCTGGGAAGAAATCACTGCAGAAAGAAGAAAGAGCTGTGGGTTATTCCATCCCTGCTCCTGGGCTGCATCCAGTCCTCATGGCCTGAGGCATGAGGCACTGGGTGAAGCTCTGCAGGTACAAAGATCCTGGGTGATGTGTAGGGGATAAACCTGTCCCTTGCCATGGGATCGCCACCACTATTCACCCTCCCTCTGTTATCTGTTCCTCATCATGTATTTTTTTAAGCTTTCTCTCCTCACAAAATATTCAGTAGATCATAACAGGCTCAAAACACAGTTGGGCATCTGTCCTGCTGCTGGGGTTTTGGCTGCATTCTGGTCATTAAACGGGCCTGGCTCTGCACAACCTGACAAATACGAGGTGAACTTTACCCCTGGGTCTGCCACTTTCACACAACAAGGGCACATATTCCACAGCTGGGGAGCTGTTATTCGGCTCGGACTGTACCACAGGTCAGAATTTATGGCTTTGTTATTATTATGTTTGTGAGCTTTACAGCCCCACGGGTCCCGCGGGAACCCGCAGCGCTTTCGCTTGCCCGTGTCAGTCAGACATTCATAACCCACCAAAAAGGAAGCATTGAAAATGCTGGGAATATCCTGTCTAACACTGTCTCTCATCTCTCTGACCCTCAGGTAAGAGCCAGACTTTGTTTGCACCCAACAGCGGAGGAAGCTGATAAAGGGCATTAGAGGAACATGGAGGGGGAGTCAATGGCAATGAACACTCAGCAGACCTGCTGCCAGACACCTCTGCTGCCCTGTTTGTTCCCTCTAATGACACATGTCCCAAATTTCCTGATCAGAACGGTCATCATGTTGCTCTCGGTGTTTTATTGCCCTCTGAAGTCGAGCCAGGAGCTTCACAATGGGAGTTAACCTGGCGTTAATGAGTTTAACCACTCCAGCTCATCTGCTGACTCCTCAGAGCTTTAATGGCTTTGGGGGGGGGACACAGAGAGGGACTGCCACTCAGGGACAGCGTGTAAACACACCACAGTCTGCCCAGATTTCCCTGTGAGCCACCACAGCCATGCTGAGAGCTCAAGAACTTTGCTTTTTGGCTAGTGGTTTGTCAGGGAGGGTGGCACTGGTGGGGTAGAATAGCCAGGGTGGCAGATTTCCCTCTTCAGTGCCATGGAGAGATGATAATGAGCCTCTGCCAGGCTTCCTTGTGGGGACTGCAGCGAGCAAACTTCTCTGCTGCAGTGTGGGTTGTAGGGTCAGTGCCACAGAGACATCTCTCACTGAGCAGGACCAAAGCACCCAGTGAATTTAGTTGCCAGAAATGCTCCTGTTTGGGCATCTGAGCCCCCTGCAGCAGCAAGGTCCCTCTCAAGAGCCTCAGAGTCTTCAGAAAAGTCAAAATATTCCAAACAACACAAGTCCTCACCCTCAAGGAGCATCAACATCTCCCACCACCCACAGCCAAGAGCTGACACTGAACTTATGAGATGTATATATTAATAACTATGTAAGTCCCAGATATACAGTGCTGTGGTTTTCTGTAGCTTAGGATGAACTTTCTAACCACCTTTTTCCCCCCCTCCTGGCTGAAGAAATGATTCCATTTTGCACCTGTCCACAGAATATATCATCTTAATTCAGCATACCTCAGCTCCTGCTGGGCAAGGGCAACTGGATACCCTCAGGCAAAGGCCAAACCAGGAGTCCTTTAACCTAATAAGGCAGACAAGGCTACAAAGGCATCTACAATTCCCTTGGATTTCCCTCCAGGGAGGCAGGTGCTGCCTATCCTTGAGGAGCACAAACATCTGACATAGCCATGGCTCTGTCGTGCCTTTCTTTCTCTGCTGGGTGTTCTATGACAGTTCCTGAGATCATGAAGTCATGGATCCTGGAATGGTTTGGGTGGGAAGGCACCTTAAAAAGATCATCATGGGCAGGGACACCTTCCACTGTCCCAGGGTGCTCCAAGCCCCAACCTGGCCTTGGACACTTCCAGGGATCCAGGGGCAGCCACAGCTTCTCTGGGCACCCTGTGCCAGGGCCTCACAGGGAAGAATTTCTTCCTGATATCTAATCAAGATCTACCCTCTGCACATTTTGAAACTGATACCAGCATTCTTATCTGCTCATGCTCTTGCCTAAAGTCCCTCTCCAGGTTTCAGCTGCCCAATTTCTGGCAGCAGTTGCCCAGAGTACCTACAAGGGCTGGATTGGTGTAATTACCACCTGCAGATCCCTGTGTCACCCCCTTGTGCTGAGGATGGCCCTAAAATCCCCATGATCAGGGGGGCTGAGTGCCACCAAAAATGATGGATTGGGACAAGAAGCTGGGACTGATCCTCCTGTCTCACATCACCACCTGCACATTCCCAGTGACACGAGAGGGACAGGAGCACCCGAGGAGGGAACGGTGCTGCTGCCAAAATGGAAAACTTCCTGAGGGCCCAGGGAAGTTTTGGGGGGAGAGCAGAAGAGATCCAGTGTCCCCAGGAGCTGCAGGGTCTCCCACGTGCGCCGGCAATTCGCACTCAGGCTTTTACGAGGTGAGAGGAGCTGCTGGAAGGATTTTTCCCCAGGTTGCTGGGGAGGCTCAGGCAAAGCCCTCCTGGTGAGGGCAGGCTCCCAGCCCAGGTGTGAGCAACAGCAGGCAGGAGTTCCTGGAGTCTGCACATGCCAGCCTGGAGAACGGGCACAGGAAAAGGTCAGAAATGCAACATCTGCTTTATTATAAAAAACCAGCCCCCTGCTCCAGTACAGAAGTGCTTTGCTGCACTAGGAGAATTTCCCTCTTCCACAAGCTTCTGGATGAGGGAGCCAAGAGTTTGAAAAGGTAAAAAAATAGAAGAAAGATGGAGATAAACTTCAGCTCCAGTGCTGTGGGCAGAGGGTGAACACATGCAATCTGCTTTTGTGGCACTCAGCAGAAAGGCAGAGGCGAGCAGGAAGAAAGGAGGATCCGATTTCACATCTCCTCCTAACGAGCCCAGCATCACACGTGCCTTTCACGGGGAGAAAATGCTCTGTAGGCTCTGGAATGGCTGCCTGTGGATTTGTGCACACGTGGGGCAGAGCTGGGCTCAGCTCTGCTCTTTAAGCTCAGCTCCCCACTCGGGCACGTAAATTAATCCTTGAGGCTGCTTGGATTTGCACTTCACACTCTCAGCGAAATGTTAGACATTTGTGAGCTGCGTGAGAGGGAGAAAAAGCAGCTTTTTGCCTGGCAGCCAGGGTGACCTGGCCTTATTTTGGTCCTGGCACCCTCCAGACCCACTCACATTTTTTGATTCCTCATTACATCCTGCACGAATTCCTTCTGGTCTGAGAGTTTCCATTCTTGATCTCTGTCCAAAGGTGAGCGTTCTCTGTTGAAAGTTTGTTCTAAATTGATTTAACTATTTTTAAAAGTTACTCACTGCTGGATAAATATCCCTTTCCCCCTGAAAATACGTTTGCCTGATTTTCTCCTCCAAAAGGAGCAGCAGGGACATAGTAAAATATTTTAGGAAGAATAGTCTGGTTGATACCAAGGGAGCCAAATGAAAGAGAAACAAAGAAAGCAAACAGGATATTTATGGCCATTCTAGAGAGCTGTCTGTATGTAGACATTAAAAATAGCCCAAAAATAACAATATTGGCTTTTTGGTCTATCCTCAAACACTGAGAACAGCCTTTGAAAGACTTGGATGCACATCCAAAGCTTGTGTGAGTAACTCTGGATTGACAGGTGAAATAATCCTGAGCATGTTCTTAATCTGCCTAAAAGGCAGTTTAACTTGTGCACACCCTGGAATACACACACTGGTCTGGTTTTAGACTGAGCCTAATGATTCACTCCACATTTCCTTGGAGAAAGCTCTCAGTTCTTCAGGGCAAAGAAAAATGTGGCTAAATTAGGCAGCTCCTGTGCCTTTTCCTGATGCAAATTTTGAGTTGCTCCTTGTCCTTTTGAAAAAGTGAGTCAATAGTATAATTCTACAAGAAAAAAACTGCTGTATTTTCAATTTGCTAAATAAACACAAGAAAAAAACATGCAAAGTTTATGTAATTTTCAAGTGACTTAAAAATTAAAAATCCCACTGTGTTTTCCATTTTTGTCATTGCTAATTTACAGTGGGTAGATCTTACTGCTTTAGCAATTTCCATCTCCAAATGTTATTTTTTTCTGACAAAATAGTAAATAAACTGATCTTTCCCTTTTTGTGCACAAGAATTTGTCACTGCTACAGCCTGAGGTCTTCCAGTGTTGGCCAGAACCTCCTGAAGGGAAGAACTGCCTGAGACATTTCTTCCCTAAAGGGTTTTGTCCTTTCTGCTCTTTTCTGCAGCAAATGTCTCAGATCCTGCTTCAGAAAGTTGGCTGGAACAAGCAAGGCAACGTTTCAGCGTCCATTCTATTTTTCCAGCTGAATTTAAAGTTCTTTTTAGACATAAATGGCATCATTAATGTCGATTTTTGGATCTGTTAAGATGTAGGTGGTCTGATGCCTTAAATATGACTGTGCTTCATTGACTCCACCACTCTGAAAAAAGCTTCACCAGGAACTATCACCCAACTCCTTTTTTTTTTTTCCTTTTTGTTTCCCAAAGCAGCTGTGTCACAGATAGCCCTCCCCTCCCCTTGCTCCTCTGACCTCTTCCTCTGCAATCCTCTTGGATTCCCTCCAGGGAAGGCAAATATTCCCTCCACCTTCCCCCAGAATTGTGTGTTCCTTTAACCTCAGAACAGTCTTTGGCCACTAAAAATAGAAGCCCAATTCCCAACCTTGCTGGCTCTTGTCATGCCACCACTGCTTTTTGACATTCTGTTCTCCTCGGTGGATCACATGCACCATTCCTGCCTCCTTGCCAAGGCTGACAAAAAGCACAACGTGTCACTAAAAATTTAAACAGGAATTCTGAGGACCAGACCAAAAAAAAAAAAAAAAAGCCAATGATGTGTTGAGAAGCTTTTTCATACGAAGACCAACAGAGAAAAACATTCACAGAATTACAGACTCATGGAAACTCAAAATGGAAAATGGATTAGATCCAGGCAGTTTGTTTGCTAATTCAGGATAATCCCCTATGCCACTGGCTGTCTTAAGAGCCCTAAATAAGAGATGTCTTACCAGCATCTAAGAAGATTATTCACAACCCAAGATGTCTCTGAGAATTTCTGACATTGAGATTGAATCCCTCCTCTCAGAACAGCATCTTGTCCCTTCCCGTCGTGGATCTCTGATCTTTCCATTCCACCTTCAGGAAAGGACTGCAGGTATTGATACTTTCTCCATGAGAAATGTCTGGGTTTTTTCCATGAATATTTGTTGCATAGCATACCTATCCAACAAACCATGTGTTTTATCAAAGTTGAAGTACTCAATGATCTTAGAAGTCTTTTCCAAATGTAATGATTCTATGTTTCTAATTAGGATAAATTAACTTTCACCTTTCCAATTGTCCCTTGGCTTCAACTGATTAGTTTGTTGCACAGCATAAGGTACCTCTAAAGAATGCACCACATAAGGTAGCCCCAGAGAAAATCAAATCAATGAAGGGAAACCCCCTGGATATTCCAGATCTGAGGCATGGACAGAAGGTGAAATATAAATTTCAATATTATTGTAGTCTATGCCACCCCATCCCTGATTTCAGTCAGTCACTCAGACCCCACCAGTTGCTTGCATTTTGGAGAGATAAAATGCTTGTGTTATCCAAGTGCAGCACAGTGAAAAAGGAGTGAAAAAAAACAAATCTGAAAACTTAACGTAGAGAGCTCTGACAGGTTGGTGGTCTGGGGTGGTTGAATGATTCCTTTCTGGATTTTCCTGCTGCTGGGGGAAAATCCTTGGGACCAAAGGAGCACAGCTCCAAACCAAACCATTTGTATCAGTGTCCTGGTAGCACCATATATCACTTTGATTTGAGAACTGTCCTCACAATCCCTGCTTGCTCCTGATCAATACTTCACTATGAATAAAAGTGAACAGAACAAATGGGAAAGATTTATTAACCCTGCTGATATGTTAAAAGCATTCTGTCAAAGAATTTGAAAAATGCTTCTCATATTAAGCGTTCAGAGACAGAAAATCCCTTTTGAGTAAGGAAAGGTATGTAAAACACATCAGTACCTCAGTGTGGAAATCCAGACCTGGCTCACTCCATACATTACTGATGAATAGGTATTATTGAAAACTGCATGTGGTTCTTAGCAGGGAGAGCAGCTCCACACAAGAATGAGAAAGTAATTGTCAGCACTCAAGGAGAAACACTGGTCACATCTTTAAGGGGGTTGAGAGAATGGGAGGCTTTAAGATGGTAAAACACAAGATTAATGGAATTGGGAGAAGCTGTTGACAGAATTTCTTGAGGGGAATGAAATTGGAAAGTGATACTCGTTGGGACGCGGCCCTTGGAAATTTGCAGCAGTCTGAAGCTATACACAGATCTCCTCACTGTAATAAAAGTATGGTCTGGGACAAGCTGAGGGTTTGAACTGCATGTCAGAGAGAGTCACTGCTGGAGCAGGAGTCCAAAAATCACGTTGCAGTGCCGCCAATGAATCCCAGACACGGGCACGGGACACGCGAGAAACGAATCCAGCACGATGCACTGCACTGCAGGAAAATCAGCACCTTCAGCACTGTCAGCCAGAGCAAAACCCAACCCTAATGTGTCACCTTCACCCAAAGCATTTCTCCAAAGCTGGGACAGCACCTCGTGCAATCAGGCATGGCCATGAGGGAATGATTTACCTCTGGCCAAATTGCTTCCCAGTTTGTGTGTGGGACCTTGCTAGGCTGGCATGAAGAAGGGAGGCAGCCTGCAGCCCAGCTCAGCCCAGTGTGCTGCCACTGGGATGGGGCAAAACCAGGCAAATTTACCAAGGAACATCCTGGCTTTGGATGCAGGGGATATTCTGGTCGTTCCTTAGCGATTTCGCAGGGCCAAGGAGCAGCACTGCTAAAACATGAAGCAAGTTCATGGCCAGGAGTTTGAAGGCAGGTTTTTCCCTCTGTGCCTGGCAAGGAGGCAGGGAGTTTTATTGGAAGCAGACATAGTTTCCACAGTTGCCTTTGTCAACTCTGAATTAGGCTGTTCTTCTGGAGAACATCTTTAATCAACTGGAAGCTGGTCAACCCACTCCATGGGTTGGGTTTTTCACTGGAACAATGTAGTAACACTGGAGCTGTGCTCCACTTGGAGTTCTGACATTTCTCTAGATGGCTTCAGCCATGCACTTGAAAAAAAAATCTGAATAAAGAGAAATAAGTAGGGCTTTCTCCATAAAGAACTTTGGAAACAACTGCCCTTGCTCTGGATAGAAACAACCTCAGATGTGGAGAGGATATTGGAGTGAACAGAATTCTGCCATGAAGGAGTTTGGCAGAAGGGTGGTCAAGGTCTTGGGAGTGCTCAAGGAAAGAAGACCCTTCCAAGAGCAGATCCCTCTCCTGGGATGCTGAGGCAATACCTCCTTGGAGCTAAATTTTCTAACTGAGGGGAGACAGCATCCACTGCAGATTGTAGGAGGTCTTCCCTGTGAGGTCTTCCAAATCCCTCGTGGCCATGTTGAGCCTACCCAGGCTGTGAAAGCCAAAACCATTTCAGGCACAGTGAGTACAGCAGTAGGAAAGTCAGCTGGAAAGCTACTTTTTAGAAATTTCACAACAGAAAGTGAATCAAGTCTGGTCATTTCTTCCACAGGGCTAGCCTGGAATTATCAGGGATTATAGCTTGATGCAACATGAAAATTATCTCACTGTGTTTTACGTATTTTTGTTCTCTTTGGGGAGTTGGGGAGGAGAATTATGGAGAATACAGGAAAAAAAGTAAAATAGTCATCTTACTTACAAGAAGCTGCTTGGTTTCCTAAGCAAAGTGACACTGGAACACTTCACATTAAATGGCATTTTCGGCCATACCCACAAGTATGTCCTTCCTGCCTGTTGCATTATAATCCAGCACCTAGTAATACTCAGCCAGCTGGATCATTCCTTGGGCAGACTATTCCAGTCAGTCCCTCAGAAAACAGATGTCAAATCCAGCACTGGAAAGGCTCCTGAAGACCTCCCCACCACCACAGTGAGAAGAAAAAGTCATTTAGAACCTCACAGAAAAAGCAAAAAGGTTTTCTTTGGGGGTGTGTGTTTTCTGATTGGTTTAAACTTAGTACTAAAATTAGGGATGCAAAATCAGGGGCTGGAGGAGCATCTGAAGATTTGGACAAGGGGGTCTGAATTGCAGAACAGATATTAAATTTGGTCTCTAGCTCTCAGTGTAGACTAAAACACATTCTCAGTGGAATATCACATTTTCATGAGACCCTGCAGTCTTCCATCACAACTCCTCATCACTAAGTCAAAATAGATTATTATCAGCCTTTCAAGATCGTTTCTGAGAGAAGAGTGAGCTAATTCACACAATAAGTTGTCAAAATTGAGGGGAAATCCCTCTTCCATCTGCTCTCCCCAGTTGCTGGGGCTGCTGTGGTTCCACACAAGAAAATGTTGATCATGCTGGGTTTTTTTCCATATAACTCCCTACTTCATTCAAAGCCCTGGATGGAAAATACAGTGAGAATGATTCCAGGCTGTGCCTCAAAACGGAGTAGCTTTTGCAGGTCTAACCTCTTTTTTCACAGTAGTTGGAAGGGGCATGAACTTGGAGCAATCAGATGTCTAAAGGCTTTATAGAATGGCACAGTTTAAGGTTGCTTGGGTGTTCTGGATCCAAACACTTCTTAATCTTCTCAGAGCTTGACTTTACAACTGAAACATTTCTTTAAATGCTGATTTTAGATGTGCTGGAGAATTTAAAAAAGGCTGGCATGGTAGGAGATTGTAACTTGGAGTTGTGTAAGAAATGACAAAGGAAAAGCACAATTATTTAGGATAATCTACAGGGATTAAACTGAACAGTGGAAGTTAGGATTGACTGTCATGTTTACCTGACCTACAAGAGAGTGTTTAAATAAAGCAGATGGCACAAAGGACTTGAGGTCCTTCATTGTAGGAAACAATTCTCCAGTAATCCCTATAAATGGCAGGAAGATGTTTCATTCCTTCATTCTCCCCCTCAGATAAATGATTGTAGGTAGAGCTTTGATCCCCGCACTCCACCCATAAAAGTGCTTTTCATATCCTGGGCATTGAAGAGCATGAAAAGACATCAGGATCTGGCTCTGGAAGATTTATGAGAGCATTTAGTCAATCACCTCTACACCCTCAGCAAGCTGGGTTTGCCCCAGCACGGCCTGCCAGCTCCAGCCCAGCAAGCATTTGATCTGAAAATGCTGCAGCAAACCCCAACATTTGTGCATGATTACCCAAATTACAAAGCCAGTTTGTAACATGCCCATAACGAATTAAACGAAAAAATATGCACAATAATGAGGTCTTTATTTCCCTACTTTTTATTTTCTACAGCAAACGAATAAATTGAATGATTTGAGCATCAAACCCTCCAGTCCACCTTGCCCTAAACAAACCACGGAGTGATTGCAGAAATGGAGAGGTAATTAGCTGGGAGTTAGCTCAACCAGCTGCTCCCTGGATTACTGAACAGACTAAGCCTTTGGCAACTGGCTTTGGTAACACCCCTCAGCAATTTTCAGCGTGTCTTTTCTCAGAGCCTTTAACGCAGCCAAAACCCCAGGAATCCACAGGTTTTTAAATGATCAAATCCACAATTTCGCCTGCCTGTCATGTTCAGGCTGCAGCCTTAGCGGATCTCTCCCAATAAGGTTTGCAGCACATCCTCTGGATTTGATTAGGAGCAAATCTGCACTTCATCTTAACTCCTCCACTTTTTCTGCCCCAGACCTGAGGAATGCAATATTGGCTTCTCCCTCAGCAACTCCCACGTTTGGAGCAAACATTATTGAGCTGGGTTTCTATCTGGAGTGTGCTATTTTAAAAGGTTCCAATTCCCACCTGAACGCCATGGCATCTCTAGCTTTAAAAATCGATATTAATTCATACATTTTACTGTTAGTGATGTGTCTACTTCATAGCATGCCTTAAGCTTGGGAACCTATCAAACTGTGCAGCATTCATCACATTAATTAAACACTGAATAAAGAAGTACTGATGGCAAATTCCCTCCCTCCACACAGAATATGAAATATAGATGATTAAGTATAAAAGCTTTACTCATTTCAATTTATTTCTATAGATTACCCAAGAGCTTTCCAATTTGCTGAGACATACAAAAGAATACATTCATTTTTTTTCTTTTATGGCATTTTATATATAATGTAATAAAAAACCCCAAAATAAATTGATTTGGAACTTAAAATTAATAACCTATGGCAAGCTAGTTTCTCCCTCTTGATTTTTTGTTTTTATTGTTTAGCAATGAACACTGGTGTTCCAACAAACACTACTCTGAGGCTTTCAATGTTAAACTCCTCTCAGCAAGTCAAAGGAATGCTTTCCATGATTCCTGTAGCAATATATTTTGGTGACTCATGTAATCAGAGGTCTGAGAGGTTGTGTCATCTTCCATCCCTATATTTTACCTGTTATGTGATTGATCTTAATTAAACTTCCCTAATGAATCCCCATATCACAACTTGTGTAAATCACATCTTATGTGCACGGGTGAGAAAATTTCCCACACAAAAGCTCCAGACATTGGCTGGGAAGGATTTCTTTGCTGGCTGTTGATAAGAGCCGCTGGAAGTGAGTGGAAGGGGTTGAGAGGAGATATTAACAAAATGCAAACAGATAAGGAAAGAAAAATGGGATGTGTTTATCATTCCTGGCAGGGGTTCAGTGTTCTGTGCTGCAGGAGATGGTTCAGATTCCAGGGAAGCTACTGCATAGGTGTAGATTGCCCTGGAAAAACAGACCTGGAGCCTTTGATTTTGGTTCACTCCATGTGCAGAACATTAACCACTTTTTCCTGCTGCAGGTGAACTCTCCAAAGGGGGGTCCTGAAACCAAACAGGTTCAGGAGCTCACGACTCAAATTAGAATTGTGGGATTATGGGCACTGAAAAAAGACCTGCACACAACTTCAGCTGCATGGAGACAGAAAATGGCTTTCATTCTATTATTCAGCCAGTTTTGTGTCCTTAATTCCCATTGCTTTAGGTTTATGAGCTCTGCTCATGGATCAAGAATTAACCACTAGGGATGGTGTTAACATGGAGCAGAAGGGGGCACCCAAGGAGTTTTCTGGGTGACAAACCCTCTTCTTCCTAATCTGAACTGGAAAGAATCTCAAGCAATGTTGGCTTTCAATGAAGAATTACTGTTCACAGAGATAAATTAATCAGATTTTCCTCATTTGGGAGGTTTAGAAGAATTAAAAATTAGATAATTGCTTTAAAACACTGCTAATTTACAAATACCAGTTCGGGAGTCACAGGGATTTGCTGGTGGATATTCAGGATAAGCTCCAATTTCCAATCATGCCAATTCCAAAACTGACTACTTCACTGCAACCCCAAATTCATTGCTGTGCAGCTCAGTTTGTTGGTATCAATGAGTATGGAAGATTTTGTGTAAATCTCAGTTTACTTTTGATACAACCACCACGTAACTTGGATTTGTGTACAAAACTGAAAGTGAAACTTCAGCTGAGTCCACGTTATTTCCAACAATCCTCTTAGCCAGGTCCCCTTTCCAGCAAGCCTAGGGCACTGAGTTGGAAGGTCACAAACCATTCTGATGAACCTTGGTCGACTTTTCAGTTTCAAAATAAACCCCCCCAAGACTGGGGCAATTTTTACCTGGTTTCCAGTTTCATAGGTACAGCTGGTTGACATTTTTCAAATGAAACAAATCATGACCACTTGGCTTTGCTCCAAACATTCATATTTTTAATGCACCCCACTACCACCACCATTTTTCAACCTCACTACTTTATTTGGAAAAAATTCAAAAAAATTCTTTGATATCAAAAGGGAAAAAAAAATAAAGACCTTCTCAGTGGCCTACAAAATACATCTTTTGTTTATTTCTCAGCATTTTTTTGGTTGTTTTTGGACAGCCAGAGCAAGTGTTTTGCCTGGTTACCTCAGATTGTTCTGTGCTTTAAATTTCCTTCCATTCATAGCTGAAACACTTTGGGTCTGATTTTCCAATGACAAAGCCAAAAATATTCGACTTCTGGTCACCATCTTCCAGGTTTTCTGGGGCAATAAAAAATGATTTATCATAAAGCCAAACAGGCTGAAAAATGTTATCACACTTGTAAATGTCCCAGTAAATCTTTAAACCCTGCTTTTCACCCTCAGCTTCTAAGGCAGGCTTTTGTAAGCATCAGTCAGGAAGGTCACAGCAGATCACTGTATGTAGCTTAGGCAAAGATTAACTTCCACTTCTCAAGGAGCTCAGTTTGGGCTGTGCAATGGATGCTGTTGAAAATCCAAAACGTGCCATAAATCCCCAATCTGGTCCAACCCTGAGAGAAAATGAGTTGAGTGACCACAGACAGGGGAGTGAAAGGTCCCTGTGTAGCACAACTCCAGCTTTGTGGAGCTGCACATTGTCAGGAATGACCTTTCCTCCTCCCATGGAACTATTCCTCCTCTCCCTCCTCCTGTGAATCTGCACATTTTATGACCAAGCTCCTGGACCCCCCAACATGGGACTTGATTTGTCCTTCACTTGGGATACTTTTCACCTCCTGGGCACTTGGTGGAGGGTTGACACCACGGTGAGCATGTTCTCAAGCTGCTTTTAGCCAGAGACACAGAGCTTAAGCTTTTCAACAGCTGCTTTATCTCTGCTTCTCACCCCTACCCCCACCCCAATTTCAGGCTGAGATGAGCCTCCACCCCCGACGCCCATGATATCTCACTCCAAAGTCCTGTCAGAGCCACAACCAAGGCCATAAATTTCCCAGCTGGGTCACAGTACTCCCTATTCATTTAGTGAAATGTTATAAATGTGTCCAGGCTCTGAGTGAAACCCAACCCCTACATTCCCCGCCTGGCGATTCCCGGGCTGATGGCAGGGTCATCTGGAATTACCATCGCCTTATCTGACTGGGAACTCATCACCTGCAGTTTCAACACCCAGGGCTCCTCGGGAATGCCTCCTAAAATCCAGCCCTCTGCTCTTTCAGCTCTGCTGCTCTGCCATGGCTGGTCCTGCCTGGCCATGGAGCAGCAGAGCTGAGCTGGCCCAGAGTGATGCTGTCTCCAGCACATCTGAGGATGGGAACTCTCACCCCAAGGCTGCAATTCCAAGCTTGGCAAAGCCAGAGCTCTTGAGGAAGGGGCCAACGAGCAGCTGTTGTGAAGCAGCATCATTTGACTGAGACTTGTAATTTGTATTATATTTATTTCATATGAGACCCTCACTGTGACCCTCAGGAACATCATCTGGTAGCGGTTACACGACATCTGATGTCTTTTCTTTCTCTCGCCCTATCCTTGAGGGAAACTGGATCTGAAATGCAGTGGAATTTTTTTTTTTTTGTTTCACAGGTGAAGGGTTCAGATATTTTTCTTTATGTTTTTGCTTCCATTTCACCCAGGGAAAAAGAAAAAGCCAGAAGGACTCACACCTCAGACGTCACGGTCTGAGTACAAAGACCCATGGGGCAGCCCCATTTTGAACTGTTCCACATAAACCCACAGTTAAACCCTTCAAATGTTTCCAACACCACCCGAGGCCCTGTGCAGGTGCAGAATTAACTCCAGGTATCAGCAGATTGGGCTGCCACCCTTCCATCTCCCAGCCCAACCATGGAACTTCCATTCCCAGATATGAACAGCAAGTGCCTCCGAGCTGTATGCTGAATAAACACAGCCCAGGAAAAGCTCAAACCGAAGGGTTTCACTTCCAGCCAACATTCCTTCCCCTGTGCCAGCCATTCATTCCTGTAATATTTAGTGGATTGCAAAGAGATTTTGGATTTCCTGTCAGGTTTCTGTCCTTCAGCGAGTTAATTATGACTTGGGACTCGAGGAATGATCTGTGCTACGGTGCCACGCTTGTGCACGTGCTGCTGCTCTGATTTATCATTGTGCCCTTGCTCCTCTCAAAGGTTCTGTTCAAGTCTCTGAGAAGAAAAGCCAACAAAACAGGGAATTCACTGAGCTGGAGTGATTTATTGGGAGACAGGAGGGGACAGGAGGGCTGATAATTTGGTCTGGGCTGGTGGATGCTTCTTACACAGCTCCAGGGAAAAGAAAGGGTTGAGGATGGAAAAAACAGAGATTTTTGTGTCCCTTTAGTTCCCTCAACCTTGTATCCAGCTCCCATGGCATAATTCAGAGTTCTTGGTGGGTGAGCCCTTCCCATGGCATAATCCAGTGTTCTTGGTGGGTGAGCCCTTCCCATGGCATAATCCAGTGTTCTTGGTGGGTGAGCCCTTCCCATGGCATAATTCAGAGTTCTTGGTGGGTGAGCCCTTCCCATGGAGCAGGCTCCAGCCCCCACCAGCCTCGGGGACACAGATCAGCTCCTGGGATTGCTCCAGCCTCCCCTGCCTGATTCCCTGAACCCACTTCTACCCTGCAGGGAGTGTGAGCGGGTGCATTTAGCCCTGTTTTCCAGGAATTAGCACAGGTAACTCAGCACAGAGCTCCTTGCCCAAGTATTTACCCAGCAGGGCAGGTGGGTTCTGCAGCCACGCTGAACTCCGTTCTACTCGGTGATTGCTGTGAATTCCTGCTCTCAAATCTCCCCGTGAGTAACTTCCCCAGCTGTAAAATAGGGACAGTGTATCTCCCCAGTGCAGGGGTGAAAGGAAAATAAATACACTAAAGCTTCTAAGCAGCTTAGGTATTAAGAAAATGAGATACATCTGTGGGTGAAATTTACAGATAGGCCATTTGGATACAATCTGATTAGATTTATCCCCCAGTAAAACAGGGTAATTTCTGTGAGTTCAAGAATGATGCTTCTCTCCCAGTGAACCAAAAATCCCTGCCAGCTCCCAGGCTTAGGCTGTGCCAGCCCTTGGGGAACATCTCAATGCAGCAGCTGATGCAGGAGGATTCACTTGTTTTCCACCCATGGTTGTGCCCATCCTTGGCCATTTGGGGAGGATTTCCCATGGGTGGCAGCTCAGTGCTGGCTCTGCACCCTGCAGATCCCTTCAAACCACAGATCCTGGCTCTGGGTCAGCTGGATTCACTGCAGCATTCCTGTCTCATTTCCCAGTTTATACTGGATCTCTGCTTCCTGGGCTATGACTGTGGGGTTTTAGATCTGGCACAAAAATGAGGACAGAAAGTGTGGTTCGCTGTGTTGGTGAACCCAAGGTGTCATTGCAGGGCATGAAAAAAGTGACAATTAATAAAGGACATCTAGTAACACTGGGACAGGGTTATTCCAGGGAGATAAAGTTTATTGTCAAGGCAATCTTTCTGAAAATGCCATTATTCAGGAGGGCAATTATCAATTCCCAGTGCTGGATTTTCCCTGGCTTTAGACCACGTTTAGCCAAAGTCATGCCCTGTGTTAAAAGAACATCCATCAGATGAAATTCTGGTGAACGTTTTCATTTCCCTCTTCCTGGTGAACTTTTTAATTTCCCTCTTTTCCTGGTGCTGGTCACATCCCTCTGGCTCACCACACCTTGCACCGTGGTGGCATTGCTGAAGCCTTGCTCCCACTCCAATCATGGAATCATGGAATGGTTTGGGTTGGAAGGGACTTTAAAGCTCATCTCACCTCCTGCCATGGCCAGGGACACCTTCCACTGTCCCAGGGTGCTCCAAGTCCCATCCAACCTGGCCTTGGACACTGCCAGGGATGGAACAGCCACAGCTTCTCTGGGCACCCTTTACCAGGGCCTCCCCATCCTCACAGGGAAGAATTTATTTCTAATATCCCATCTCACCCTGCCCTTTGTCAGTTTGAAGCCATTCTGCCTTGTCCTGTCCCTCCAGACCATGGTAAATTGTCGCTCTCATATTTTTTGTCAGCTCCCTTAAGGTACCAGCCATCCTTCTCACTTTCAGTTTGGGGTTAGGCTTCACATTTGAAAAAGTAAAATATAAAAAAATGCAAAACCAGCATTGAGGGGCCATTTCCCACCCCAAGGAGCAGGTCTTTGCACCTCCCAAATTCCTCTCCCACTTTTCAGCACATGCAGCATCCTGACCATCCCGTGTCATCCACACCAGGATTATGGACTTGTGACAAATCACTGGGGGATCAAACAGTGAAAACCCCCCCAGGAGGCACCAGCCCAGCACCAAATTACTCTGGCTGCAGCTGGGGAGGAATTTTGAGCAAAACATGGCAGTTCCCCAGATCTGTTGGCCATCTCCAGCACGCTGCTCTTTCCTTACCTTTAATAATTTTTATTAAAACTCAAACAGCACTTCCTAAAGCACTTCTGTCATCTGAAGGCTTTGACCTGGTTGAAAAGTTTATTGTGAATATTATTTTCAGACCATTAACAGAGGAATCATCATCTGTTTGGGGGAAACAAGGTGCAATAAAGCAAAAAATTTAACCAGGGCTACTGAGAGACTCATTGTCAACACTGAGATTAAACTTCCAACATCAAAGACCACCTCTTTTGTCATGAGGCTGTGTAAAAATAAAGAGATTGTAGCTGAGAGTGGGTTTGTGAGAGAGGCTGCTCCTTTTCTTAGACAAGTTGTGTGTCCCTGGATCATCACAACTACAGCAAAAGGCCTCTGGAGGTCTCAACTCTGACAGCAGTGCTAGAAGGTTTGAGTGGTCTGGGAATAATCAGCCTCAACTCCAAAAATAATACAGTTTAAAGGATTAGCCCCTAATTGTTTCACCCTCAGACAAAAGCCAAAAGAATGGTGCTGTCTCAAAGTCTCAGGCTAATGGCTTAATATTAGCATGTTTAAATTAAAATTATTCATTTTGCCAAGAAATTAGCTTAAAATTTCTTGCTTAATACCCAAGACCCAGCCTGGGTGTGCCTTTTCCAGCTACAACAGCTTCCTCAATAAGACCACATTTCTATTTCTGAATCCCTCCTTGCTTTTGTCTTTCTCCCAACAAAGTGACCACAAATGTTTGGAGCATCACAAATTGAGGTCATAATCAGCTCCTCTGGCACGTTTTTCTGGAGAAGGTGATTGAGCAGGCACAAGGGGCTGACACAGCCAGGAGATGTGCAGCTCCCTGGGAAAAGCAGCAGAAATTTACATTTTTTGCTTGAGGATTCCCAAGTGGAGAGGATTTGCCAGTTGATTGTTTCGTGTCCCTGCCCTGTCACTCATCCACAGCCAGGCTGAGTCACACCACCAGCACCTGGCCCTGCAGCTTCACCTGCAGCTCCCCTTGGACACACCAAATTCCCTTGGAGAGCAGTAGGGAAAACCTTTCCCTGGAGAAATCCAAAGGACTCCTTTGAGTTTCTCAGCACCAGAAACTTCACTGAGCTCCCACACTGTAATGGAGGAATTTTTAGCAACCCTACATATAAAATTGGAGCAGGTGCTCTCAATAAAGAAAATTCTTAACCTTGCTCCTATTTATTTCAGTTCCTCTCTGTCTGGGCATCAAGCCACTATTTCAGGTTTCAAGCTTTCCTGGCTTGCATGGAAAGAGTGAAGGATAACCTTTTTTACCCCCCTCTTTTTTCTTTTTTTTCCTCTCAGAAGAAAATATGGAAACAGATTTTAACATCAGCCCTGGAAGCAGTTTGGGTGATTTGCCAGCAAATGAACCACGAGGCCACCTAATTAAACAAACCTCCAGCATTTTCTAAAGTCCTCTCTCCCAGAGTGCACAAAAGATGGATTTTGTCCTTTTGGAAGGTGGCATGAAGGAGGGAACTCAAGCAGCCTGATCCTGGTTGTCTCCCAGATATGGATTTATTTCAGAGATGAATTCCACCTGCAGAATTATCCCTGGATCCAGACCTCGACAGCACTGTTGGAGCTGCTGGTGATTGAGAAAGATTTTAGGTCTGGTTTGTATTAGGCACAGTGTGTGTTTAAATTTGAGCAATTATTTTAGGCACGTCAGGTGCTCAGAGTCACATCTTTAAGAATAAAAAAAAAAGCAGTTCCTTGTCCTGCACCTTCTCAAAAAGAAGAAATTTTGTGGTGAAAAAACCCCAACCTGACAAAACTTTGGCACACTGGGTACAAACCAGCAGAGCCACATCCACATTTCCCTAATTCCTGGAGCTGCCATATCTGCCAAGCTGCTTTGGGCCACTGGACAAGTGTGGGGTGAAAAAGGAAGGGGAAAATCAATAATTAAAAAGAAAAAAAGGGGTGGCAGGGGAGAGGGAGACAAACAGTCCATTCATAAAGACATTGGGGCTGAGCTCTCCAGCATTTCCCACTCACTGAAGGAATTGCTGGGAAAGCTGGACGGAGGCTCCCTGCTACCCATGGCAGGGGCTGGAACTCTCCTGCTGCTTAAAAAGAAATGTTCTCCCCCAAAAAGAAATGTTTGCCCCCACCCCACACCACTCTCCTCATGCAGACCCCACTGAGAGGTGCTCTGGGTGGGTGTCCAAGGGGAAAGTTTGGCTTTCCAAGCATCCAGGGCATGTTTGCAGCTAAATCCTGCTGCTGTTTTTATAATTTATAAATCATTAGTGCTAAAATTACAGGCAAAACCAGAGCAAAATGAAAATAACTTGAATTTATTTGAGGTGCTGTGTATGAGCACTGAGCTTACGGATTCTGCAGACACTGGATTGAAGGAAAATATTTCTTGCTTGAAATGATTATTTGAAAGATTTCACAGGAATCTTTTCTCCTCTGGAATGGATGGGCAAATTCCCAAAGCAATGCTATCAGCTGGGAAAGAGATGAAAATCATTTGAGTCAAATAATTTACGAAGAGACTGTAAAAATCTGCCAAAAGCATTGTCCTGTGAATTTATTCAACAGACTCCAATCGCTGGTGGATCAGACAATAATCAAAATAGTGCAATGATTTTCTCTGCCAAGGAAGCATAATTTTTAAACAATTGGTTAAATTCTATTGAAAAAAAAAAAGAAAAATTCTTCATCTGCATATATGAAACCTTTCACTTGCAGCAGAATTAACTTAATCCCCCACCCAAACATAAATATTTCTTAAGAAATTTAATAGAAGAAAGAATTTAGTACTCCCACCTGAAAAAGAGAAGACAACCTGACACAGTAAAATTCAAAATTAAGAGTCTAGCCTATGCCACTGCCACATTATTTTATATATATGACACATATATTTCATCTTTATCATATTGCTGTATTCAGGCTTACAGATTACTTTTTTTCAGTATGTGAATTAAATATTTTAAAAAGTTTCACTAATAAGGAAAGTACAGGGAATATTAGGTAAAGATATAATTTGGATAAGAATTGAATTGAATTTGGATAAGAATTGACTAAGACTATAAGTGTGAGGAAAACAATACTCAGAGGAGCAGGGGAAAGTTCAAATATCAGTGAATTCAGGAGATTTTAGTTACAAAAATCCCATTAACAGCACTGAAATTCAACAGTGACCAGAAATTATTTTTAGCTTGTTTTCATTTAACAGAGAGTGAACTGCAAGTTAGAGAATCTATTTTATCTTTCATTTACAATTTCCCCCCAAACTCAGCCCCAGTAAAACTTTAATAAAGTTTTATTTAATTCTGTTATTTTGTGCAAAGATTAACTCAAAGGTCTGCCCACAGTATCTGACCCTGAAACAACACTTCCAAGGTATCAAATATTTTGCTGTTGCTTTCTCTAGAGAAAAAGAATCCACCCCCTCAAATCCATCAATATGGAAATATCTCACCTACACCAATTTTGGGGGAAAATAGTAACTCCTTAGTTACTATGAAGTAACTAAGTTACTTAAGTTACTATTAAGTAGCCATCACTTGCTCAGTATTTGTACAGATCGTAAGGCTTCTTCATTTTTGTCATTAGCTAAAATTTGTATAATTGTGACTATTTTTTTTTTTTTAACAGCAGCTAAAATTCTGTGCTTGAGGAAAAGAATATCTTGAAATTATCACTGAAAACTCAACGAACCCTTTGAATTTCACAGCTTAACTCTGAATAACCCCTCCTGGGAAGCCCTACAAGTCTTGCCTGATTTCGTGGAGGGGGCAGCCTGGTCATCTATTTTTAGCTTGGAGATGAACATTTGCTGGCACTCAGATGGAAACAATTGGGAATGCAAAGTGCCTCACTGGGCTGGCTCATGAGCTGACACACATTTGTTAATCCCCAGTTTTGCCTTCACCTGGAATTGGGAAGAAATGGTGCTCACACTTGGGGCTAAACGTCCCCAGCAAGATGAGAGCTGATAAGACACCCAGTTAAAGAGGGAATTGTAAAAAAAAAACCTAATTAGGTTTAATTGTCATGCAACGGTTTCATCAATGTGGTTGGTAATTAAGTGCAAATTATGCACATAATATATTGCAGATGTGGGGCTCTGCTTTGGAAACATAGAGGCTATTATGGGATGGAGGAGAGGTTGGGGAAGAAATTTGTTAAGGTTGTGGTAGAGATGCTGGTTCCCCCAGATTGAGGTTGTAGATCTCGGTGTGTCATAGTTTTAATTTTAGAGCCCATCCTATCAAGAACCTTCTTTGTTGTTGGGCTTCAAACCAGCAGAAAATGTAAAGAAAACTCCAGCCCTAAAATGTGGGGCCTTGGGGAGGTTTGTGATGGTTATTAGTTTTCACAGAACTTGTGTAATGCTGTGAACACAATAAACTCGAGCTGAAAGAGTCACTCCAGTCCAACCTGCTGGGTTTATATCTTCCCACATCACTTAAAAAGACCCCAGAACTAAAAAGTTTCCTTTCTGGTTACAATTTTTCATGTTTAATCTGAATTTAGAGGAGGCTTTTGTTTCTTTCTAAGATGAAGTACAATTAACTTGGCTACTGTGAGATTTAAGACATGAGGAAGATCGTTAGACTGGACTACCTTGCCCTGTAGATGCTGCTGGCATCACATAAATATAAATAAATCAGAAATTCCAACCCAAACCATACTATGAAGAAAATAAAGAGCATTTTGGAAAAAGGTTTTATCAATTTTTCTTTTTCAGTTCATCCTGGAAGAGCAAAACACTTCGTGGCAGTGGGAATGAAATGTTACATATGTTACAATGAAAAAAAGATCTTTAGAAGCTCTGAAGAAATTTCATTAAATTTAAAATATTTCAGAAGTATTTCAGGAGAAACAGGGTTCTGTTTTAAACATCACTCTGAAGAGGTGGATAGGACTGTGTGAGTACACAGAGCTCACCCACTTTGCATCACTCATCTGTTTTATTTTCAGCATTTGTGGATGCAACATCATTCATCACATTGTGACTCTGAACAGCAGTTGGGTAATAGGATAAAAAGGGGATCTTTTACCAAAAAGTACTGATATTCAAATTATTTGAAGAAAACATGAGTTCTCTCTCCTACTTTTGATCACCTGAAGTTTACCACTGACTACATGTTGAGAAAGTGAAGTTTGATAAATCCCAGTTTACAATTTCTGTGGGAAAACTGAGGCACAGAGAGAAAAGATAAAATGGGTTGATTATGGTTTCTCAAGAAGTATGTGATGGTCTAAACCTGACTCACCAAGCTTCAGCCATTTGTTTACCCACGACACTTGATTTCTTCCATTATTTTCCCCACTTTTACGTCACCCAAGCAGCATAAATGCACAATAGCAATTCCATCACTGGGCAGGCTTGTGATTTTAAGCCTTCTGTCAGGCTCCATAAGGCTTTTTAGCTGGAATATGAGGTGTGAACAAAAAGAACTGTTAAAACAATTGGGGTCAGCACCTGCCCACTGGATACGAGAACTCCTGTGGACTTTAATGGCATTATTTGCATGAATAAAGAGAGCAGGGATACCCCATGGCTTCCTCATTTATTTCCAGCAAATGGAAACCTGGTGTTACATGACCAGAAGAAAATGAAAAAGAGGTGGTTGGAGTGTGGGAGTTCTCCAGTGATTTTTGCAAGCAGCTGAAAACCCCTGAATTCCCACAGAAACGTTCTTGTTTACTGACAAACCCCCTCCAATTTTTAACAACTCCTCTTCAGTTACTCCTGGTTTCTGAAAGTTGAAGCATCTTCAGATATATCCATATTTTTGTCCCCTTTGGTTTCCAACCACTCCTTTTTCACAGAACAGCAGCAACTAAATCGTCTTAGCAGAAATACAAATTTTAGCCAAAAAAAATTCAGTTAGGAATAAAAAGGCCTCTTTTTTTTTTTTTTTTCCTCCAAAGAAACCCTGGAAGGCAGCTCTGCCTGTGACAATAATTGGAATATCAGACAGAGGTCCAAGGAGGAGCTGCTGCAGCCCAGCTCAGGTAGGGCTGTGCAAACGCTGTCACTAAAGTCCTAGCAGGGAAAGGTCAGTGGGAATGGTGTCCCTGTGCCCTCCTCACTCCACAGATCAATCAGGTCCATATGTTCCCTGTGTTCCCGAGATGACTGCAACAGGAGCAAGGTCAGCACTCCAGAATTATGGGCGGGAAAGGGAGAAAAGGTTTAAGAAGGCCAAAAAGTGAGGCTTTCATTTTATATTCAATTTGTCTTTTCGCCTTGGAAAAGGGCACAGGGGTTGGAAATTATGATTTTTTGTTTTTAATTTTATTAATGACAGGCTTTGTGGTTGCTAAGGGAACTTGACCCAACCAGGGGGAAAGGAATGGCCCAACGCTGCATTATCAGGATTAATCTGCTGCCTTGAAATTGTTGGATCTTTCTCCGCCGGCCTCACGAGTCCTTCCTGCTCTGCCTCTATCTCCACGACCACCTTGTTGACATGAGCCTCCCGCTTAATCCTTGGGAGGAAACCTAACCCTTGGCCTGGGAGAGCTGTCCCTGGGAGAGGGTAAGCAGAGTGCAGCCGTGCAGGAGGTGAAGCAAACCCCCCCAAGCCCCCGGCACACAATAAAGCAGCGAGAGCAGGGCGATGCTAATTTAACAGGGGGCTTGATTACACCCTGACAGGCCCTTCCAGCAGCCCCCTTTATAGAATCAGCATTTATTGCACCCCACATTGCCAGACACGGGGCTTTGCTGTGGTAGGGTGCCTTGGCTGAGCCATGAAATGTAATGTTGTTTTTATGGCTCAATAAACGCCGCTCGCTCTGCCTCGGCCGCTCCAGCCCCGCTTTTTGAAGCCCGTTAAGCCTCTAACACAATCACCTCACAGCCCCAGCTATGAGAGATCACAGCTTGTACCCAGTTCTGGTTGCTCCTGAGGCCTCCTAGAGGCCAGATTCCAGGATAATTCAGTCTCTTTTGCAATCCAAATTTTTTAATTTCTAATTTTTTCTTTTCTTTTGGAAAGGCGTTGGCCTTCAGGATGGTGAGTTTTGGTGGGTTCCTCTCATTGAACAGAGAGCTTCTTCTCTCTTTCTGGAGAGTGTTGGCCTGAAGGACAGGGCTGTAGAGCCTCTGGGATTTTGTTTCCCCATCCACGCGCGTCCACAGGCGGCTTTGCATCCCATGATTTAATTTAGGTGCTGACAAGAACCCTGTGGGCATCTCCCCCACTTCCCTGCCAACAAACCCAAATCTCTTCCTGTGACATGGCCACCTCCGAGCTGGCGCTCCCCTCTGAGGAGCCCAGTGTCTGTAGCACATTCATGAACAGAGTTATGAAGGGTTCAGCTGTCCCACCATGGTCAAGAACAAGATTTTCCAGCGCTGACTTCCCTTTGGCATTAATTAATGGTTGGAAACTCCCTACATCAACACTCCGGACTCCTGCACTGTTCTCTCATCACCCTGGGGGGCTCCTGATGTGCCAGAGCATTATCCCTCCTGCTGTGAAGGGATGCAGTGCTCACAAATGCACCTCTGCAATAACACTGTGGATGGGGAGCGTTGGCAGCAGTGAAATGGAGCTATTTTAGGCACTGGTTGTGTGGGGCTACTGATTAAGGGCTTAAAAACCCCCCTGTGCAAGCTTTGAGGGCAGGACCAAGCATTGCAGGCTAGGCTAAGAGTGAATACTAGAGCCTTTTAGCATAAAATGATGTTTTACAATTCAATTTCATATTTTGCACTCAAGGCTCAAAGTATCATTCAGCTTCTGTTTTCCCTTTTTTTTTTTTTTTTTGATCATTAAAGAATCACAGGTCTTTGGGTTAAATTGTGCAAAAATCTCCAATGGGATTTCTGTTTATAATGATTTATTTATCGTGAATGGTCTGAGCTCTGTGCACCACTGGAAACTCTTGCAAGCAAGTGGATCTGTCTCTGAATTTCTCCTTGAAAAATAATCTGTGTTTTTCCCTTCAGACTGGACCATTACTATTCTCTTTCTTCCTTTTTTTTTTTTTTGGTCATTTTAAATAACCGCTTTTGATTACTCATTCCCACATATTTGTAGATCATTTTAATGTCCCCATTGGTCAATGCCAAATGAGCACAGTGAGTGGTTCTCATCTTTTCTCTTTTTTCAGTCCATGCAGTTATCCCAGCAGGAATCTTATCCATATCATCATGCTTTTGGATGCTGTCCCCCTCCTCTGCTGAGTGATCATGGTTTTGTTTTAATTAAATACTGAAAGAATAATAATAGAATTACTGTCTTCAGTGAAGGCCATGGCCATTTTCATACCTGCCATGATTCTGGCAGTTTTTCTTTCCCAGAGATTATCAGGATATTGGATCTCTCTTTAGCTGCCAATACACATGTATTTATATAAAAATCTATTGCCATATTTAGCTATTTTAACTTATTTTTATGCTTTTCTAGAAGGAAGCTGTATTGGGGAAAATATAAAATCAACATTGGTAAAATTCAGGAAAAAGAGAGAAGAGTTCAGTTTCCATAACATGTTTCTGGCAGATTAAATGGATTTAATTTTTTAAAAAAATATAACAAATTGGTAAACTATAGTTATAGCAACAGCTTCCCTGCTTGCTTCTAAGATGGCTTAACTCTGTGCAGAAAATTTTATCTTCCAACAGTGCAGGTGGCCCTCGTTCCCTGATTCATAAATATCCTAAAGCCTCTTTAGGGGATGTTTGCTCTCATTTATTCCTCTAGAAATAGTGGCTTTTTTGAGTGAAATTTCTATTATATTTATTTATTTATTTGTTTATTACAGCAGAGTGATGGGGCACTGAACGACATAGAAATGGTGGATCTGATTAAACCCTCAGAGGTCAGCTTTTGCTTCCCTGGGTTGAGTGAGCCCAAATTAATGCTGAGTTCTTCTTTCAGTGCCCAGACAAGTGAACCAGGTTTAGTCCAAGCCCCCAGCCAATTTAATCCATAAATTTGACCTCCAGGACCCCAGAAGAGCAGCACCACAAACCCCTCCTGATCAGAGCTCTTCCCCTCCCCAGAATCACACACTTTGTCCTGCCAGCAAAGGGTTAATAAATACCCCTTTGGAAAAGAATCTCCTGAGAGGGAGCTCAAATATTTTCTCAATGGAGAGTTAACGGAGTTTTCTGCAGGTCTGGGGTGAAAGAAAAGTCTTCAGAAAGTTGGAGAAGAAAGCTCCTTTGAAATGGCCCGGCTGGTGTTATGATAAGCACTTTGATAAGCCCACCCATGGCAGAGTTATTAGGAATTTATATCATATGGATCCCATTAACCTAAACGTTTGCTTTCAAAGAAAACTTCTCGGTACATGACTGCCACGAAGTCCAAGCACTTCAGGTTGGAGGATTGTGTTTTTGCAAAGGAATCGAGGGTTATCCAATCAATTAGCTGAATTCCCTGTGTGATTGTGCTTTAAATGAATCACCTGGTACTAATGAGGCTGCTTACCCATTAAAGGGGAAAAAGAGAGCGTTGCCTTTAAGGGAAACATTTTTAAATCTGGAGGAAAAAAATATCACACAGTTTATGATTAATCTTTGGCCCTCAGTGCCTTGGGATGTACCCGAGGCAGGTAGATTGGGAAGATTAGGATTTAGCTTGGATGGCAGTCAAACTATCAGTCAAGCTATCTTTAATTAATTATTACATGACCATTTGAAATCATTACTGATATCAAAGCCGTGTTATTTGGGTGACAATAAAATATAGGCTAAGAATAAGGCTGTAGGTTATTCTTCAGAGGCAGGAAGCAGAGCAGGAGCATGGAGCTGACAGAAAGGAGGAAGGAACTTGGATTGGCTGGAGCCAAGTGCCCAGTGCTGGTTGTGCAGAAATTCAGCTTTAGAGCTTGGAAGAGAACCCAATGATTTTCATCATCTCGCCTGCCACACTCTGCTGCACTTTGGAAAGGTTTAATACACAGGCCTTTGCCATGGAATCACTTATCTCTGTGCTGTATTATTGCACAATTTAAACACATTTGAGCCCTTGCAGGAGCATAATTCCAGGCTAAATAGGCCACTTGTCTATCCCAGCCAGGCAGCACGAAGCCATCAGTGGTTTAGTGAAGGATTTTATCATTAACTTATATCGTGTTTCTAAATCAATTCACTTGAGCAAGAAGAGAAAGAGAAAAAAAAAGCAATTAAGGCCCTGCTCCACTCAGCAGAGTCCACAGGCAGGAGGCTGCAGTGAATTATCCAGAGCATATTTCTCCCAACCACAACTGGATTGGAACAATTTACTGGATGTGAGCACTGAGTGACAGCAGATCTGGACGACTGATGGGGGAGCACCCTCAGCCCTCCTTCCTAAAACTTGATTTTCCTGCTGGGAAATGCTCCACCCCTTGTCCTGCTCCTCTTGGTCATGTCCTGCTCCTTGTGCTGGTCCTCTTGGTGGGATGGGTTGTAATGCCTTGGATCCAGAAGGGCCTTCAGAGCAGGTCTTGAGCAGCTTGTTGGAATTATTGCTGGGCTATTTTTGGTTCGTTCAGAGGTCAGAGCCTTTCTGTGAGCAGGGAGTTCTGAGATATTCCCCTGGACAAACAAAGACATAATTGCTCAGCAAAATGAAAGAATTTGCTCAGGAGTTGGCAAATCAGAGAGGGTTTTTGCTCTAATTCAGAGAAATTTCTGCTGCGTGTAGTTGGGATTTCTGGCGTGTGAAAAGAGTCTGACTGAATGTCTCCCCAACTGTTTTCAGTCAAGTGGGAAAAAATGAGAAACACGTGAGAAGTGCCCACTTTTGATCACCAAGGTGTTTTGATCTCATAAATTATGTCTGAAATTAGGCGTGAACTGGAAAGTGTGAGCATGTTTTCCCTCGGTCTGGGAGCTTCTTGTTTGGAGAGAGGGAGCACTGTGCCTCCACCTTCATCAAATACCTTTTATTTTTCCACCTCTGCTTTCTAAGAAGGAGGTTTCTGCTGCCATTTATCAGAGGTGTCATGAGTGTAGGACGGAGAAGCACCACATTCCTCCCTTTCCTTCTCCTCTGGGATTTCCTCTGTCTGAACCTCATGCTTAGCTCCAAAGAGACCTGAAAATATTCCAGGCTGTGGAGCAGGTTGACCTGCAACCTAATCTCATCCCAACTGTCATAACAGTGTGTTAGCCATGCACAGCTCATAAATCCCAATAACGCAGAGTTAACGGGGAGGGCTTTGACAGTGCCAGGATTAGAAGGGCACACAATAAACAAAGAGTGCCTGAGTGCAGAGGTACAGCTGAGCAGTGAAAAATCACCAGGTGATGCTACAAATCTTGTGCTGGTATTTCCACAGGCCTCTGGGGGAGCTCAGTTCCCTCCTGTGATCCCTCTTTGGACACACCTTAAGACAAGGCATGGGAAGAGGGTTGGTGGAGGGGCTCAGCCTGGTGTTATGTGCAGCTGAAGGGACAGGGTCAGGCTGTCTGGGAGGATATGAGAGGAATTATCTTCCCTCAAGCAGAGACTCCCTCCTCTAGAACTAGGATTTCTCACCAGCCAGCAAGGATGGGATTTCATGGCTTCATAAGGAAGAGCACAACCTGTGCACCCAAGACAAAGCACCAGCCACCAGGTCCAGCTTAAACAGAACAAGGAGAAAAATCACCCCAGGGAAAGATGTTCAATTGTTAAAGGTTTCAGAATATCTGAGTGAAAGAACTTTCCTTGTAACTCCTACAACTTCCACACCAAAAGCATGGATAAGTAGAAAAGCTGCAGAGAAACTTATTATCTTTTTACAGGAAAGCTTGTGGTGCTGAATCATGCATCTCCTAGATCCTGAAATAGATTTTAACATTGTTTTCTTAACCCTGGCATGGGAAAGAGTGGATTTTCCAACCTTTGTTAATGATGGACAAGCCTGAAGACTTTTGATAATTTACTTCACAATGGGTAAATAGCCAAAGTAACCTTATCTGAACCAGCCAGGATCATTTGGTGTGAATAAAGAAGCTGAAAGACTCATGAGAATGGGACTTCTTACAAGATTTCCTTTATTTCCTCTTTCCAGTAGGAAAAGTGACACACAGAGGATATCCTATCTTTCTGTATTTCAGCACCTCTGCTTCTCCTCAGAGCTGGACTAAAATCTGCAAAGTCATGTGAAAGTAGAGACTGGGAATCATTTCACTGACCTTTCTGGAAAGATTAAATGTGACCCTAGGTTTATCTGCATAACCGCAAAGTGGTAGAGAAAAAACATTTCTTTGATGCATTTTTCTTTTAAGTCCATTAATTTCATTGGTGTTATTTATTCACTTAACATATTTTGTTAGGGGATGGGTCAGAACCACCTTTATCCCCTGCTCTTTAGAATATTTTTTGCTGGTCAAACTGGGGCTTTCTTAGCTGAGGAGAAAGTTTAAATCCTCTTGGACTCACCCAGAGAGGTAATAGAAGGATCTTAAGTTACAAGTTGAAAGAGTAAATCATCAACTCAGAGGAACTAATCTCAAGCCCAAGAGAGCAAAGTGTGGTTTAGCTTTCAATTGTGAACTTTTAGAATTGATGGAAACATCCCTTTGCTGCAAACCTTCTATCTTCCAAAAGAGAAATAAAAGCAGTGCTGGACTTGACTAATGGAAACACACTATTGCAGAGGTCTGAGCTAAAAGGGTAGAGAACCTGGTGTCAGTAAAAGTGTGCACCTCCAGAAAATAAAAGCTTTAAATACTGTGTATTCAGAAAAAGGAAAAAAAAAAGGAAAAGTAGGAAGGAAAAAAAAAAGGAAAAGTAGGAAGAAAAACCCAAAGGAAAAGAAGGGCCATGATCCATGCTGATGCCTGCATTTCTGTTATTAGTAGTGGCCCTGTCCCAGCCAGGCATGAATCACATGCAGAAATCAAAACTAAATGTGGAGCAATCCTTTGGGGGGGCTGGGGGTGGAAATCTCCACGTTTGGGTTTCCTCCAAGAGGAGCAGGATGGTGGGATGTGGATCCTCCCATGCTCCAGGGCCTGCAGCAAATCCTGCTCGCTGGGATTTTGCTTAGGGCACCTGTCAGTGTGGCTCAAAGGCCTTTGAAATGAGCAGCTTTCAGTGTCTGCCTTAGTTTGGGGATTTTGCTCTTGTGAATATCTCTGCCCATAAACATGGATATATCCCCATGGATATATCCCCATGGATATATCCCCACATTCCTGCAAGGAGTCCTCAGCAGCTCAATGGCTGCAAAGATTTATAAATTCTGCTTCAGGCAAACTGGTAAATTTCAATTGGTTTTGGGGGTTTTTTAAGTTGGTTTTTTTGGTTGTTGTTTGGTTGGTTTTTTGTTTCTTTGTTTGTTTTGGGAGGTTTTTTGTGTGTTTTGGGTTGGGTTTTTTTTTTTTGTTTGTTTGTTTTTTAATATGTGGAACTGCTGGAGGCTAAACCTTTGGATTTCCCTGGGATGTTTCCATGCTCATGTGACATCTACCTTTTCCTCAGTCAAAATTAACTCCTAATATTTGTGGGTGCTCTGTTTTCCAGACAGACCCCACCTGCGCTTTTTAGTCCAAACCAGCTCTGCCTCTTTCCAGAGAAAAACAAGGCTCAGGCTGAACCTGAGGTAGTAAATCCCAAAGGTTTCAGCCCCTGGAGGATTCCATCCCCTGATACCTTTTCTCATCCATCCAATGCTTGAGCACCTGGTGAGTTCATTGCCCATTTTATGAGCTAGTGAGTGGGGTGAACATGTGACTGGACAGTAATTGAGTTTTAACTGCTGGAAAAATATCTCATTTCTCTTTGGGTACCGTGTTTATTGGTTTCTCAAATTTTTATCAGTTTGTTTTTTTTTTTTTTGTTGGTGGCTCTGCTGACTCAGAAATGGGAGAGGACACCGTGAATTAGGAGCCATAAAAGGAGGAAAAGTAAACTAGAGACGTTCTCTCCCTTCATAAATAAATATTTATGACTCCACCAATGGGTTCTCCTGCTTCAGCCCTGTGCAAACACTGTCTGCAGCAGAGGTAATGTTGATTTTAAGCAATGTGGTCTCAGATGCAGAGTCCTGTTCCTCAGTGCCTGGAGTGGGACTTTTAGCTCAGCTGAGTTCCTCACAGACTCTTTGATGCTTGGGATGCATATCCAGGTGCTTTTTAGGCAACAGGGAAAGTACTTCATGCATTGTCATTTCCATGGAATCTCCTGAACTTTTGTGGCATCAGTTTTTGCAACCTTATCTGCAAATTTATCTGAGCTATTCAATAAATCACCAAAATTCTCTCAAATTCCTTGACTTCTATTCCCAACAGAGATGCTTATTTAGGAGATCCCATCCCTCCAGGCTGTCCCTCTTCTTCCTTGATGTTCCAAACCCGGGTGGAACGAGGACTCTCGTCCTGGCTGGCACTCTGATTTGGGCTGGGCAGAGGGATGTTTTTCCTGTGAGCGCCGGAGTTTCCGAAGGCGGCCGGTTGAGTTTGTTTATTTCCCCAGCATTTCAAAGCCTGCCCTATCCCGTGGCTCCTCGGCTTTGGGGCAGCTGTAGTTCCTGACAGAAGTGTGGAGGAAAACTCTCCTGAGCACAGGGTGCTGCAGCCTCCTGCAGAGGAGTGGCCAACCCGCTCAGCCTCCCAGTGCCAGACCACGAGCGCTGAGATGCTGAAATTTGCTCCTTCCTGGCACTGCTCAGGACGAGCCAATTTTGTGGGAGAAGCTCTGTCTGTAAAGACTTCAGAATAGTCTGATTTTTATCAGAAATGACAACAAAATGAGAGTGAGGCAAGGGTGCTCCAAAAGTTTTGCTTGTCTGCGGCCTCCTTTCACTTTCACCAACATCAGAGAGAGATTTTCCTTAGGATTTCTCCAGGAGACTTCCATAGAAGAGTTTGTCCCTGCTGCTGCTGCTGCAAGTCCTTATGTTTCAAAGGGGAAATGAGTGGTTTTGGGTAAATGATTGACAAAGCAAAAGTGTGAGTGCTCTGAGGTCTTTTCAGTGCATGAAGCTACGTTCTTCCTCGCAGAGCTGGTGAAAGTAAACAACATTATTACAGATTTTGGTCATGCCCTGGCATCAGGCAGTGCAGTTTCTGTGTTTGCCATATGCTGGCTCTGAACTGCAACAGCTCTGCACACACAGGGAAATTGTTTCAAGAGCCAGCTCAGCCTCAGAACTCGCTGTCAAAATGACGACGTACGCGATGCGTCCTGCCCACCACTAAAGGGGTTTTTGTTTGTTGAGTGGAATTATGTGCAGTTTGGGATATCGTTCAGGAAAGCTTTTTTTAAAAAAATTTCCTTATTTTAATTTTTTTAAAATATTTTTTGGTTTTTTTTTGTTGTTGTTGTTGTTCCATATCCAGCCACGGGCCTGGAGACTGCAGCATGGGAGAGCATCCTGCAGCTTCCCACGACGACCGCGGCTCCGCATGAGGTGGGAGCTGGAGGAGGCACAAGCCAAGACTTTCAACTGGGCTTGCAGAAGGCAACTTGCTGAGCCAAAGAAAGAGAAGAGGGAAAACTGACACTGCACAAGACATGGACAATTGTTGCCACTGGCTGGGAGGCCTTAAATTACAACCCCACGTTGTAGATCCAAAAGCTTACACTTTCTATTTATATACCCCAATTCTTCTGTGCACCAAAAGTTGGATTTGGCAAATGCAGCTATTCCCTGCAGGCACATGGGTGGGGTTTGCTGCAGAGAAAATAAACTTGATTGTTGAAAACCTGCGTTTGCAATTACTCGGAGTTTCAATATTCTGAGGTCAAAATAGATCCTTTCAAATTCCTAATGCTTTGAGACAGATTCGTGTTCGTTCTCAAATGGTTATTGGATTAAAATGAAATATTGGGATATTTTTGGTAGGCGAGTTATAGCAAAACCCTTCAATAGAAATTATGAAAATGTGGAAAGAAAGCATTGAAAGCTTTGGGGGTTAAAGAAGTCCTTTTCTGTTAAAAATAATTTGTTCTAAAAATGACAACCACCTAAAATTAATCAGTTAAGCTAGAATGAACTGGCCAAACCAGGTTTCCAATACATCTTTTGGGAGATTATTCTATAGTCTGAAAGATCTTTGCTAGGCAAAGGAGCAGGTATAAATAGTAAGAGACATTTTCTTTGGGGACTTTGGGGAACTGGACGAGAGTCTTAGTTCATAAATATTGTCACAGAAAACCCTGTGACTGTCTTTGGACAAAAAGCCAGACTTTGCAGTGTTTCTAGTGTGCCTTAATTTCCTTAGGAGTGAGGAACATGGAGTGGCATTTAAAAATAAATTAAATATCCCACCAGCACTGAGCCAAGGAGGTCTCCTAAGTCAGAAATAATCCTTAAATTCTAAAGCAACCATTCAAGTGGACAAACTATTTTTAATCATTTATTTGCTATTTATATTTCAATGACATCTCCAGAGCATTTCAGCAGAGCTTCCACCTTGAACAACCAATTTGAGATGACTTTTGGATGGAGAAAGAGTAAGAAACGGGGCCTTCAGGAGCAGGAATAAAAAGCAAATTCAGAAAAAAAAAGCCTTCTTAAGTAATTATTTAGGTGCTGGAGCTGTGGCAGTGCACCGCAAAAGAGCTTCAATAGGGCTGGGAGCCGGAGCCTTTCTCCTCCACCTCGGACTGGAGCTACATCTGGCATTTCCCCCTCGGAGGAAAACAGTGAGGGGCTTGTTCCAAGGAAGGTGCAAGGAGGGGAGCCAGAGCCCGCTCTGCATGCTCCTTGCCTTGAAATATTCCTTCACTGCATGCCCACTTGAAGGCCCCTTTATGCTGAGGAAACTTAGTGTAAATAGGAGGCAGGCTCAAAGAGCACGAGGCTCAAACCTTCTCAAAAGGTTCAAACCTTCTCAAAAGGTTCAAACCTTTTCAATTCCAACTTTCTGAGCAGCCCTGAGCCTCCAGCCAGGTTTCACCCCACTGGACAAAGTGTGCTCGTTAGGGCTGGCTGATGAGCTCTGCTAATTACCCCGTGCATGGGGCTGCCATGTTATGGATGGGAAGAATATCAGGGGAATGTTTTTGGAGAAGAGGAGGGGGTGTCTCTTAGTTCTCCTCAATTTCTTGAGAAGAAAAAGCTTTTTTTTTTTTTTTATTATTAACCTTAAAGTCTTACTTGTAAATGGAGGCCAGAATTTAATTTCAGATAGTGTTACTCCACCTTGTGCAAGTGATTTCTCTTGACACTGCACTGACTGCCTGTGCACAAAAAGCCCTTTATGACTTACGCCAAAGAGCCTGAAGTATTTTTTGCCTCTCCAAAAATGACATTTCATTCCCCCTCCTTTTTTTTTTTTTTTTTATCACCTGAACACTGGCCTTAAAACCACAGCACGCAAAGGCCCCATGTGAAGTAGGGAAAGGCATTCAGCATCTGCTTATATCCCCAAACTGAAGCACCAGTGTGCCTAAAAAAGCTTGTATTTAAAGGCATTGCAGCTGCATCAGCTCATATTTCATCCAGCCACCAATTTCCTTTTCCCCCTGACAAACAGGCCTCAGAAAGAACCCAGGCCAGAAATTCTCCACGTTAGCGAAACATTTCCTCTTTCCCGTTCTCCCTTCCATTAATGTTATTACGCTGCTCCTGGGAAAAGATGACTTTTCCAATCCAGGCAGCAAATTTCTCTCTTTTCTTTTCTTTCTGTCTGTTTTCTCCTTCTCCTGGCTAAGGGTAAGGGAAGAGCAGGGGGAAAAGGAATATTGGGGTGAAAGGAAATAGAGTTTCTTCCAGAAGAACACCCTAAAATCTGCCTCTCTTTCTGCTCGTGGCTGCAGAGGGATAGCAATTCCTGGTTTTCCTTCCTCTGGAAGGATGTGAGACACAAAGAGGGAGAAAGACACAGTGTGGGTGACAACATCCAGGTGCTCAAACACCACCTCAGTGACAGCATCCACCAAGGGTCAGGTGCTCCCTATGGAATCAAAAAGTTCTTCAAGCCTGTTTGACTGATCCAGGGGTTAAACTCATCCCAGACCTGGCTCTGGCTACTTACAGCTTGTTAGCAAGTCAAAATTTGCAGCTGTCAGGTTATTCTATTTTTTTTCTGGGTGCCCAGCAGCTTTCATGGTCTGTGCAATCCCACTTCTGCATGTCCACCAAAGATCTCCATCCTCCCACCTTTCAGGACCAGCCTTTTAACTCCTGGGTCTCCCATGCCTGACTTATATCAGGATCAAAATTCAACCTACACCAGACCAAAACCAGAATGAGGAATTATCCTGGCTATCAGGAGAGCTGCACTCGCCTTAAATCTGATTTTACCATGTGCTTGTTCACTTCAGCCTGCTTTTATTTTCCTTCTCTCCCAGGACAGGAAGGCAGAGCCCCAGAGGACAGAAAACATCTCACTGAAATGAGTGGCAAAGGACAGCCAGGTCATAATTCCTGGCCTCAGAGCGAGCGTGGCGTGACTGAGCCATAAACTTTCTGTTATGCCCATAAAAAAGGTGAAACAGCAGCATCTGCTCACTGAAAACCCTCTCCAGCACTATTTTAAAGTCATTTCAGCTTATTCTAAGGTAACTCACTCAGGAAATCCATCCTTGAGGCAGCTGTTGTAAGTTCTGGTAGAGAATTGTTTCTTTATTCTCAAACCCTAAAAGCCATGAAATAATCTGGGTTTGTCATGTTTGGGTTTTTGAGAAGTGGACCCCAAAATCAGGTAGATTTTATGAAAAAGAGGTTTACAAAAGGAGCAATTTTCCAGTAAAGAATGGGTTTGACAGAAAATTTCCTGAGGATACTGGTTGTTTAATCATGTCCTCATGGCTGGATCAGGTATTTTCAATCAATCCCATTTTATGTCGTGTTTTAGGCACTTCTTGGCAATAAGAACTAAACAAGGCTTCGGAAATGGGTCAAAAATCATCATTTAAAAGAGCCCAGGAATGGTTCATTTCTGGAGGTCAGACTGAGCAAATGTCCTTTCTGCAGTTCCGTTCCACTTGGACTTTGTAATTTCATTCTAAAAACCTTCTGCAGAAATTGCCATTTGCAGTGAGAAAAGCAAGATTCACATCCAGCCTGAACTTTTCCTCCAGGATTATTGGGAAGGGGCAGTTTCTCTAACCATTCTTTGTTCCCCTTTTAGAACTATTTTTTGTGTTCTTACTTTTCTGCTTTTGCTTTTCCCCCTGAGCTGGGAGCTTTGTTCAGACAGACCTTCCCTTGTGAATGGTTTCAGTTTCAACAAATTGCCATTCTGTGACACCCCGCCAAAAAAGTGCCTTGGAAAATTCCCAACCACCTCCAGCCTGTGCTCTGGAGCACATTCATTCCCAAATCCTGGGATATCCATGGACCAAACCATCCATGGGTGCTGCCCCCTCCACTCCAGGGCATCCCCTCTGTCAGGAGGTGGCCCCATGGAACGGGGAAGGAATTTGTGTCCAAGGAGTCGCGATCCTTCTGGAGGTGGCAGCCTCGGTTTAAGGCTGGGGAGGGTGTTATTCAGCATTTCTGACAAGAACAGAATAATGATGCTGTGTCTGGTTTTGATTTAGAGCGAGTTGCAGTGCCACACTTCAAAAAAAAAAAAAAAATTATTCCTGTTTTTTAGGGCTTGAAATGATCAATTTTCGCTTTCGGAAGGTTAAGTGCGGGCAATCCTCTCATTTTTTGGCTTTGTCATCAGTAAATAGAGAATCCCCTTTTATTCAAGAGTTCACAGAAACAAGAACTTAGCAAGTTTTGAAAGAAATATAAAAGTATTGATAGTCCCACCTTTTTGAAAAAAAATTTAGTTTTCCAGGAGTGTCCAGCAGTGATAACATGAAAAAGATGAAAAAGATGGGATGAACTTTTTTTTTTTTTCACTAGTAGCAAAAATAACTCTAGAAAATGCAGAAGATGCATAATGAGATGCAAATGGCCTTGTTTAGACAACCCAGGTTAATTCTTTGCTGGCATGCAAAGATTTGTTCTTTATTATGCACCTCAATGATTGATTCTCCTCAGATCCCCCAAACGTGATCCTTGACTTCATTTTATTTTTTTTCTCTTTCAATCTACACTGCAGCAACTCACATAAAAAACTTTGAGCCGTGTTTTGACTGAATTTTGCTTCGTTTCGCTCTTCCCCGCCGTGGTTTCTCAGAGCTATAAGAATAACAAAAATAATAAAGCCAATATTCCAGTTGTGCCTGCAGAAGTTTCATTTCGGTTTTACTTCCACCCATGTCAAAATACCACTCGGAGCAGCCTTCATTCCCTGTCACGTGCTGCAGATTTTTCCTTCATGCCTTTCTGCTTAGAGATGTCTTGTTGGAGGATTTTATTTTGTGCATGTCAGAGAACAAGTATGTTTTTTATGACATTTATGAATGTGACCAGTCTGGGAACATGCTGTCTGTCTGGGCGGGTTGCAGCCAAACTTGAAGTCATTGTGACCAGAATTTCCAGTTTTGGGGATGGCTGATCCATCAGCTGGGGTCAATAAATTGGCAGAGTCATCTTTTATAGTATGGGAAGGGGACCTGGAGGGGTTCTCAGGGCAAGGTTTTAATTATCTGGGATATTAAGCAGGACTATTCCTTCCACCTTTCTCTGCCTTTCCTTTTGGCTGTAAAATTTACATTAACTGCAGTATTGAATAAAAAAACAATTTCAGTTCTGAATGCCTGTTACAGAAACTTGTCCTGAAGTGCAAAGATCAAGCCCGTAGCATCAAAATATCAAAGAATTTCAGGGTTTTTTGCTGCATGAAGCCTTCCTGCCCTGTTTCAGCTGCTCCAGCCCTCTGAAATCCATGATTGAGAGCTGCTAACTCCCAACGATACCCTCCTGGCAAGCAGGCTTGAGGGTTTTTTTAATATTTTATTTTAATTATTTTTAGTTTATAGCTCAGCAACTCGCCTGACCCAGGGGAACACTTAAACTAAATTTGATAGATGTCAAGTCAGGGAAAAAAAGAAAGACAGCAGTGTTCTTTCTCCCTGCAATTACAAATGTTTGCTGGAGACTTTTCTGACAGGATTAAGCAGAGCAGAGACCTGGGGGGAGCAGAGAGGGGTTGGAGCCCAGGGCTCAGCTCAGCCTGGCTGATGTTCTCCAGAACATCCAAGGGGAGCAGGGCACCTCCAGTAGCAGTTTCCAACTCCAAAAACAGCGGGTTTGCCTTTTTTCCCCACTTTTCCCCTCGATCCTGACATGTCTTGCACCAACTGGAGGAGCTAAAAGGAGTGTCCTTGTTTTTTTAGATGATTTTGAGGTGTGGAGATGCCCCCTGGCAAAATAAAACCCGGAGCTTAATGAGCTGCAAAGAAGTGAAGAAATGCTCCAAAATCCCGATTTCAACATCTCCCCCCAAAACAAATATCAGGAACATCCTAAAGAATGAAGAAAAAAGAGGAAAAAAGTGAGTCTGCTGTTGTCCAACCCATTTTTGTCTTGCAGACTAAATTTTTGAAAATACTGTAAAGCAGACTGATGCAATCAGTGACAAAGGGAGAAAAATTGGGCTCTTTGAAATTCTATAGGAATTATTCAGATGGGAAAAATGTTGCATTTCTCCAGTGTAATGTGCTGGCTGCATCAGGGAAAAGGAACGGGCTCTCCAGTTTTGTATCATTACATCACTGGCTCAAATCTTGCCCAGGAATTTAATCCAAAACTCAGTGAAATCAGTGGGAGTCTCATTACTGGGAATCAATACTCAGGTACACAGGAAAAAAAAGAACAAATAGAAATTGTTAGCAAAAATATTGAATTGTTATTTTGAAAGTGTTCAGAGTTTTCTTTCTGATGGAATAAGGGAAGAAATTATTTAAAATTCTGACTTTTCCATGGTTCTTTTCAAGAATTTTTATTTGGGTGATCTCTACTCCCTGGAGATTTACTGCTTATATCTTATCACTGGAAAAGAAGGGGAATTACAGGCTGGGAATGAATTCTTGAAATACACCAAAATTAGGTTTTGTTTAAAGGCTGGAAACACTCCTTTTTGCTTCTTTTCTTTCTATAATGAAGAAGACAAAATGCTGTCTATGGGACTGATCAGTTTTCCCCCTGGAACAAAAGGCTGGCAAAGAAACTCTGCACAAATATGAAAGTGCTCCGTGGTTCATGTGAAATCAGTTCAGTTTTGGGAATATTCTGAGTGAAATAATATTGCCAAAGCTGTGCCCATGGCACTGAAAATAAAAATGCTCTGAGTGTAGCACCTTCCTAAAGCTGAGTTACAATTTCCTGATGGAAATTGTGCCCTTTCCATTGTGGGAACCAAGGGTGGTACTGCACTTGTTCATGATTTAAAGTGTTGTCACTGTCTATTTTTCAGTCTTAATAATTAATTTGAAGGAAAACTCCTTAATGATGCTCTTTTAACTCACTCAAGAAAGTGTACTTAGAGTAAAATCCAAGCTGATTTATTTCTGTAACTGTGGAATGCCAGACTATTCCCTCCATATTTTTCTTCCCAGCTTTCAGACAAATAAATCAACACTCATACCTATATTTACAATATTTGATAACAAAAAAAAAGTGGAGGTTATCTGAATGAGTTCATCAGCAGCCAGGTAAAGTGGTTTAGCAGATGATGAACCCCAAATTGTTCTGTGCTGATAATTCTTTGCTCCTGTTCTTTAACTCTGGGTGGGCAACGCTGCTTTTCCTCTCTGTGCCAGAAGAAAAAGCAGGATGGCTCTCCCTCTGCTTTTTGGCTTAGCTGCACACATCTGGGTTTCCTATCAAAAGAAATAAATATCAGCCCTAATTAATCCTTGGAGGCTGCTGGGTACGAACTCCTGAGCAGCCCAGGCTGTAATTCCAGGCCCGGGGATGGGGTGGGCTGTGCAGGGCTGGCTGTTGATTTAATGCACAATATCATGTCCAAAAGGATCTGGAACAACACTGATTTACATCAGCTGAATATTTGGCTCATTTGAGACTCCCCTGGGAGGGAGAGGGGGGATAGCTCCACACATCCACCCCCCTGCTCTGCTCAGATGTGGTGAGCAGCAAACTGCGCTGCAAAATGCTTAGGAAGCCCAGGGCAGTTTTTATAAATGCAATTTGCTGAGGTTGTTTAATTGGGAAAAAAATATTCCTTCAAGAAATGCAAACTGCTTGATTTATTAGTCCTTTAGAAAAAGTTATTTATAACGATTTGACCAGAAGATAAAACTCCTGTGTTTTAGACAAAGAACTATCAGGACGGCAACACTCTGATTAGTTTTACATCTTTCCTAATTCAGCTAATTCAAAGATAGACCTCAGGGATTTCCTTGAACAGCAATAAAACTTGTTGAGAATGGGCTCTGTTACATGTTTTACAATTCAAAACCTGTCTGTCTTTTTTACTCCCTCTTTTTTTTTTTTTTAATTAAGGAAAAAACTCTAAAATGGGTTTGATCCAAATATCTGAGTGAATTCAGAGCAAATGGAAGTAAAGGGAATGTTAACACTGGCCTGGGTACAGCCAGGCTTTGTGCAAACTTCTCCCCCTTCCAATGCTCCTCAAACCTAACCTGCAGTAAAAGTTGTTATTCCAGCCCTGGATTTACCCAGCAAAAAGCTGCCAACGGCCCCAAATCGTGTGGCTGATTTCTGTAACGAGTGCTAATGAGACCACCACACTGATTTTCCCTGATTTATTATTTTCCTTCCCAACCAGAGCCCAAACTGGAGCCCTCATCCCCAGGGGTTCAAACCTGGTGTATTAATTCCTTGAAAAATTCCTGCTGCCTCCCCACGATGCCATGTGAAGTCATTCCCATAGATCCAGGCTGGTTTTGTTGTGTTTGCATGACTATCCATCTGTTAAAAGATATTATTTGTCCAGTGGAGAATATTTCAAATATTTCCAAAGAAGACTTTTTTTTTGTTTTTTTTTTCCCCATTGGGATTATTGAAAGTAAAAAATTGCAAGGAATATAATCATACCAGAAAAAAAAAACTATAGTAAAGTCAGAAAAGCAGGGAAAATTGAGGATTTAGAATTATGGAATCACTTAGCTTGGGAAAGACCTCTGAGATCATTGAGTCCTTCCCTTATCCCAGCACTAACCCATGTCCCCAGGTGAAACATCCACATGTCATAAATCCCTGCAGGAATGGTGACTCACCCACTGCCCTGGGCAGCCTTTCCCAGTGCTCAACAAACCTTTCAGTGAAGAAATTTTCCCTAATATCCAACCTAAACCTCCCTCAACACAACTAAAGGCTGTTTACACTTTGGTCACTTGGGAGGAGAAACGAAATTCCACCTCAGTCCAACCTCCTTTAATGACAAAGCTGATGCTGAGCCTTGATGGCCCTGGATGAAGCACAGATTTCAGTAAGAAACCTTTACTCCACGCAGAATTTTACTCCCTTTTTTACTCCCTCTTTTTAATTTTTTTTTTAAATTAAGAAAAAACTCTATTTTTAACCAAACATGTGAGTGAGTTCAGAAGTTTTATGAATTTTCTTCCATGTTCCTGAATTTTGCACACACTTTCACGTAGACTTGTGGCAAAGCAAGAGAATCCTCTAAACAAAGACAGTTAATATTCTAATTAACATCAGTGTCCAGTCTTGATTTCTGAAAGTATTTCATGAACACAAAGGGTCAGATTAATAAAATAAGGTCCATAAAGGAAGGGCCAGATTTTTTTGCTGTAATGGCAGGAAATCAATGCCATAAAAATCAGATTCACTTGCAGAAATCTCACAGAATTTTTGCCTTTTTGTGCCATTTTTATGGACAATCTGAGAACTGCCACCAGCTCTGATTTTCTTCAAATCCTTTGATAAAAGGAAGAAGTAAAATCACAGCTAAATAAATTGTAATCCCCGCTATTGTTGGGCAAACAAAGCCCTTGTGAAGGAGAAGGAATGGCTGCAGGAAGGTCATTGCCAGGAAGTATTTGAGCACCATTAATCCCCCTCTGTCAGTCCCTCCTGGGTGATAGGAGGCTCCTTAGACCCCCAAGTTCCTCTCAGCCTAATATTTCCAAGTGCTCACTGGCATGTTGCTGTTTTCCATGTCTGGCTGTAGGTTTGGGTTTCTCTCCCAGTTTTCCCTTTAGCTCTGGAGCCAGGACAACGTGGCCTCATTGTCTGCTCTCTTCCCCGTTAAAAAGTGAATCTTCTATCAGCAAAAAACCAATCTGAGTTTTACATTAACTCCATATTTGCACATATTTCCATATGTGCAACCTCCATATTTGTATTTAAATGCTCATCCTGTATTTGCTCATGATCTATGAGTGCCTGCCTGGGCCAGACAGAGAATACAAAGCCTCCTTCCTCCATGAATGCCATAATTATTTGGATTCAATTTTATTCTCACCTAGAAATTCGTAGATAGAAATGTGTGTTGGGACCCCAGGGTGAAAGGTACCTAAGATTGCAAAAATTAATTTGAGGATTTTTATTTTTATTTATTTCTCCAGCTATTTATGGGGTCACACAACCAGTGCCACCCCATCCATGGGCAGGGACATTTTCCACCATCCCAGGGTGCTCCAAGCCTCATCCAACCTGGCCTTGGGCACTTCCAGGGATTCAGGGGCAGCCACAGCTGCTCTGGGCACCCTGTGCCTGGGCCTCAGCACCCTCATGAGGCAGAATCCCTTTTTTTCCTGAATTTTATATGTCATAATGCAACTGCATAATGAGGTTTAGCACAAACAGAGTCATTCAGACATTGGTTGTGTTATCCACATAAAAATTCATCCCAACCAGATATAATTTACAAAGTGGAGGAGGGATTCATGATTATTGGTTACATCATCCAAACCTACTTGAGGAACTGCTCATGCACGTCAGAGTTTGGCACAGATTTGGAAAATTTCATTTTCCTTTGGCAAGGGAAGCTGAGTAGAAATACTCAGTGATCAGATTTTCAGAGATGTTGAACCTTTGCAGCTCTTCCCATTTCCATAGCAGCATCCCAGGGTGTGACACAGCTGAGCCTCTGTTTGTTGTCATCTATAGGTTGCTTTTATGACTCTCTCATTAAAAATGAATCTCTGTAAATGCATCTTCCAGAGAAGAAAATACAGCTTTGCCTGTGCCCTTTTGGGGTGCACACAAATCCCTGCTCACGCCAGTTTATATGTCCTGAAACCCCCAAAAAACTGCCTGACCTCACAGCCTGGACCAGCCTGAACATTGCAGGTGTTTCACTCCCTTTATTTTACAGCATATTTGAAACCCATAGTTTTATGAGAAAAATTAAGGATTTGTGCTGTGAGCCCCATTTGATGCCCTGTGGATTTGTGTATGATTTTTACAGCACAGACAGGCAATCCAGCTTTCCCTTTAAGGAGGACATTAAGCCAAATTTCTGCCTCTGACTATTTTATGAAACATGTAGGAAGTTAATATTTCGGGAGAGTTTGGCTCATTGATCCCATTTGACAGATGGATACACAGATACAAGCCAGACACAGGGACAGCCTAAGCCTGAAATCCCCAAGGAGGGCAGCTGAAATACATTTTGTGAGGAGCAGACTCACTTCTTCACAGGCAGTTGCAGAATTGCAGGTGGGATTTCACATGGACTGTGGAGCTTCAGCCAGGGGTGGGTTGTCTGTGCAAATGGAAAATGAAATGGACATTAAAAATGGGTGAAATGGGAAAATCAAAGCATTCAGTAATTTATAATTAGGCCAAAAGAGGTGATTGCACACATCTAATAAACCTGCTCATTGTGCTGTGGGCTCCTCTTTGTCTGGGATGGATGTTTGGAAAAAAAACCCACCCGAACATATTTACAAATGTCCAGTAATAAATTTGCTTTTTTTAGATTTCCTTTTTTTTTTTTTCCTTTTCATCATAATCAATTCTTTCTTTTCTATGATGACTTGATTATAAATATGGCATTTTGGCCATAGGTGACAGGAGCACTCTGGGCCAGATGTGCTGGCTGCCTCTGAAGGGCTTGGCCATGGGATGCTGGTGGTTTAGAGTAACAGGAAACCTGAGGAATATCATAAATCAGCCTTTTCTGACTGGGTTTCTTGTACAGAGTATAACAAAATGTATTGAATAACTTAAGTATGTGTGAGCCTCCTGCCTACCAAATTACTAGGGGCTGCCAGTGGAAAACACACTAATTTGATGTTGGCCTCCAAGAGAAAATTGTTAAACGAAAATTAGGTTTCAGCATTTTAACACAAAAATCAGCTTGGAGCTCAGTGTTAACAGGAGCCTAAGGATTTAACTAACTGCAAGGAAAACAAGGAGAGACAAAATTCCTGACTTACTAAACCCCAGTCCTGAAAAAAAACCCCTTTTACTTCTGGATCCCAACACGGCAGGAGGGACCAAGCGTGTACCAAAGGGTGGTTTTCTTTCTTTGCTGTCTCCTGCCATGGATTTCACAAGGTCATGGGTTGACATTTTGTACTTTTCCACACTTCTATTGACTTTCATTAACAATAAACAGAAGGTGCTGGGCCAAAGTCATCGAATCCGTGACAGAGTGTTTGAAAATATTAAACTTCCCAAATTCAAGGACATCAGAAGGGGCTGAGTCCAGTCATCCTCTCCCCTGGTGTCCTGGCAGGGCTCTTCAGAGGAGATATGAGAACCACATCTGAGCTGCTCCCCTTCAAGGAGCTGTTTCCAGCCCTAGCTGGGGTTGAAGCAATCACATTCCAGGGATATTCCTGTGGATAAACCTGCCTATGGCAGTGCAGCTCCTTCCCTAACCAGCTGAAATAAGTTATTGCAAATTGATTCATCCCAGGCCTTAATTAAAAGATGCTCTGTTCTTATCACCCCGTTAAAGAACATTTTAAACCCATTCATTAAGAGCAAAAATGTGGCCTGTTCCTCTCACAGCTCTTCTCTGCTCTACTTAAATAAAATAACACTGAGAAACAAATTGTATCTTTTTTCCCATCTCATAGCCATTCTTTTGGGTTTATTTTGAAGCAATAATTCTAAAGGTCTTTCAATCTCCTCTTTCTGACCATTTTGTGGAGACAGGCATGGCCTGGCACTCTTGTTCCCTGAAGGATGGCTCCCACATCAATGCTTTACCATCCCCACCTTCTCAGATGCCCGTGTTTTCCCTTTCAGAAACCACTCTGAAACAACTTCTAAAATTATAAATTAATGGGCTTGCAGTGGATTGGCCCAAGTTTTACCATTTCCTCCACACTGGAGATGTTTTTTTGGTCAGCCTGGGACATTTTCTTTCCTGCAGAGTCTCTCCCTTTCTCCACGGCGTTGCTACGTGACCTACATGAACGTGGACCTCCTCTTGTATGGAATTCTTATGGCTGAGAGAGCAGTTCATACATTAAATATTAGAGAGAGCTCCTGCTTGAAATGCATCCACAAACCAGAGTCCTGAGCCATACTTCTTGTTCTCTTTTGAATCTGTATTTTGGGTTCTGGCACAGGGACAGGAGCGAGTGTGGCGTGCAGCGTTTCCCAGACTGTGTAGCTTGGCATCACAAAACCATTTCTTTGGAGTTCCAAACCTGTCAGGATGCTCTCTCGAAACTGCTCCACATTTCAGACGTGTAACACTAAAATGTCACTTTTGGAGCCCAAACCAGAGTGCCTTCAGCTCTCTGATTGGCAGAAAACTGACGGATAAGCTCCAGGGAATTTCTCCTACAGCTGTAAACTTTCAAAAATACTTTACTGCTGCAAAAACTATAGAGTGTGGTTTAAATGAACAATATGCCCTCTCCATACCTCAGCAGCAGTGAGAACACACTTCCCACCTCAGCATGAACAGCCCAGGGGTTGATTTCTGATTCTTTTTCACCCACACAGAACAGGTTGAGCAGTTTTTACCTCGTTTCAGCCCATCACACAAAGCAGACCATATTCCAGACATCTCTGGGAAGACGAAGAGATGATACAGATGGTTGTGCAGATGTTTGGATCCTGTTCTCCTGATGCTCTAGGCAGTTTAACCTCCTTGTATGCCTCACAGAGGACCAGATCATGGCCCTGTTCCGTCCCTGGGATCCTGCAGAAAGCCCAGCTCCAGTTAAAATGTTTATGTGACATTCGGAGCTTGGCTCTGCTCTGCCCTTGTGGGCCAAATCCTAATGTGACCCAGTGCTCTCCCACATCAGCTGGAGGTTTGCCTGGATAAAGTAAAAGTTAAAAGTAAGCCATGCCTCCGGGTTTCAGGCCAGGGATTTCATTTCACAAAAGCTCCATGTGTTAGAAAAAGATACATCAGCTTCAGCCCGCTGCAGGGTTGTGTTTTTCTGGAACTTTTTGTGTTTTGACTTTGAAAAATCTGAAATATGAGGAGGAAGGTCTTCTCCTCCCACTCCTGGGGCTACACCCTTCCCTGAACAAACCTGTGCTCAGCAGGACCTGAATCCTTCCTGGAGCATTTACATCTCCAGGGGCCAGAGTTGTTGGCACTCTGCCCTAATGTCATCAAGGGGAAGTTGTCTCCTGAGATTACCAGGGGCTGGGTCATGTCCTGCTTTATTATCCAGAGAAGCTGTGGCTGCCCCAGCCCTGGAAGTGCCCAAAGCCAGGTTGGATGGGGCTTGGAACAACCTGGGATATTGGAAGGTGGCTCTGCACATGGCAGGGGGTTGGAACAAGACGAGCTTTAAAGTCCCTTCCAACTCTAACCACACTGTGATCCTATAATTTTATTATTCTATTTGCTTATGAACAACCCCCAGCTTTTTTTTTCTGGTTTTATATTAACATTTACTCCTATATTCTCTCCCTGCCCTTCATTCAAGCCAAGGGAATGGCTGATGGTTTTATAGGAGCAATTCTGAAAGGAAAATGGAAAAGCTAAACAGTCTTGGAAAAGGACATGACAGGTCTCCATCTGAAAAAAGTCTGCTGGAAAACACACAGGCTTGGAGAAGAGCCTTGAGCACCAATTCCTGGGGAGGGTTGCATGCCTAGGGTTTACCTGTTGCTTCCATGGTATTCACACTCTTCCAGTCAATTCTGGACATCTATCCCACAGTTCCCAATGCCAGTGGGACAGCTGGGACTGCTGGGGGGCATCTGGGATGTGCTTTGCAGGGAACAGTGAGGAAATGTGCTGGAGCACTCCCTGCCCCTTGCACGATACATCAACCCCAGCCCAAACCAGCAGGGAGGCCAAGCTTGACTCCGCTGCCTTCTTGAGCTGCTCTCAGTTGTAAGGGGTAAAAACTTGAGGTGGTGCCATAGAATCATGGGCTAATCAAGGCTGGGAATGACCTCCCAAACCACCCAAAGTCCAACCTTTGGCCTATCACCACCATGCCCACTGGCCACCATGCCCACAGATCCCAAAGTGTCATGTTCTTTGAAGGCATCCAAGGATGGTGACTCCACCACTTCTCTGGGGAGCATCCCCTCTTTGGAGAACCATGGGTGTGCAGGGATGATTGTGTGCATGGAGATGTCCCTGAGGGGTTGGGTGTAGCCTGGCTGTGTGGCCTCTTGTGGGGACATGTGTCCCCTTCCATGGGGGTTGGCTTCCCTAAGGCCAGGTGGTTTCTGATCTCCCTCACCCCAGCAATACTCGGAATAATTACCAGCCCAAAAATCAGCCAAATTCATCTGTGCTGTCAATGTCCTCTGCAGATTCTCTGGAGGTAGTGCTGAGTCTCTGACCACGACGCTTCAGTGCTTTAATTGTGCCTTCTGCTTTGGGAACACAGAAAAAGGAGTGAGTAATCACCACGAGCCCATGAATGAACAGCAAGATTGTGCATGGGGAAACTGAGAGAGAGAGAGAGAGAGAGACCACACAGCGAGGAGTGGGAGCCGTGGGATTAGGAGCTGGGATTTCTTTTGCTCTGCGCACAATCCGCGAGGCCCTGCTGCCCTGGATGATCTCATGGAAGAAGTATATTTTCCATCTGTGAGGAACTCCTCTCAGTATCATCTAAGTGCAAATTAGTAGCATCATTAGCCACTCTTTGAGGGGGATGGCTGCCAGGAAGCCTGGCTGTATGTTTGAGGCAGAATTCCTGATGTCTGTGTGTCTGGAGGAGTATAAATTCTTCTATTCCCCTCCAGTAGCCTAATTAGATTTTACTCTGTTTATTAGAAGAGTTCAGTTGCTAGCTTAACATGAAATAAAATCTGCATGATTAAGAAGTCACGAGCAGTAAAGCTTACAGTGTGCTGGTAGAAATTTTCCTTTCGGATCGACAGCAATGAAATCCTCCAGGGTTAAATAAAGTGAAAGCAGGAGTGTGTTTAGATCCAGGATCAAAACAGGGTGTCAGGGATGGATGGAGGGTTGGGAAGGGGGTGTCATGCCATTCAAATCACACTTGAAATGAGACATTTTCTGGGGAAATTGCATTTTTAACCACATAGCAGACTGGATCTTCACTGGAAAACAAGGATGGGAAAGATGCTCTTCCATTTGAAAATATATTCTTCAGCTCTCCTTGCTTCCTTCACAATATATCAGGAGTCAAGGGCTCTAAAAAGGTGGAGTAATATCTAGATCTAATTCTACTCAGATATCTTCAAGCCTTTCAGAAGCTGGTGGCCCTAGTGATACCAAACAGCCTCCAGCAGAAGCTGTATCCATTAATTTTTCTAAAGTGAAGCTTGCCCTTGGAAATAAAATCCATTGAAGACGATGAGATGCTTGGGGCTAGGATTAGATCCTTGCATGGAAAATGCTGAACAGCCAAAGTCCCCGGAGATTTCTGAAGTTCAGGATTTGCCCCTCAGTTTCCAGATCTCTGGTGGCACTGAATCCCAGGCACGTGTCCCTCAAAATTTCCATGTAACATTTTGGGAACTGAAGGTTAGGGGAACCAGAAAAGAAAACAGATATTCTATTTCCACTGACTTTGCTGGGAACAGCTCTGTGACACACAAAGCCGTCAGCAATCTGCAACAGAGAGTTTTCCAAATGGTCTTTGAGTAATCAAATTTTGGGGTTGATGACCCCAAAATCCTACTGAAAAAATACCTCTGTATTATCTGTAGAAAGAAAAATTGTGTTTTTCTTTCTCCCAATAATCTGAGAAAATAAACTCTAATTGCAAACGAGTTTATTCTTTTGGAGGACCTCCAGGAGCTGTGTCTAATGTCGTTTTTTTGGTGCTGGGCTGTACCTAAAACCTCTGAGTCCAGCCCACCCTGCTGGTAGGGGCAACCTGATCACAGACATGAAATCCTGCCCCTCATGGACCATTTAAAAATCCATCAGGGTGCAAATCTGAGGATGAAAGTCGGAAGCCTGGTGTAGAAAGTAAATTCTGGAGCCTAAAAAAAGAAAAGAGCAAGCTCAGAGGAGGTTAAGAGTCAAGGGAAGGAGACTCGAAACCTAAAACCTTCCCCAAAAAAGCAAAGGGATTTGTGCAACCCAAGGGACTAGAAGTACATTTTGGCCCATGCCCTGGTTTTCCTCAGCACGTGCCCAGCCACAAGAGCCCATGTGGTTCTTCTGTTTTCCCAAGTCTTTTGAAATATAGATGCAAGAGTCTCGAATCCCTGCGCTTCCCTGCATTCCTGAAGAAATTGGCCCACCAAGTCGTTGTAATTCAGGATACCACCATACACCCACATGTAAGATTCCTTAACAACTATGCACATTTTTAGGCTCAAATATTTTAGAATTGTTTTCACTGTGCCTGAGCTGTAATTGGCTCAGCTTCCCAAGTGTTGGATCATCTAACTGGAGTGATTTTTGACTCTGAGCCCAGGCACCATATCAAAACATTTATCAATTAATCATAAAAAGTAACTAACATTGTTGTCCACCCAAGAAAAACTGTCACTTACAGACTCATGTATGTTATTCCTTATGAAAGAGCTGCTATATAGAAGTTGATTTCCTGCACAGACCAGGTGGAAAATCTGCTAAAGGCAGAGGTCAAATTTGGATTAATTTTATACCCTTTGTTAAGAATGTTCTCCCTCTCTCTCTCTCTCTCTCTCTCTCTCAAAAAAAAAAAAAAAAAAAGAAGAAAAAACCCACCCTTGTGTTCCTTTCCAAGTATTCTAAAGTTAATTCATGTGGAAGAAAAAAAAGATTGGGATAAAATTTCAAATATTAAATTCAAATGCAGGATTAATGAGTTTTATTTCAAAGCCCCAGAGGTTGTCTGGAATTTAGGACATTTTTTTAGTGGCAGACACGAGACACAGCCAGATGCAGTCGTGTTTTGGACCAGCTCAGCACAAATTTAGCACCTTGAAGGAGAAATTTTATGTCTGTTTTGTAAAGCAAACATTTCAACTTCTCTGAAATCCCTTGTCCAAAAGATATTATTGTTGCACTGGATGAAGGAAAGGATTTAAACTGAGGCTGACTGGTTGCTCCAGCACAGAAAAATTGCCACCCCATCACCATCCCTGTAGGTGATGTAGGTCTCATGCCTCATGCAACAGATCCATATAAATCATGTCTTTATTTTATAATAATGTGGAGCAAGCTAGATTAAAACAAAAAAAATTAAAAAAAAAAAGAATTGAACCATTTCCTGAAGCCAAATTTAAGGCTGTCCTTGCGACACCCTGCAGGAGAGAGCTTTTTGCAGCTTGGTTTCTCCAAGAGCAGCAGGGAAGGGCTTGGCAGAGGTACAAACCCCATTCTTCTCACGCCCTCCAGCCAGCATGGCAAACCTGGGGCTCAAGGGCTGCTCCCCTTCACACCCTCTCCCCGAGGCAAAGCCCTTGGAGGCCAAACCCCTCCCTTTCATTAAAAGATGCTGTTATCATCCCAAAAATTAACAGCCTTCAGCTCCCTCCCTGAAAGAGCTGCTCCCAAGAAGCCCCAAGTGTCAGTCGTGCTTCAGGTCACCACAATTTCCTCAGAAAAAGAGAGAAATTCCTGTTTCCAGACCAGTGATGGCTTGGGAAGGGTTGGTAACACCTGTGGAGCTCAGGCTGCAGATCCAGAGCAGGTGGCTGGACCATGGTGTCTTTTTGGCAGCCAGAAGTGCTAAACTTTGTCCTGATTGAAATCAAAGAATTTAATCCCTGTTGAGTTCAGTGGAAGAGGAAGGTGGCCAACACTGGGTTTGATATTTTATGTATCAGCACTGAAATCTTGATGGGAAAGAACCAAAAGCTCACAGTGAACACCTTCAACAGTTGGAATCTTGTCTAAAGGATTCCAATTATATCAAGAAGAAAACACCGGTGTTTCAGTTTCACATTCTGGCACTTGATCAAATGGACATACCACAGCCTGTAAATAGACCCAAAAAACTGAAAAATCATTCCAATTAAATTCCTTCATTGCCTTAGAACTCTGACTCACCTGTGGACAATCAATGGAATTAACATCAACAAATAATTAGGACTTGGTGATAGGCAAGCCTCAGATTAATTATTCCATTTAGAAAAATGCTCAAAAATTATTTTTTTTTCTGAGATGAAAATCCTGCAAGAACAGGTTTTCTCCCCTCCAGTACAGAACAAAACTAATCCATGGAAACAGCCTCATCTCACAGTATTTCTGGTTTTGGGGTCCCATCTCAACCAGTAAGTGTGAAAAGATAACAAAATATTATGCAAAGCAGCAAACATACTTTAAAAACCCCTAAAAGTTTTCTCTGAACTGCAACTAAATTTTCTGGTCAACCCCAATTTTATCCCATCTGATTGGTCATCATCTCATCCCATCTCTAACTTCCTTTTCAACAGCGATGGAACTTTGGATTTAAAGCTCCATTTCCAGATGGATTTCTTGGCCAGGATGGGAGAAGGTGAATGTAGTTGTCAGGAATTTCAGGTTATAACTCCCTGGAGCTGCTCTGAGTGTGACACTGAGCCACCACCAAAGGAAGGGAAAAGCTGTGCAGGGCAGTGGCAGCTGCTCTGACTGCAGCCACATTTCACTCACATGAGGCAAACGCCTCTTTTGGTCTTTCTCATCTCTGAGCTCAACCCCTGACATGGCTTTAAGCTGAAAAGTATCTTAAAAATCAAAAATGTCACCAAAATTTGCTGAATACTCGGTGTTTAACAGACAAAGCCTTGCTATCTATTATCAGTGGCACAAGTTTCTGCTTCATTTCGGATATAATAGGAAATGTTTTATCCCTGGACACTGCTGTGCACATGTTCAATCTTTATCAAAATCTCACAGTCTGACACTTGTGTCCAAAAGTCCCCAAATCATTTGCATCACTCTGACCCATTGTCCAAGGGCAGCTAAACTGGAGGCTGAGCCAAGGGACACGTTATCCAAAGGAAAACAGCAATAGCTGAAACGTATCTGAGGCACCAACAGGATGTGAACCCTTCACAACATCTTCCTTTGCTGAAAACCAACCGGCCCAGCACAATGAGAATATTGGGCTGTGCTGCCACCTGAGCAACCAGCACCTCCCAAGGCTGCTTGGCTGCAGAGATTGGATGGTTTTCCATTCTTGGCCGGGCCTCTGGTGGGAAATATTCCCACAGCTGGATGTGAACAAAGAGTGAGGCATCCCAGTGAGTGGACAGGAGGCTCGAGCCAAGCCCCGGGCCTGGGTGGAAGCCTGTTCCATGACCAGTTGCTCCACACCTGGCTCGGAGCTTGGGGATGTCCCACGTGGAGCCCTGAGGTTTTTATGGGCACTCCATCCATCATTGCATCCAGGGGAAATAAAGAGGAAAAAAAAGAACAGCAGAAGGAATAAAACCAAGATTTTTATGGGCCTAGGAGGAGCTAACCTGGAAGTATCACTGGCACAAATAGAGCTGTTGAGCAGACAATAGCACTGGGGTTTTGCCATGGGTTTGTTTACCCAAACGTGGCCGTCCTCGCTGTGAGGTCCCCACCCTGCAGCTCCCCAGCCTGGGGAGCTGGTGGAACACAAGCTGTGATTGCCATGCTGACAGCTTTATTGCCTCCCTGACCTTGCTATTTTTAAGGGAACAGGTTATCTCCGTGATGTAATCAGGTCTTCCTCGTGCTGTGAGGTCATTCCCACTGCAGGGAGCTGGAGCCTTTGGTCCTCACCCGCCTTTGGAATGCCAAGTCAGCTGTTCCAGGTGTCCAGGAGCTTATGGCATTGGTTGGACTGAAAGCTACTGAGACTGATTGTCTCTTCTCAAATCACTCAGAAAATACAGCTTTGCTTCCCTTCTTCAAACCTAGTTTATGCAAATTGATAAAGAGAATTTAAATATCCAAATGTTGGGTCTTGAAACTTAAAAGAGCATCAGTGAGATTAATTAAATGTGTGTTTGTGTTAGGAGTGGGAAGGTGCAAGTGCAAGCTATAGTTCACAAGTGATTCTCTGGAAGGAGTGCAATAAGCAAATAAATGATAAAAAATGTTGCTGCACTTCCATTTTGAAGGTTCTCATTGCAAAACAAGTGGACAGAATGGCCAGACCTTCACTTAGGGAAAATAAAATTTCCCAGTGGGCTGAGTTCCAGAGAGTTATTAAAGGCTTTATGTCAAAATTATCTTTCTGGAGAAGACACAGCCATGATTTCAGCAAATGCTAAAAACTTGGGTCAAATTAGAAAAGCATTTACTGATTTAGTAACTACTTATCCAACATTATCTGTATGTAAGCTATTTACTCAGAATGATATGACTTAAAAGCTCTCTCTTATTCTAAAATTCCTGTCTCCTGTCCTAATTCCATAAGACACCCACAGCAAAGGTTAGATGAGCTCTGTTAGGAAATATTTTTCCAGCTCCCATGGGAATAAAACACCTTTCCCAGTCTCAGCTGGAATGAGGAAATGAAAAATAAAAATTAAAAATCAAATCCTATTTGAGCTAATGCAGTCCAAACACAGCCAAAGTTATCCAAGGTGCTCCAAAGAATTTCCCCAATCCCCATTCTTGTTGATCCTGGTGTCAAGCTGGTTCTGGAATCCAGCTACAAAACTGCCTGGAAGGTTTCCTTGGCTTCTCTCAGCCTGCAGGCAAAGAGATGAGGGATGCATTAAAGGAGATGGTGGCTCTCTCCTCCTCAGTTCCTAGGGAATGGGAAAATGGGCTTCTGGGCCATTAAACCCCTCCATTCCTTCAGAGGGGCTGGAATGGGCACATCTGAGACCTCCAGGGAGCAGCCAGTGGGTGTAACCTGCACAGGGACACAGTTCCCATAACGTCACAGCAAGAAGAGGTGAGCTGGAGCAAAAATAAATCCACTTTCTCACCAAACACCCTCCTATTTTTCCGAGTCCAGATAAGCAAATTAAAAATGATGTCATGGCTCCCCCAGGACACTGCAACACGCTGCCATTTGTCCAGCCAGAGTACAGCTCCTATTAGTGTGATATAACACAGTAGTTGGGAACTCAATAGGAAAAACAGAGCTGGAATTTAATAAAAAAACCTCTACAGCTTTTAACTCATTGCCCTTAACATTTGGAGCTACTGTGAGTGCCTCAACATGAACACTCTGAAGACCAAAGAATTAAAGTAAATGCAATCAGCAGATTACTAAATACCAATGGGAAATTTAGAGCTATAGAGCAAAATCCCAGAGCATTAAAGGATTTACTGCTTGGCATTGATGAGAAGCAAATCTTTGGATTTCCATTTCTATCCTTAATTAGCAACTGAGGTTTATTTTAGTCTAAACAAAGTCACAAAAGATAACACACCCTAAAAGAAAATAGATAGCAGTGCAATAAACTTCATAAAACGTCTTATTAAAAATTAGAAGAAAAAATAACAGATTCAAATGGAAAATCAATTTCCAGGACTTCCATTTCCTTTTGTTTTCTTGTCTTCCCACCCATGCTCAGCTGTTTTCTAATAACATTCAGCTCTTTGCTAGCGAGGTTACCAAGGGTGGTAACAAAGATAGCATTGGAAACCCAAAAGGGAGGCTCCCTTTTAGAAGGGACATTTTGGGAGTGTTCTTGCTCCTTCACAGCTTGGGGTTTGAAGGTTTGCTGTCTCCCTGCCCAGTTCCCACTGGAAGAAGGATCTAAAAAGGATGAGCCGTGTTCTGCATGGCCTCAGCTCTGTGAAAAGCAGCTGTGTGAAACTGAGTGGTTTTTATGGATTCTCTGGGACTGGGGAAAGACAAGGCTCTTCTGCTCAACGAGGAGGTCCCTGGCTGGTTCTCCTTTGATCCCACCTACCATTTTCACCCCTGGTGATGTGCTCCCAGCAGCTGCCTTGGCAGGGTTTGCTGGAGCATTCCAGGTTTGCTGGAGCGTTCCCAGCTGCCAAGTTGCACCAGGGGTTTGATGTCTGGTCTCCTGGCCTGGGATACAGACTCCCACGGCACCATTTCCAGCACAGCTCCTGCCATGGCTTCAGGAAGAGCTGTAAAATATAAGCAGCTGCTTCAGAACAGGAGAAAAATGAAAGTCTGGGAGTTAAATCTGAAGAAATTCCTAATAATGGGGCCAGTCCCAAATAAACCTCGTGATTCAGTGAGAAGGAAGCTGAGGTCCTGCTGTTGGTCTGTCCCTACTTTTCTGCCTTCACCAGAGAGCCCAAGAATTCCTTTGGTCCTCATAAAAATTAACTATGGAGTGATCTGAGTGTGATCCAGATCCATAGATCCATCCCTCCATGGCATCATAGTCCAGGATTCCAATCAAATCCAGCTCCAGCATCAAACAGGTCATCTAGGCCTGTGAATCATCTAAGGAGAAAAACTCCATTAAGAAGTTTTCATCTAAGGAGAAAAACTCCATTAAGTTAAATCAAGCCTAGAAGTTGCCAAGTTGGTATCCAGCACTCAAAAATCACTGGATGGTGTAAGAATTATTTATTTTTAAAATGCGACTTTGAATTATTTTTATTTATCTTGTAGTTAGCAGTCCATTGGGTTGAAAACTGGACACTTGTTGGACATTGACAAAATTTTAGTTGTGTGCTAAAATAATTAGTTGTGCATCTGAAAATGCATTGATTATAGTAATAAAATTGAAGGAGCTGAGCCCTTAAAATAAACTATCAAATAAAAACTGAAGTTTTCATTCATAAGAAATAAAAAGAAAAAAAAATCCAAACCCACAGCCACAACCCAAGTAAGCAAAACCCCACAACCCTTTTAATGAATTACTTAGCAAGTGGTGATACTTCAATCCCTGGTCATTCATGACACCCTGATTCTCAAGGTGAATCCTGAATGAGCACAATTTGGAGGCACTGATGGATATCTGCCCATCCCAGCCTTTATCTCAGAGCCTGAGCAGAGGCTTTAATGTATTTTGGGTTTGTGACACCTCTGCTATCGCCAGGAGGGACAGTGACAGCGGGAATGTGATGGACGATCGTGGCAGGGCCAGGAGCTGGGACTGTGAGGGTGCCCTGACTTAGCTCAGCGAGAAGAGACAAAGCAACTCCCTCCCTTGTTTTTTTAATTTGTTAAAATAACAGCTCCATATTCCCAGGGGCAAATGTCAGGAATAATTGCATGCAAATTACGCTGGAGTCACGCTGAGGCACCCAGTGCCACCCAAGGGCTCCTGAAGGGTTAAAATCGAGGAGTTCAGCTAATTTACAACTGGAGACCTTTATCATCTCCCGGTGACTTTGAGGGCTCACATTTCGCACTTAATTACTCGTTCAGCAATCAGGCCCGGGAGAGATAGATGTGTTCTGTGTTTAGCCCTCGCAGCTGTGAATTGTTTATTTACTTATCGTCAGGCCGGGAATGGCTGCAATTTAAAGGTTCAGATCTCTGCTACCCTGAGCGGGGAAGGTCTTCCTTTAAACACTTCCATATTCCGCGCTGGAATTCCGCTGGAGATGCCCATCTTCTCCTCCCGTTCTGGGCAACCAGCAGGTGTTCCTGGTTAGTGGCCACTGGGGTTGTTCATGCCAAACAGCCGCTGCCAAGTTCACCATCGGGATGAGGAATCTGCGGGGATAAATTGGGGAAGGTGAAAAGAGGGCCAGGGAGATGAGGAGAGATGAATTCCAGCGCCCCGGCTTCTGTGGGATGGCTCAATCCCTATCTGGGACAGCTTCAAACGGTGGCTGCCAGCAATTCCTGGGCCAAATGGAGTAATTACAGTTTCAGCTGCCAAATGGTGACCAGATGGCTTTATCTTTCACACCAGAGGCCTAAGAAGTTGATTAGGTGTGACCTCTCCACATACCAATCCACCTGCAGAGCACGCGAGACCCGCGAGTGCCGGAATTCCCGGCATTCCCAACGTGTCCATCCTCATCTTTGGGAACTTGGGAGCAAAGCTGTGGAAAACCAACAGCATCAGTTTTCACAGGGTCACATCACCCTCCAATGCAGCACCACCAGCAATGCTGGGGAACTACCTGGGGGCTGGAGATTACAAGAGAAAATGGAATGGAAAGGCCAAAACTTCAACTATTCCCTCAAGAACCAAAACCCCTACTTCTTGGAGAAAAGGATTTTTCTCAATATTTGGCCTTTTTCTGTCTTACAGCTTTACTGTGAGAAACACAACTCAATCAGTGGTGTTACTAGTATAAATGTACCAAAAGTAATGTTTTAATTAGGTTTCTGTTGCTCCCTCTAGGCAAGGATGTTTCTAGGAAGAAGGGTAGGGGACACAGCTAACAATTTTGTAGACAAAGCTGGGAGGTGATGGCACCTTGTGGAATTTCCAGTTAGTCCAAATAGAGGCTTCCTTGTTTTTCCCAGTAGCTTGTTTTATTCAGAGACCACAGTGTCATTTGCCCCTCTCCCAGAGTCGTGTAACTTCAGGTCCTTCCCAACCCCAACTCTGTGTTTCAGCCCACGAGGGTTACTGGGTTACAAAGAAAGGGGGGATGATCCCTGTTATTCTCTTAGGGCACACACAGAATTCCCAGCTACCCTGGAAAGAAAGAGCTGTGCGGGGGAAGAGAATCTCAGTTCCACAGCTGGCCACAAAAGGACGTTTCAGAAGGAAAATTGGTGAAATTCCCTGCCAAGAGGGAAAAGCCAAAACGGTCTGATCATCCAGGCACCGCTGCTGTCCTTGTGATGTGCCTGGGGGAGGAGACAATAGTGATGGAAGCAGGCTGGACAGACGCCCTCAAAAACGCCAGAGTAGCTCCAGGAGAGGGGCTCTGGGCAAAGCCCAGCCCGAATTCCCAGCACCAGCAGCTCTGGAGGTCAGGGGCTTGCTGGGGAATGTCCCATGACCTGTTCCAGTGCCACAGGCAGCTCCCTCCAGCCTCCAGGAAAGCACGGGCTGTTCCCACACAGAAAGCACAGAGCTCTGCAGCAGGTCTCAGATTAGAGCAGTATTAAAAGTAAGGACTTTGGGGTTGATTTTAACCCCAGAGAATTCTGCCTGTGGGCAGGTGGAGAGGCTGACAGACATCAACAGCAGCAGCAGAGTTTCTGCCTCCGGGCTCTTGCAGCAGCCAACTGCTTTTGATTTAAAGAAAAGGCTTTCCTGTCCTGTGCTCTTATGAGAAACACACTTTTCTCCCAGTCCCAAGGTTATTTCTATCCACAGATGAGGAGAAAGGGATGCAAGCTGACAGGGAACATGGCAAGGAAGTCTAAAGCACAGAGGTGCTGCTTCCTAATATTTTTTTGTATTATCATCACCACTGCTATGGGAACAAACTACTAATCTCTGCAAGTGATCATTAAAGTGGTTTAATAATAATATGTAAAAAAAAAAAAAAGAAAAAGAACTTTCTGGCCTTGAAGAATTACAAGAGATATTATTAGACATACACAAAGAAACAAAAATGCAGATAGCGATTTGGATTTTCTCAGAAACAGATCTACAATCATCTGTGTCACTTCAGTAAAGCCAAAGAAAGAAGAAAAGAGCCTCCATAGGCATAATTGAATTAGACAAAATCCTGGAATTTTATGAGAGATTAAGTTACCACTAATTCTCTTAAAAAAAAAAAAAAGAAAAGAAAAAAGGAGGTGAAATTAAAATGTCAAAAGAGCAGTGAGCTGCTAAATTGAACCTTCAGTTTTGGGTGCGTTCACGGTTGCGTTGGCAGCACATCCACGGAGGCACTGGAGTAAAAACACCAAAAATGAGAAAGAAAACACCCAAAATGCAACTTTGAAAAGGACTGAAATGAGCAGCACAGAAATGGTTCAGGATTTACAAAAGAGAATTGCAAGGCAGAAACAAATACAAACAAAACCTGGACCAGTAACAGCCCAGCATGCACAAATGTACTGGGGTTGGGATGAATTCAGTGGCTGGATCAACGAGAGGGGTACCAAAGACATGGACCCAGCCAGATCCCAGGCTGGCCCTCACCCACTGACACAGAAATGGGAGAAATATTTGTTTCTTCCAGTTTTTTGCTATTTTTCTCCTTTGCTTTAATTTTTGCTTCTGCTGTCAAGTTGACAGCAGCGGTGCAGGGGTTCAGGGCTGCAGCCTCAGCTCAGGGAAGTGGGGATTTTCAGAGAGCTATGAAAATTTAACTCAGATGAACCTTGCCCTGATTTAACAGACATAAAAATGACAGAAAGGAACTTCTCAGGTTCCCAGGCCAGCAGAGGAATTATTGCAAAAAAACCCTGTGACAGAAAGATTAAAGGCAATGGGCACAAGGAGCTGTTTCGAAGGTGAGCACAGAGGCAGAGGGGAGAGGATCCCTTGTGCTGGCTCCCCAGCCCTGCTGCTTCACTCTGCCTTTTCCCACACTTCAAGGGAAGCAAAAGAGTTCTCTGAGAGCCTGAGGGAACCCAAAGAACAAGGTGGGCAGGGAAGGATGTGCCAGGATTCTGCTTGGTACCAGGGTAATTTTATATCTGCCCCAGATATAGAGCACAGAGAGGGAGGGAGGCTCCCACAGTGATGTGACTCCTGAATTATTTTTGTCCCAAATACACAAAACGCTGCAATCAGCTAGGAATAATATCAGTCCCAAATGCCTTTTTTAACCCAGGAATTTGCAGCAGAGCACTGGAGAGATGCACTTCTGCCAGTGATGGCGACGCTTTTGCAGCGCTGGAACCTGGGGGCAAAGAAAATCCCATTTTCTGACTGTTGCTCATCACCCCCCCGACATTTCAAAGAGATTTTATCTGTCTGGCATGGAAGATTTCCCAAACTGTTTTTATTAGGAGGACTTTTGTATGCCAGCAATGAATATTACTCTATTACTGAAAGGAATCAAAAGCTAAAGTGCCTGCGTGTACAGTTAATCTATCCAAACAGAAAATGTTTCTTAAAAAATTACGGCACTATTTTTATAACAAACCTCAGCCAAACTCAAAACTGAATAAATGGAATGTGTTCTTTTAAAACCAATTTATTTTTTTAATCATGGGCAAGAAGTCCTTTCCTTGCTTTCATTCATCAGGTAATGCTTCATCCCCCAATATTTGTGTGGAGAGATTTGTCTGTCAGGGGATTTTTGCTTTGGAGGCATCAGACTGAAACATTCCCAAGGCTGGAAGGTGGATGTGAGCCTGGGATGGCATCACAGCCAGCCTGTGGTTTCTATCTCTTTTTAACAAAACCATGAACAAGGCAAGGAAATGCCTCAGAGGGGCCAGGAGTGATGGGGAAGAGCCGCCCGAAAGCCCCGATCCACCTAAATAAAGCATCAGGTCAGAGCCGTAGGAATTTCTGTAGGATTATCCAAGGGGTCTATTCCTGCTGAAACGTTCTGAAGGCAACAACACAGAGCCGCCGTCTTTCTGCTCTTTAAAACTGCACACTCATTACCACAACTAATTATTAATTATCATTAGGGCTGCTTAAAGCAGAGTTTGGCCCTTCCTAGTTCATACTCCCTAATTATTATTACGCTTTTACTTTAGCTAGAAGCCCGTGCGGAGCTCTCCCTGCAGTTTTTCAGTATTTATTTAGACTTGCACCACTGCCCAAGACCACAATTTGAAGGTCCCAAGCCTCATCCCACGACCTCTCCCTCCCCAAAATGCTGCGCATTTTTGATGCCGTCAGGGAGTGGAGTCGGACCAAACAATTACCAAACAATTCGCAGCCTGCGAGGGCCCTAAAATGTGGTTAAACATTCCTAGAGGAGGCGGTGATGAATAGGCAAGCAGGGTAACCTGACCCCCAGGGCTGAAACATCCCCTTTTTGTTTGTTTGTTTGTTTTTGTTTTCTCCTGAGCTTACCAGGAGTTTCAGCCGCCAGCAAACCCGGGGGCCTTAAAAAAAAAAAAAAAAAAAAAAAAAAAGCCATGAAAACGCTTTAATTCCTACAACCACGTCGGTCATTTGTGTACGTGCTTTTAAATGGATTTTTCTAACTCTAGAAAAGAAATTAATTTGAATTTATCCCTACTGGTTTTCGTGGGTGAAAGAGAAACTCTGTGCTATTGCCGAGTGCTTGAGCGCTGCTTTCTCTGCTGCCCTGCTAAAGGTCAAAAGCAGGTAATGGATGTCGAAATTTCCACACACTGGGGCAAGCTCGGAGCTTGTTGACTTTAATATCAGTTTTCTTCTTCGAGGGGAAAAAAAAAAGTAAAAAGAAAAAAAAAAATCATTCCAGCTCCTCATTGATTTTTCATGGAAATTCACCAATTTCTCCTTGTTTAAGGTCTGGTCTCTGCTTTCTCCTGGATTATCATATTGCTCTGCCCCCCAGATAAAGCCCGGCTTTGTTTCAGCTCGGGATGGTGACATCGTTGTTACTGCACAGGGAAAAATCCCGCTGTGCTGGAGGTTGGTGCTGCTACCTCAGAAAAAACCAAACAAAGCCCTCGGGAAAACCCACCTTGAGAAAAAGGAGAAAGAGCAGAAGGAAAAGTCGGAGAAAGCTGGGAATGGGGATGTGCCCGTGCCTGAGTGCAGAGGGAATAACGAGCTCAGCGTGGCAGAACTCAGCAGAGCTGAAGTTGAAATGGGAATTTGGGGAGTCCCAGCTCGCCCTGGCGGGGTTGGGTTGGGTTCAGCCTCTGCTCTTCTGCTCTCAGCTGCAAACAGGAGGCAAGGGCGGGGAAATGGTTTGGATTTCTCCAACTTTCCATCAAAAATGGATGGAATGAGCCATGGAAATTGATAGTTTTTTGTGTGTGTGTGCGTCCCAGTTCTGCAAGGGGCAAAAATGACCTTTAAAACCCCCAAATTTTAGTCATCGTTGTCGTTAATTGCTGCAGAACTGGATTGGGATGTTCCCAACGGGCTCCCAAGAATTGAACCACATTTTTTTTCAGATAAATCAACATAAATGTTGGTATTCATTGACCCTCTTGAGCTCTTGGGGCTATTACAGGGACAATATTTAAAACTTACATTTAAAAGACATAAACAACTCATTTTCTTATTGCTGGAGTCTAGAAAACTAAGCTAGTAAAATGATAAATTTTTACTAATTATCATTGAGTCACGCTTTGAAATAAAACTATGTGGCCACTGCATTAAAAAAAAAAAAATTGAAAAAAGTTTTGAAAGCATCAGTTGTCAAAATAAACAGAATATTCCCTCCCATGGGAGTGGAGGAAGGGTCATTAAAAGAACTTCTACACATCAGGCTTTGAACATTTGCTCTGAAAATTAATGCAGGTAAAGAAAGGCACAGTAAGGAATGCAAAAATGGGTGAAAATTGTACTGTGAGAAAATTTTGTTGACTAAAATAATTTTTTTAATAGATAAAACAAAATAAATGCTTTAACATATATTTTGCCATTAGTACATGTTTATATTTAATTATATATAAATCTTCAGGTAACATTTCTGATACAGTTTGTCAGTCATAATTCTGATAAATAATATTGTTCTTATTATTGAATAATAATAACAAGGAGGTTTTAAATAATCAGGATGTTTTAAAGCCATTCAAACCCAGTGGCTTGAAATCAAAATCCAGATTTAATTCTTTACAACGTTTTCCCCAAATGAGGATAAATGTGGAGTTTGCCCTTTAAATTAAATGACAGCAAGAAGTCAGGGGGGAAAAAAAACCAAACCAAACCAAACAATAGCAAACAGTTTGAGATTGATTCTGCTCGTTGTAAATAAGGGGCTGGCTCTAATTTAGTTAATGAGATTTCACCAGTGTAAATTGAATTAGGTTCATTATCCTATGATTAAAACGATCTCTATCATTGCCAAAAAAAAAAAAAAACCAAAACAGTTGAAGGGTTTTTTGTTTCTAATTTAACAAAAATTGCTGGAATGAGATGTAAAAGCAGAACTCCCACAAAGTTGCTGTGAGCAGAAAAATATTTTTCCTAATGGATTAATATAGACTTTTATTTTTAAAGAAATTTTAATTATTTTTACTATTTGAAACCGCATCCGTTATCCCTCAGATTAAAACTACTTCGTGCTGTACACATTTTAAAAGGTTTTTTTTTCCTTATTTTCATCTTTTCTTTGCTCAGCAGACAACACCCCCACAAGATGTGTGCAAAATTCCTTTGCCGATGAGTGCAGCAAGGCACGGCTGAATTGTCAGGTGTTTGAACCTCTAGAAAACAGGAAAGGGCTGTGTGTAATCTGCTCTACATTATACATTATTATACATATATTATATATATGTGCTCTACACTATACTCTGTTGTATATACATTGCATTGTTATGGGTTTTAAGGGTTGTACAACAACCAATTATTTTGATAACGCCTTTAATTGTCCGCGAGGGGACAGGGGAGGGTCCCTCTTCCCCGATAAAACCATTAAGCCGCCTGTTGATAAAGCAAATTCTGCCGCGAGTATCTAACAAGTGCTGAAAAGATAAATACGCTCCCAAAGGCGAGGCAGAGGCAGCTCTGCCTGTCCCAGCACCAAACTTCCAATGCCACCTAATGGAGAGCCCGCACCTCGCAGCCATCCCGGCAGGGCTTTTCCAGCCTCCCCAAAGCTCCCCAAAGCCGCGCCTGCGATGCTGGAATAACAAAATCCCGCCGCAAAGGCTGCGCGAATGTTTGGGATGCCTCGCGGCCCCCGAAGTGGGGGTTTGGGGGTTGTTTGGGTGCACGGCTCGGGTTTGTCATCTCCGCGGGGAGATTTTCCTGGCGAGGAGGAAAGCCCTGGCCGCGGTGCAGAGGGATGTGAAAATGGCCCGGGATGCGCAAATCGCCCTCCCCGAGGCGTGGTCGGGGCGCTTGAGCATCTTCCCCGTGGCTCGGCTCACACGTGGGGACACCGAGAGCGGGGACAGACTGAGGAGAAATCTGTCCTTGCCTCCAGCTGCCCACATCTGATTTCTGCAGCACATCCAAACCTCTCTCGGTGCGGGCACATCCCCGGGAATGCTCCCACACCCCCTGGGCAGCACTGCAGCCACGCAGCTTACCCACGCACACCCAGAAATACAGGGCCCAAGCACTTTAGGATCAGCTTTTAGGACTGACTGCCAAAGCAGGCCCCAGTTTGAAGATGGTTGGAGATTTCCCATTGAAGGTGGTTGGAGATTTCCCTGTGAAACCCCTGGAATCGAGCAAGCAGTTGGGATTTTGCTGTGCCCTGTCCCCCTTGCAGCTGAACCAAGCCCCATTCTTTCTGACCCGACTATATTTTCTTTACACCGTGCTCAGGATTTCCCTCTGCTTTATTTCTGTAGGGCTGGATCCAAAGCTCCCGCTGATTTCGGGAGGTTTGGGGTAGGGCCCTGCACTTCTGCAGCTCCAGACCTGCTGCAGCCAGCGCTGAGTCTCTGCTGATTCGAATGATAAATATCGGCCAACACAAAAATAGTTTAGAAAAGGGGCTTGGAGGGGAGGAAAAGACAATAATTTTCCATAAAGTTTGCTCTGCTCCTGCCAAGCTTTGCACCCCGTCACCACCGATTTTTAAGCAGATTCTGGCATGGCAAGATTAGGGATAAAAATTAACTATGAGGAAGATACAGATTTAAGATTTACAGGTTTTTAACTGTGCAGTTCTTGTAGAGTTTTTACACTTTAAGCAGCGGGATTAAAGACAGTAGAGCTGGGAATAAAATGCAAAGGGCGTTTTGCTGCTTTCAAAAAAAAAAAAAAAATTAAATAATAGTAAACCAAGTTCAGACAAACCCCACAACAGAAAACCCGAAGCAAATAAAGGCGAGTGGGACAGATTTCCGTGTTTACTTTTCTTTCTGCAGTTGGATCCCTTGTCGTAGCCACAAGAACTGCAAGCACAGGGTATGGAATGGGAAATAAAAGACAGGAAAAAGAAAGAATTAAATAAAAATAAATAATGCAATTGAAGGAGAAGGAAGCAAACCCAAGAGCTCGGAGCAGCAGCAGCAGCTCCGCAGAGCCGCTTCCCTGCTCAGGCTCCGTCCCTGGACCAGCGGAGCTCTGCGGGGCAGGAGCTGCGAGAGGAGAAGGGGACGCTGCAAACCCCGGACTCGCAGGGGAGGAAGAGGAAGAGGAGGAGGGTTTCGGGACGGGGAGAGGGAAGAGAAAAAGTCCAGTACATACAGCTCGATGCGTCCACCAGCCCCCAGCCTCCGCTTCTCTCTCTCTCCCTCTTAAGTCAAAAAGGAAATGCGGTTCTTTTTTTTTTTCGGGATTTTTTTTTTTTTCAGAATCAGAAAACGAACCGTCAGGAAGTTGGCAAAACCTCTGACTAAACAATCAATGGAGGGAACGCAACAAATTCTCTTTGGCGGCAGGGGAGCGAGGGCGGGCGCGCAGGGAGCGCGGGCAGGACAGAGCGCGCAGGCAGCGCGGGGAGCTGCGCACCGCTCCCAGGGCTCCCACCCGCAATTCCCCCACATTCCTGAATTTTTAACCCCACGGACACCCAGGTACGCGAGGCAGAGATGGGCTCCCGTGTCCCCCACCTCCGGCAGAAATCCGCACATCTGTCCGCAAAAGGAGCCCCCTGTGCGGGACGCACATCGATTTCCCAGGAGTTATCCTCCCTTCCCACGGGCTGGTATAAGCAGGATGGAGAAATGAGCCAGCTCCGTGTTGGTGTTTCTGCTACAAGTGCAGTTTGTACAAGGACGAGGGTAGCAAGGAGAGGTTTGAGAGCAGTTTGTTTCATATATATATTTTTTTTCCTAATTTTTCTACCATTCACCCGTTCCTCCCTCATCCCGGAATTTCGGTCTCTGCCTGCCGGTACGGATCGAGCCGCTCACATCCCCCTCCGTGTCTTCCTTAGGTAGAACAAATAAACAAACAAACAAAGAGGTGGATCCTTGGACGTTCCCCGAGCTGCGCAGAGCGGAGCTGCCCCGTCCTGCCCTGCGTTCCGCGGGCAAGAAGGGCTGAGCGGCTCCTTTAGGCTCCCCATCGGGTGAAAATCACCCCCTAAACCCTCTCAAGGGATTTTCTCCAGGGAAGGGGCTCCCCCGGGAGCTGTTGAAGGCGGCCGGGGACCTCCCATCTCCAGCGGGTGCGGGGCTGGGAGCGGGGGGGCGCGGAGCCGCCCTCCCCCAAAAATGCGAAACGCGCTCCGGGGTCACCGCTAAAAGCAACACAAGTCCGTGTTTTTTAATAAAGAGCGTTCTCGGGCGAGCTGGCCGCCTTCCACCCGCCCCACGGATGAGCTGGCTCTGTAAACACTGCAGAGAAGATTAACACTGCTGTTCTAACCTCATAGCGAGAGCCCTGCCTTGCGAGAGCTCTCGCTGCTGCTGATCCGTGGGCTCCAAAAGAGCCCTTTAGCTTTAGGGGTGACAGCAGCGCCAGCGCCGTCCCTCTCCATCACCAGCCCTGCCCAGCCCGGCGCTCTGAGTCTCCCCCCAGTTCCTCTCTATCATCATCTCTCCCCTCCCTGGGAGTCACCGATGCTTTGGGTGCTCCTTCTCTCCCCCTCCATCCCAATCTCTCCCTGATCGGGGCTCTGGTGTCCCCCCAGGCCCTCTCCATCTCCATCTCTCCCATTCCTGGGCGTTACACAGACTCTGGGTGTCCTCCCAGCGGAAGCAGCGGCTTCAAAAATCCCCCTAATTTTAAATTATAATTTTTATTACTGCTATCACGATGATATCTTTAATTTGGCGGCCGAGAAGAGCTGGGAACCAATGTCAGAG
>JAYDZK010000028.1:17966244-17992392 GCA_034509185.1 Euphonia xanthogaster | reverse complement strand
GACGCTCTTCCGATCTATATATATACTATTTTATACTATGTTTATATATATTTCTTTTTTTATCCCTCGAGTTGTAAGAAAAACGTTCAAAACTAAAACAAAACTGAAATTCAAAAGTCCAGAGCGCTTCCTAAGGAATGAGAGGGGAGAAGAAATGAGCCACGAGAAGGAGCAGTGATTCTGGCTCCCATCAATGCCCATCTTCGAATTAACCGAACTGAGGAACAATTGACCCTTTTCACAGGATCATTAAGGTTAAATTTCCCCACTGATCTGCTCCTTTTCTCCTCTCTCAGGTGTTTTCTGACTTGGGGATGGGCTTGGAGCAGCATCCAGCCGGGAGCAGGGTGGATGCTCCACCTGCAGCCTGCTCCGAGCTGGACCCTCTAGTGGACTCCCGGAGCATTTTCCTTTGGAAAAAAAATCGGGAAAAGAGCTTTAAATGCAACTTCCATCTCCGCCAAGCACATTGCTGAGCAGCTCCGTGACACCTCCCCACGTTTATTTAAAAGAAATTTAAAAAACGCGACATAAAACAGAAGCCTTCTGGAGCAACCACCTTTTCCTCTCGTGGGAAGAAAGCTGAATATTTTAAAACATATTTTTAATTTTCCAGGGCAGAAAGAATTCCAGCCTAAAGCAAAGGACTAAAGAAGAGTTAATATATTTTGATTATGTTTTAGAACTGTATGGATCTTATTAAAAGTAATCTTCCTAAAATAATTCCCAGGTTGAGCACTCATTTTGGGGGGGAATGTAAAATGAGAAAATAGTCTTGTGAACAGGAGCAGCTCCATTATTCAGGGGTATGAAATTTAAACAATCAATGAAAAAAAGAGGAAAAAACACCTCCAATTTGCTTCCTACCATCCTCACTCTGCATTTTAAGCCAGTCACAGTTACAAAACAAGTGTATAAAGTTACAAGAACTCTGCCCAGATCGAAAGCAATGATAGTGACAGCACTTGCTTAGAAAAAGGAAATCCAGCATTGAGGGAGGTGTTTATATTATGCCTCAGAATTTCAAACAACTGTTTTTTTATCCTGAATAGCCGTGGATTTTTCTTTCTTTTCAACAGAGTAAATGACAGAGTAAAATCTGAGAGGTGTGGAGAAGAGCAGCCCAGAGCTGAGTGTTTAATGATGTGCAGAGGGGAGAAGGAAAGAGGAAAATAGTGATAATTTATATTCAAATTTAAAAAGCCCCATCAAACAACACCACCAACCAGTGTTATTACTTCTCTACCGATCCCAAAACAGAAAAAAAAAAAGGAAAAAAAGGCTGTAAATGCCTTATCTTGTGGATACATCCATGTAGCTCTGCTCCACAGCTGTTCCTAAGTGGTGACAGCTCAAGAAAAGGTCACTGGTGAATTACTCTGGGTCAGGAAGACCCAAGAAGACTCAAATCAGATTCAGACACTGATATAATTTTCCAGGCTCTTTGCAAGTCCCAAGATCAGCCTGTGACCATGCCTTGGGATGGGATATTTTTAGATATTTTTTTCCCCTTTTTTTTTTTGTCTTTTAATGTCAGGCTTTCACTCACCAACCAGCACCATGTGATAATGGGCACACTGTCCATGGTACCACCCACGGGGCTGCCACAACCCCCTGGCACCACAGCCAGGGCTCAATTCCACCTCCCAGCCCACCCAAATGTCACTTTTACTTTTACTGGGCACCCGTGGGAGCTGTCCCACCAAGAGCCAGCACGGGACAATGGCCAACAGCTGGAAATCCAGCTGCCCTTCTCCAAAGCCCTTTGGAGTCAGGGAGGGAGGAGGCAAGGCATGGAATCCCAGAGGCATTTGGGTTGGAAAAGACCTCTCAGGTCACTGAGTCCAGCCATTCCTCCAGCACTGCCATGGCCACCTCTGACCCACATCCCCACTGTGACACCTTTACCACATTTAGATCCCTCCACCACTGCCCTGGGCAGGCTGCTCCAATGCTCAATAACCCTTTCTGTGAGGAAATTCTCCTTATACCCACCCTGAGCCTGCCCTGGCCCAGCCTGAGGCCGTTCCCTCTGCTCCTGTCCCTGTTCCCCTGGGACCTGTCCCCTCCTGGCAGGAGCTGTGCAGAGCCACAAGGGCCCCCCTGAGCCTCCTTTGCTCCAGGCTGGGCCCCTTCCCAGCTCCCTCAGCCCCTCCTGGGGCTCCAGCCCCTTCCCACCTCCATTCCCAGCTTCTCCTCTTTCCCAGCTCCTCACCACTGAAGGGAAGTTCTCAGCAGGATGCACCAAGCTTGGGAGCTGCAGGACAGCAGAAACCATCACCTCATAACCCTGCTTTCACCTTCTGTCTGCACAGGTCTCCAGGCCAGAGCAGCTCTCCTTCTGCAGGCTTTTGGCATTAAACATTCCCACTCATTCCATGCTTTGTTTGTTTAGTTGTGGGAGGAGAAAACCAGCGTTCTTCCCCATTATCAGAGGAGAGGGAACAGTGGCAGGAAATTAGGTCACAGAAACTGCCCTGCTGTTTGGAGAAAGGGTTCTGTTCCCTTCTGTTCCATAAGAAATTTCCACTGGAGAACAGAAGTATCCCAAGCAGCAGAGCTGCCTCCTTTGTTTCACCTCAGGCCCCCTTCCCAGCTCTCTGCCATGGATCCAATTACCCTTCCCTGGGAACAAGCTGTGGCTCTAAATTAAATCAAATGGTTTATTTGTCTGGGGCAGCTTTGCTCAGAGACATCCAGGGCTTTCTGGAGAAGCTGCTGCTGCTCGAAAGGACATCTTGGCCACTGTCACTTCTGTCAGGAAAAGTCAGGCATGGCTGTGTCAGACTGGCATCCCTGTTTTGGGGCCTCTTTCTACCCATGCTCCCATCCAGGATGTGTTTTCTTTTCTTTATGGGTGCCATTTTCCCATCTCAATTCCCAGTTTTGTGGAGATTCTATTTTTTGAGGCCAGAGCCATGCAAATCTTCAGGTACCCCAAACCATCTTCTTCCCAAAGTTTGATTTCTTCCAGGCCTCTTCAACCCAGTCAATTCACCTGCATTTTTTTTCCAGGCTGAAAGGAAGGAGAGAGTTTTCCATCCATTTTGAGACTGGAACAAACCCCTCTGCCTGTGCAGCCTTTCTCCAGCAAGGCCACTTCACTGGGGATGTGCCCCAAAACCACACCAGAGCTTTATTTTGGGACTTTAAAACTTCCACCTTTTTCTATGCGTGCTCCATTTTTGATGGGAATTCACTCACAAAGGTCTTTGGGATTCCAGTGTTGGGGTTGTCTCCCTGTTTATAGCCTGGAACGGGGTTTATTATCTGTGTTCATATATATGAAGTATATTTTAAGATATAAGAATATATATTTGTTCCTGAGGACACTGGATGGAGCTCATCAGACCTTCCTAACAAGAAGTCATTAAGGAATGAGATGTAAGGAAGTAATGGAGGTTTCTGAGGATGTTATTGGAAATAAGGCACCAAAAAGGCATTGAGACCTACAGAATCCCCGTTTCTGAGGATTGCAGTGATTCCCATAATCTGTTGTTGAAAAAAGCAAGTGCCACCAGGGCAGATGGAGAGAGAGGATCCAGACAGAAAAACTCCAGTAAACCTGAACCACCCTTAAGGCAAACGTAAATTTGAAATAAGAGAGTTACAGCCCCAAAGAAGGTGCTTGAGGAGGTGATTATATACAGGGAAAATTAGCAGTACACGACATCCAGGTTTGCATTTGTTTCAGAGATTTCCCCCTTCCCAATCCAGATTCCTGGAACTCGCAGCAGTGGCAGGTCTGTGCCACAGCCCCCGCTCCACACACGATCCATTGTGCTGCTGGAAGCACGGGGAGATGGAGAATTAGAGACACATTTTGGGCACGGGCTCCTGCTTCTGTGTTGGGTTAATTAGTGGTTTGTTAGTATGTTAAGTGCTCTGCACATTGACCTCAGGCTGGTTGTCTCTAATAAACAAAAGCAGCTCTCCAGCACCAGGTAACCGCTGACTTCCCAGGGACTGTAACTTGACTAACGAGCACTGCGGTACCCAGGCTCCCATCTGGCCAAAAAGTGAGAAAATCCTTTTCTAGGAAATAAGAAAAAAAAGTTATTAGAGTGATCTCAAGTCTAATTTAAAACCTGAAGTCTGGGATAGTTTAAAACTTTCCTTGTTCCTTTTCAATGAACTCCACCAAAGCTGAAGGGATTTCTGGGACCGGTGACGGCAAATTTTGTTTCTATGGTAAAGTTCATCAAGGAAGAATTCACCTCTTGTAGGAAACCCCATTTTGATCAGGAAATGCATTTTTGCCAATGTTAAGACCAGCTAGACAGGCTCTTGTCAGGAAGTAGGATAGGGCCAGGCTGAAAATCCAAGACATTTTCCCTTTCCTGTTAGGATGTCCTTGCATTGACAGGTTATAAAGCTGAAACACATTCTGAAAAAAACCCTCAAAACCCAACAGCAATGCACAGAGATGGCTCTTGGGTGACCCAATGGCCTGGCTCTGATTTTTTTTCCATGGGATTTAGGAAGAATTGCAAAGGCTGCAAGCTTTTGGAAAAGAGCTGCTGTAAGCTGCAAGCAAGGCTGGCTGCGTTGGCTGCCAGGAGTTTCGAGAGGATCCCTGGAAACACATTTGGTTTTAATCAGGCCCCTGCACTGTGGAACATCCTGTTTGTCTACACTTATTATTACTGACAAATTATCCTCCTCCAAATCTCAGGGAGCATTCACTTTATCCTCACATTAAACCTGATTGGAAACAGTAGGTTTAATTGGACTCAGCATGAGGCCCAGTCGTAAACTGCACCAGTTCCTTGTTTTATTGTGGCATTCCCTGGATGTGTGAAAACACCATATTTCATATACAGGGCCCAACTTGCTACTGCCAGGGCTGTCACAGACAATGCACAGACACCCTGGCCTACAGGAGCACCCTCTGCCCACTCCCAGCTGGGAAAAGTTGGCCATTCCCAGCAATCTGTGTAAAAAATATGTCATTCCAGATCTGGCCCAAAATTCTGAGAGTTCTCTTCATCACTAACAGAGCCCTGTGCTCTGCAGGACTGAGAGCCTGCTGTGCTTCAGCTGAGCTTTGGGGTTTGAGAGGGATGGAGAAGCCAGTGCAGGGTGTGGGTCATCCTCTCTCTGCTCTTGCTGGGCAACGTGAGCATCTTCTTCTTCCTCTCATCAGCTGGAGACTCTTTCCTAGGAAAAAAACCCAGGAAAGCTGAGGGGTTAAAGATGAATTCAGTTTGATACATTTGGAGCTTGTGCCAAGGGTTGATTATATGGGAAAAAGCTGAAACCCTTCAGCCATGAAGGAGCCCACCACGGTTGGACTGATGATTATAGGGTTCTGGATTTGCCTGGTGCTCTGAGATTTCCCAACAGCTCTGGTTTTCCCTTGCTGGGAGTGACCCTCCAGCAGCTGTGCCTCATCCAGATGTGCACTGCAGGGAAGTCCAGATGTTTCCAGATCAGGGAGAAAGTCCAGTGAGGTGTCGGGCAGTGGCAATCTTGTGTGGAAGCCCTGGAAATGAGCTCGTGCCCGAGAGATTCTGGCAGGAGCTGAACTGTTGAGCAACTTCTTTCCAACGTCCTGGGTGTGGAAAAGCATGAGACAGAATGATGTGCCTGGAGTGAAGGGGAAAAACAAATCCACCAGATGGCAAACAGACAACCCAACCCCTTTGCTGTTCATGTTTACACAATTTGGGATTGTTCCTTAGGACCATAAAGTGTGTGACCTGCTGAAATTCATCTTTTCAGGAGAGCATGGTCTCTCCCAACTGGGTAAAATTGCATTCAAGGGATTATCTGGGCATAAGTATTATTTTAAACTCAACTTAAATGGCATTTGCATTTGCCATGCCTGTAAATATCTTTTTCAGGAAGAAAAATCTAAATTTTTGCATTTCTCCTGTTTTGGTAGCTGTGTTTTGCAAAAACAGCCTTTTGGAAATGATAAAAAACCTCACACAGATTGATAAAGGCTCCTTACCAGAAAAACAAACAAATAAACCAAAAGCAGGCTACAGATAGAAAAGGAACTGCAAAAGTAATAAATATCTGCAGGACAGAGATCTGTGCTAGAACACAAATCTCAAATCTTTCTTCTAAATTGTCTTTGACAAAACCTGTGCCTCATGTTGTCTGGCAAACAGCATCACTGTGATGCTCCTTCCAGTGACACAAAATCCTCCATTCACCACAAAATATTAATCACCTTTGCCATGTAGATTGCAACTTACATCACCTTCTCATTGCTTTTTTTTTGGACACCTGGATTGTTATCTTTTAAGGGGCCTTATAAGAGGTCAGAGCAGAAGGGTTTCTTGTAGGTGTCTGTGAGGCTGGGCACGTTCAGCCCACCCAAAATCAATGTCCATCTGCTCTGGTGTTAAACATCAGCCTGGTGAAGGCAGAAGCAGCTGTGTCGTTCTGGGGTGGTAAAACCTCAGTGCTTTTCAGGAAGCATCATGGGAGTAGCTCTGGAACTCCCTGCCGTCCCTCAGATATTCCTTTGGTGCAGGAAGATGCACAGCCAGGTTCACCCCACACTCGTCCCACCAAAGCAGGGTCAACAAACCCAAAATTTAGGGTTTTTTACCCTTTTTCTCCTCGTGACCTGGAGCATGAGTTCCTCCTGTGCCATTTTTGGGTGCTGTCCTCTTGGTGAACCTCACTTTCTCCACCTTCCTTGCTGAGGCACTCAGTTAATGACTTGTGCTACTTTGGGGTAGCGTTTAAACAAAATTCTACAAATCTACAGGACAGTAACCACCAAATCTCTTAAATCTCCAGGTCTGCAAGAGGTTGAGATACCAATGCCCATCATGGAGTGCAGGTAGATGACTTTCATTGAGAATTCCCTGAAGCAACACTGTGATATTTTGTATCTATACAAACTATCTATATCTAGATATCTATAGATATTTTGTATCTATACTAACTATATCACTGTTTCCCCTGTGATATTTTGAAAGAAAACACGCTGCCCTGGCTGGGTGAGATGTGGAGCTTCTGCACCAGATGGAGGTGGCCTGGCAGCTTGTAAAAAACCCTCTGCAAACAGCAGGAACGACACTGACCTCAGTTACTGCAGCCTTCCATTTCTGCATCTGGGGAGGGCGCTGGGATTGTGCAGCACCGGGGTGAGAAATAGGCTGGAAAACACAGGGAAACAGCTTGGGTAAAACCAGGGTGCTGTGCAAAACACATCCCACAAAACAAGCCCTTTCTCAGGCTGTGTTTTTTTCCCCCCTTTAGCTCAGTTTTGGTACTGAACTTTCCATTTTCAACTGACCAACATAAATTAAAGGCAAACATTGGCATGGGGAGGAAAGATGGAGAAAGTTGACCATTTCCCTCAGGAGGTCAGCCACAAATTCCTGCTGTTGTCTGAGAAATGATGAGCTACTCTTTGGAGACATGACTTAGATCATTTGGTGTCACAGGGAAACTTTTCAGGCGTTTCAGCAAGACTTGAAATATGTCATCTCCCTTTTCTCCCCATTTTTTTTTATAAATATAGTTTTAAACTATGTTGTTGGTTTTTTTTTTTGTTTTTTTTTTTTCCTTTTAATATAGTCTTCCCTACAAAAAGCCAGTTGTTCACGGTGCTATTTCCTTTGGGCAATCTTACAAGAAATGTTCCCAGCTTGCTCCACGCCACTACAAATATCTCTTTACCTCAGAGAAAAAGGCACATCACTCACTTTTTGCAGGCCTAAATTAATTTGACTGCCCTGAGCTCGGACAGCTCTGGGTGACAAAGCACACCAAGGAAAGTGTGTCGCTCCCCCTTCATCATTCACTGCTCTTAAATGTAGCACAAAAATCTATTTACTCTAGAAGGAATATCTGTCATGGAAGCGGGGGATCCCAGCCCACCCCGCTGAGTTTGGAGACAAATTTCCAATCAAATGCAATCCCAAATTGTGAAGGATGGAGGATTTAGGAGATCTTGTAGGTGACATGTCCAGACAGAAGGAAAACAAGCCCTCAATTCCACCCAAAATGATAAATAAGGGCTGGTTTCAAACCTTCAGCAGAGGCTTCTCTGCTTTTCACATTTACGGCGGCTCCTGGCTAACAGATTTACCAGATGCAGCCCCACTTTAACAGGGATGAGTAAAATGGTTCAAGACACCTTAAATGTTCATCAAAAACTCACACGAAGCCTGAAATGAGCTTTCTGCTGAGGTTCCTAAAGCTGACTTTTTAAATTCCTCCTCATCATGTAATGGCTCTGGCCCCACTTTCTTCCCTGGACTTCATCCAGGGAAAGAAGTCAAAGAAATTTCTTCTGCTGAGATATTTATTGCATTTGCTGTTCGAGGAAGTATTTGTAACTTGTTCAAAGTTCAAAACATCACCTCAAATCTTGCAGACTGACCTATGAACCTGCTGCAGATCCACTTCTGAGGGCGTAAAATCCAGGTCTGAAGCTTTTACAGTTATTTTGGGGGAGAGAAGAAAGGTATAAATAAGTGCCATTACCACAAATTCTAATTTTTTATGAATGTCTAAAGCCAAAGAATTCCCCCAGGATATTGTTGCTGTGCTGGTCTTTTGCTAAATTAAATCAAATCTTTCTTTTCTCTGTCTCCTGTAATTACAACAGTCTTCCCTTTGACACAAGGGAGCTGGAGGCCAGTTGGGATCACCTTATTTTTTATCTGTTGGAGAATTGTAGGAAATCCCACTGGCAGGATGCTGGTGGATTAGCCAATAACCTCAGCATAGTTTTAATATCCTTGACTTAAGTAATAATCTCCAAAGCAGGTTCTGTAGAGGGTTTTTTAACAGATTTATGCTTCACTCCTCACATTTTTCAATTACCCACACACAGGGACATTTAATGGTATGTAAATCCACCAGCAGTTTCTGAGCCTACAGATTATTTAATTGAAAAAAGCATCTGGGGATGAAGGGAAAATCCTTCCCTGAACTCCCAGGCCCTGCTTCCCACTCTATCACATCCTCTGAGACCCAAAAGAGAGGTGCTGAAATAGGGAAGAAAGTGTCAGGAGAAGGTCCCCGAGCCCTGTGGTGGCTGTCAGACCACCCTGTGTGCATCCAGAGGTCAGGGATTCAGCCCAAGCACTCAGAGCAGACCTGAGCACATTCCCAAGCAGAGAAAACCAGCAAGGACTGCATTTCACCTGATTAAAATGAGTTTTTTTCCCTTTTTTTGGTGGGGGGGAGAGAAGTGTTTGGACAATGCTCTTGGAGATGGGAGCTGTGCAGGGCCAGGACTTGGATTTGATCATCCCTATGGGTCCCTTCCTTCCATCCCAGCATATTCTGCAATTTTATTTAAGTGATAGGAACAATATTAATGATGGAAACAGCACCTGCAACATTAATTGTGCTCACAAATTACTCGTGGCTCCCCAGATCCCAGTTTGGAGCACAAGACTGGGTGGGGCTCACCTCTGATAGCAGGTTTGGGAACAAATATTGATCATCACCACTGCCAGGAGATGATGGTCCTGCATCCTTCAACTTGGATATTTCTTGGAAAGTTTTCCCACTCATTAGTATTTCCAGCACATTTATTTTAGTGAGAAAAGCAGCTTTTTCTGCCAATAGTGCTTCTAGGAATATTTTCCAATGGCTCAGCTGAGCATCACTGAGCAGACAGAATAAGGAAGGTGGATATTTTCTGTACCATTTGTGGAAAATTTATGCTTTCTGTGTCAGGCTGTAGGTGTGAAAGCTTAATCATAATAAAAAGGCTTTTTTAATGGACACATTAATGAATAACAGAGTGAGAGCCTGTGGTGGTCAACAGCAAAGCCATCAGATGTGGAGCCCACTTGTTTTTTGGTACAAGAACAGACACAAACCCTTCTGCAAGAAACCTTTATTCATTTCCAACACGACTCCTTGGCTGGGGCAATCTGGCTTCAATTTGTTTTAAAGGTGCATTATGAAGCTGGAGCTTGAAATTACACATTTACAGTTTGAAAGCAAAGCCATCCTTGGGCGGGAAGGAACTTGTAATTTTGTCAAATTACACAGAAAATGAAATTGGAGGAGCAATAAAGTGCCTGAAATGAGGTAGTGAAAAGTTCCACAATGAAATACCCCTATTTGCTGCACATGCAAAAACCACGTTTCCGTTGCCTTTACTTAATTTTGCACATTTCTCCACCAGCAATAATGACAGAGTCTTGTTTTCACTTTTAAATACACGGCTCTTTGTTTCACTGTTTTTAATGTTAAAATGGGTGGATAACCTTTCTCAGTGGCATTTTCATCCTTAAATGTTCAAATTCAAACAACATAATTTGGTTCAGACAGGTAAATAATTCTTATTCTTAAAAAAAATGTATAAAAATCAGCTGTCATGAATTAAAATCCATTTTTCCCTAACCCCAAATAAACATTAGTCAGTCTGCATTTGATTGTAATAACACACTTGTCATTTCAGATATAGTATCTTAGAAGGTTTTTTTTTTTTTCTAAAGGCTTTATTGGAATTCCTTGAGCTAAATTTGCTGTGGGTTTATGATGGCATCATTAAAAAATCAGAAACCAAAAGGATGTGGAGGACTCTGAAGAGTTTGTAGTAACATGAAATAGAAATAACTTGCAAGATTTTTCATTTTGAAGCTGCTCCTGTTTCACATGCCCTCAGTTCTTGTCACACAGTAGTAATTTGAGGCCAAATGTGAAGTATTAAAGCACTTAGTAAATTTATTTTGAGTTAAGATTCATGTGCAATGGTGCTTCTCCTTTACTTACCATAAATGCAGAGTAAATTGTCCCAAATGTGAAGTTTTCACTGATTTTACAGTGTTACAGAGGAGATCTCAGGGCAGATCAGAGCAGGGATCCCACTCCTGAAATATCAGTGACATATCTCCAGAAAAGGGGTTTATTCCAAGTCATCACAGCTTGTAATTCAGACTGGCCTGATGCAAAGTTATGGTCACTTTTATAAAGTGTGACTTTCCAGTTCTTCCTTTTTTTAATTGCAGAGCAGAGCCCTGAGGGACAAACATGGGCAACAGAATCTGAAATTCCTGTTTCTGGTTGCCTGTTTCTGGTAACTGTGGAGTAAGAGCAGGTTTCAGGCTTTGGCTTCATCCTGAATCTAGTTAAATTCATAGGAGGTGTTCATTAATTAAAATGGGACTATAATTAGGCTTTAGGTTTTCCATACTAGCAATGTTTTAGGTCTGAAAACCTAAAATCTGCATTCACAGAGAATGAAGTGATAGGGGCAAGAAAAAGTGGGACTGCACTGCAGCAAGAAAGGCTCAAATTAAAAATTGTAAAGGTCTCCAAATAGCGAGGGTGACACAGTGGCTGTGAAACTCCAAGGAAATGCAGAATAATCCTGGAAAAAGGAAGGAAAGGAACTTTTGACAAGGGCCTGGGGAGATACGAAATGGGGAAAAGACTTCAAATTGAACAAAGGTAGATTTAGATGGGATCTTGGGAAGGAATTGTTCCCTGTGAGGGTGGGGAGGCCCTGGCACAGGTTGGAGAAGCTGTGGCTCCATCCCTGGAAGTGCCCAAGGCCAGGTTGGACAGGGCTTGGAGCACCTGGGATGGTGGAAGGTGTCCCTGCCCATGGCAGGGGTGGGACTGGATGGGCTTTAAGGTCCCTTCCCACCCAAACCATTCTGTGATTTTACAGTTCTGACTGAACATTTTCATTTTGTCATTTATGGGTTGCAACTTTTGGCTCTGATCATTTTTCAGGTCAGTTTTTTTACCCGATCTTCCCATTTTGCAATGAAGTGGCAGAACAGTTCCCAAATCCATTCACTGTCCAAGGAGCAATAATGTCAGGTGTAGCTCCCTGTAGGTATTTAGATGACAATTGGCCATGACACAAAGCTTTTGAGGCATAATCAGTAGAGGTGAAGGGGAGCAAAAAGTGAACAGAATTAAACACGTAACCTTCTTCCTGAATCACCTCCCAGATCCAGCTGTCAGGTATTCCCAGCCCTCATTTACACGAGAATAAACCCATTTTACTTTCCCTTTCATATTTTTCCCTGCTGGAAGGTCTCCCACTCTCTTATGTCAGACTGACAGGATGTGAATTATCTCCATCCAGCCTTGACACGACTTGGTGCATGGTGATGTAATGCCCCAAAAAGCCTGGTTCAGGAAAAAAAAAGAGACAGGACTTATTAGCAGGAAAGGAAACAAGCCTCTGTTTGACAACCAGTGGCTGCATATCAAGGGGAGCTTTCTTAGGGGGGAAAAAATCGTTCATGACCACATGAATTACAATTATTTATTCAGAGGGAAGAAATGGCCATTGATTTTTAACTAGATTCAGCTGGTTGAGCAACCTACAAAGACCAGGTATTTGGGCATGGATTCCAGGTAGATTCAGACAGGAAAGGCTCGAGTCTGCTCCCTGAGGGATCAATAAAACCACCAGAACCTGAGCATGAGCTGTTGCAAACGCAGCCAGCAACACTTCCCTGCACTGCCCTTCCCCTCCATTGGGAGAATGTCCCAGGGTATCACCACCCCACTCCAACAATCCCCTTTTTCTCTTCTTTTCCACCATCTCCTGAGGGTGCAAAGAGCTCGAGTGCAGCCCTGGCTCTGTCAGCCCCTCATCCCTCCTGCTCCGAGGCTTTGCAGCCAGGGCTGCATTCCAGCAACGTGATCTGAAACCGAATCCCTCCAAGTTCCTGAAACATTCGGCATCTGTGCGTGTGGACTTGTGAACTTTTACCTCTTACCTATCAGCAAGGCAGCTCCCTTCACCCTTTCCTCCCCTCAGACTGAGCCCTGATCTCCACTGAATCATGGCAAAGCCTCCAGGGCAGCCCCATGGCAAAATATTCCCTCTCTACTCCATTTCCTTGCTGTGTTTCTCATCCTGGGCTGACCCTGGAAATATTGGAGTTTACTGAAGGGAGCTCAGATGGATTTGCAGACTAAAACACATTTTGCTCACTTTTAGGGGTGAGCCTGGCAGCCCCAGAAGCTGCCAAATGATGAAGCATCCTTGAGGGTGATGATGAAGTTTTTACAATGAGGGTGGTGAAAGACTAGTGTGGGCTGCCCTGACAAGGGATGGATGCTCCGTCCCTGGAAAATTCCAGAGTTGGATGGGGATTTGAGCATCCTCATGTAGTGGAAGATGTTCCTGCTCATTGCAGAGGGTTGGACTCAGTGACCTATAAAAGTCTCTTCCAACCCAAACCATTTTGTGATTCCATGGTGGTCCCAGGCACAAGAGGAGACAGAGCCCAAGAGTGGTTTGAAGGGTCAGTAGGGTTTGTGACAGGATGTAGAAGTGGAAGGTGACAAACACATTCTGGAAATCAGGCACATCTACGACCCACCAAAGTGTCACTGCACATTAAAGAACCCATCTTGAGCTGCATTAAAGGCATCAGCTGCTGGAAAGTAATGCAATAATGTGTGCTTGTGCCCCTGTCTTTATCAAATATGCCACAAATGGTCTCCAACTCAGTCCTTTCAGCAAAGTCTATTGCTACTCCAGAATGTGAGCAATAAATCACGGACAGCTATCCCGAGTCTTTGCATTCATCCCATAGAATTCCATTTTTTCCATCTGTATTGGTGCTCACAGATGTGTGGGTTTCACAGAAGGAGTGCTCCTACATACACTCACCTTTGATTGCACACCAGGCTTCTTCTGAGCTGCAGAGCAGATGCCAGCTTCCTTTCCCTGTGCCCTGCCCAGCTGGAAGCTGGCTTTGGCTCCTGGGGAGGTGAGGGTGACTGCAGTGGCCGTGGCCAGACCTGTCACAGGGTCAGGCTTTCCCGACCCTGAAACACCCTCTGCCATTCCAGGCCCTCCCTGAAAAATGTGCTGACACTGAAATCCCCTCTCGACACAGACATGCAAGATCTGGGGATGTTTCAGAACAATCCTGAACGTGCTCCAAGGCTCCAGGTGCTGTGATAACCCTGCCCTGTCCTTGTGTTGTCATTTATGCACCTAAATCCGATTGAGTTCTTCTTATCTCCACTATAATCTGGTTACATCTCCAACCTTTAATTCTGGTTCTTTTTGATCCACGGAGAAGCAGAAGAGCTGCAAGTGTGCTCTGGCTCCAGGGTGACTGCAGAGTTTTGGGAGCCTGGGTTGTTATCTCTTGTCAAATGCATCTGCAACCCCAGGGTCCAACTGGAAACATTTGTCAGTGCCCCTTACATAATACCAGGTTCTATGGAAAAATTGAACCCTCCAGTAACTGCAGAGGAAATTCCAGAGCGAGCCTACTGACAGACACGTCTTGGAAGTCAGCTAGCTATTTTGGAAGAGATCCAGGATTTTTTTTCCCCCACTTTGCTACCCCACCACCCTTTAAAAATAATAATAATAATAATAATAATAATAATAATAATAATAATAATAATAATAATAATAGGTATAATCTATTTGGAACATGGTCTTGAAACCCAGGAAACGCCACTGGTGCTTCACTTTCAACTCTCTTCAGGATATTTGGGAGTCAAATTGCCATTTGTGAGACAGAAGGTAAATTGCCATTTGTGAGACAGAAGACTGTCAACAAGAACAGCCTCTAGGACAACAAGATCTAGACCATCTTTGCTCTTTAAAGTATGAAAATGATGTGGCTTCTTCCTTTGAATTTGAGAGTCATTAAAGCATTGGAATCTGGCTGACAAGTCCTCAGCAGGAGTGGGTTAGAACAGCTCAGTGTGCCTTAAGGAGGGCAGGGATCTGGTTTGCTGTGTGAGAAGGAGCTGCAAAGCCTGTGAGCCAAAGGCTCTCAACTGGTGTTTAACCCAGGAGATGAACTGCCACAGGAATGAAGTGACAAGAGCACTGGGAAACTGGAAAACTGGGAACTGAGTCAGCACCAGCTACAGACAAGATGTGCACTAAATCCTTGTGGGTGGATGTCCAGGAGACCTGTGAATAAAACAGGGGAAAATCTGTTTCCAGTTCCATCCCCTGCAATGGGAAACCTTCCACTATTCCAGGTTTCTCCAAGCCCTGTCCAGCCTGGCCTTGGACACTTCCAGGGATCCAGGGACTGCCACAGCTTCTCTGGGAAACCTGTGCCAGGGCCTCCCCAGCCCCACAGGGAAGGATTTCTTTCCAATATCCCATCTAAATCCACCCAGCCTAAAGCCATTCCCCTGGTCTGATGGGTCTAGGTCAGGGTCAGGGGAGTTGGTGCCTGGAAGTGGAATGTGCTGTAGGTACCAATGACTTCCAGCTGACAGGGACATTTCCTGTTCTCACCAGCTCCTCACCTTAACCAGGAAGGGTGGAAGCAGCTTTGTGTCCCCAGCCAGCCCCTGAGGTGACAGGGCTGTGGCTGTTATCCCTCTGCTCCTGGCACTGGGCTTCCAACACACCCTGGGACCCAAAAATCAGCACAAGGAGTTTTTCCCAGATTCCTTGCTCCCCCACTCCAGCCCTGGTCTGTGGCTGCTCTGACTCATCTTGTAAACACCACTCTCTGCAGCAAGCAGGACTGACAGAACAGAAAAAGGAAAGGAAAAAAAAAAACCAACAAAAAAACCCCAGAGAGAAATGGAGAAAAATGACGCCCTCCTCCTGCTTCCCACCACTGCCCCTCCTTTGTGGCTGCAGAGGATCTTCCTGGCCAGACTTGACCTGCAAACAGTGGTCACCAGTGAACCATCAAAGGCCTTTCACATCTCCAGCAGATGCAGGGAGGGTTCCTGTAAGCTCTCCTATCACTCTGACACCTCCAAAGCCAACAGCGCCAATTGAGCACCGTCCTGGGCCGTGTTTCAGGGACCACCTTCAATGCTCTGGCTCCAAAGAGCTGCTTTTTTCCAATTCATTGACACAGGGGGATATATATCTCAAAACTTGGCTGCAGCAGCCAGTGCATGCCTTGAGGATTACATAGCAAGTGAACTTTGTCAGTGTAAGCCCCAGTCAATAGGAGGAATTAAGCAGAAAGACCTCTATTGTTCCAGCCAGCCTTCTGAAGGCACTGATTGGCAGTAAAATATCTTCAGTGAGAGATGTAAAGTAAATATTGCCTATGCCAAGTCTCTATATTACTTTGATTACCCACCATCAATCAATTTGTTCCTTCCCTTGCAACAATAGTGGCTGCTGTTACACTTTGCACCCCTCTGATGAAGGCCGAAGTGTAATTGATTAACAAACTGAAAAGAAAGGTTACACAAATGACAGCAAAATGTGTCTCAGGAGAAAAAGGAGAGTGTTGTCTCTGTGCACTTGAATGTGCCTTAAGTATCTTGTTGTCAGGAACAGAATGATATAAAAAATAAAATGGATATAAATATAATATATATCTATATATTTTACATATAGATACACTCACATACTCATATATCCCCTCCAACTCCCTTATTAAGCATTAGGTCAGTATTTGCAATATCCCCATGGCTTTAACAAGGGCAAAATGTCAGGAATTACAAGGAAAACCAAAGCACTGATGTCACCTCATGAATGGAAGCAAAACTGGAGGTGAAAAGTTTGTTTGAGCAGCAGATTCCTGAGGCATGGGATGCACAGCACAGCTACAAGCATTATTATAATTCCTTGATTCCAGGGATGGAGGCCAATGCAACATCCCTTTTCCCCTTAATTAATTCTAAAATTAGCAGGTGCTCACAACAATAAAGGTCCTTTTGTTTCACTTACACCATTGGGGAGGGCAAAGAATTTTCAGCTCCCTCAAGGTGAAGGAAAACAATTTTTTTTGGAAGGGAGGGTGAGTTCCTAAATGCCTCTAGCCCTAAATCCTCTTCCCACCAAGCAGGACAGCACATTTAGGGCTCAAAGCATTTAGCCATGTGCAAAGGGGTCGGAATGGCCACACAGGATCACGTCTGCTTCCTCTGACAGACAGCAACAGGCACTGAGGGAAATGCCACAAAAAAAGAGACACAAACTCAGAGCAGAGTCTTGAATATTCTCCCAGCTTCTGGTGAGTACCAGCATGGGGATTTCCTCATCTGGAGGCTGCTGGTGTGTCCTGGTCACTGATGGATCCATCCCATGGGGATCTCTCTAAATTCTTTTCCAAGCCCTGTCTACTCTGATATCCTGTGGCAATGAGTAGCTCAGGGGCTGAGCAAAACAAATCCTTTCTGGATTTGTGCTTAAGCCCTGCTCTCTGCTGATGGCACTGCGTGCCCCAAGGTCACCACGAGCCCCTGGGGTTCCTGTCCTGCTGCTCTGCTGACCCTACAGAGGGACAGCAGCCTTGGCCCAGGGCACCCAGGGCTCTGCCCATCCTTTGGGACAGCGTGGGACAGGGAGCTGCGACTGCAAAACATAAGGACAGGATGGTACAAGTTGTTTCTGAATGGCTGCTCCACCTCAGAAACCTCTCTGCAATGGAAGTGCTCTGTCAATAGCTGGCACTGAACAGATTTTGACCCCATATTTTAGTTCCTGATTCGCTGCAACTTTTTATCACCCTGCAAGTCATGAACATCACACGCCATGCTTGACAACACTGAAAATGAAGTGAATCTCAAGACTGGCTTTTTCATTTCAAGTCCATCTCATGGGTTAGTTTGGGAGGAGCCTTCACAGACAGAGGAACCAAATTTATCTGACAGTGATTTTATAGCTCTTGTCAGCCCCAGCAGCCCTGGATCAGTGTGTGCCTGGGGAATGGAAATAAACCCTTCCTATTTCATGGGGTTCTGGCTCTTTGTTCAACCACTGTGTTTGTGGGGTCACATGAATGTCTTTGATTAGTTTTTCTGATTTTCCTGTGAGGGACTGAGCCAGTGACAGGCTGAGGAGAGAGCAAGGCATGAGAAAGAAATTTGGGAACACAAAAAGGTCAAAGCCAGGCTGGATGGGTTTAGAGCAGGCTGGTCCAGTGGAAAGTGTCCATCTCTCCATCCCAATATCATCCCTGCAGTAAGGGGGGGCGTTTTCCAAGGGGGAAAGAACTCCAGGTAATACCTAAGGGACCTACGGTCTCCTTGGCTTTCCCTCTGAGAATAGGGAATGTCTGGAACAGCACAAAATTCCAGCTTTCCCCTTGATTTCAAACCAAGGCACCACACTGGCATTTGTGCCAAGGCAGTTTGAGCAGTTTTTAATCCTCCTGCTCCACCACTAGTAACTGCCTGGTTGCTGGATATATTTTGGTTCATACTTGTCAAATCAAGCTGCAGAATTAGCTGCAGCCCCTGATATGTGTATTTTTGGAATTACTTTTAAGGTAAAATCATTAAGGCCACCCACGAACCAACATATGATCTCCCTACTGGCTTGGCTTTGGTTAGAGGCATTACCAATAAGAATTTAAACATTTTCCTGAAATAGTTATTTTTCAGTGACCTTCAGCAGCAGATGGCCAAGGCAGCAAGTACTTATTTATGGCTTCTGTGTGGTAACAATACTTAATGAATTTGTTGAGAACTTATTTTCCAGCCAAACTGGAAGCCCAAATGACTCTAAAAATGGTTGATTAGGTGGCCTCAGCCCTGCTTGCTGGTAAATGGTTTTACTGCTGCCTGGCTTGTGGGGCAACCCAGAGAGATGTGGAGTGTGAAAAAAGAAATTGCTGAATCGTTTCATTTTTAGGCGGGTGAATTTCTTCTCACCATTTTGGTGGGTGGCTGCATTTTTCTGCTGGCCCATATACCCAAGGCAAATTAGGAGAAGGAGGCAACAAGACAGTTTTCATCAAAGTTTGGACAGATTTCCTCTGAAGGAGACTCTCCAGGGGATGGCCCCGCACAGCGAAAAACGGCTGCAAGTTCACATAAATAAAAGGGCACTTTGCCAGAGCAAACAGGCTCACACAGCCCTGCCTGTGACAAGAAACTCTGCCCCAGTTCCTGCCCTTCTGCTGCCCAGGCACCAAAGTCTGGCTTTGTTCTGGCAAAGGCCAGAACTGAGAATGGTGAATTTGTTTTCTCACAATCAAAGACCTGCCCGTGCATGGAAGGAAGAAAGACAAACTCGGCTTGGGTGTGTTTTTCTCCTTTTTGCCCCTGCTGAGAAATGAGTGGCTCCAGGAGGATGTTTCTTCGTGTCATATGTGATATTTTCCTTATTTTTTCTATATGAAGACTTCTGGCAAAGTGAGACAAAGATTCCCAGGTGTAAGTGGGATTGTTAATGACAGCTGAGGATGTCAGAGGTGACACAACAACAAACACATCTGAATTATAAAACTGGCAGCTAAAGACCAATTTTTAAGCCTGTATTTTTACTCTACCTAACACAAGGGTGTCTGCAGTCCAGTCTGAGGCTCCTGGAGTGCCTTGGGAGAGGGAAAACACAGTTAAGATCAACATCCTGATTTGCTGACATGAAGCACTAAATCACTCACATGCACACTTCTGAACAGGAGTGCGGGGAAGAACATTCACTGCCAAGATGAAAGGCCAGAATTGGTGCTCCTTGGGAAGGTACTGCAGTCACAACTGCTCAGGGAAACTTTAGCACCTTCCCAAATCCAAGGAAAATAATGCATTCCAAGCAGAGCTCAGCCCTAGCAGATGTTGGGCATGAGCATGAAACAGATTTTTGAAATAACAATCAACCTTAGATCCAGAAACCGTCAGAAAGACCCTTGGAAACTGTAACCAAGCTCAGACCCAGGGAGCCTACAAAAAAGATGGGGAGACTTTTTCAAAGGGTGTGCAGCGACAGGACAAGGGAGAATGGGTTTAACTGGAAGAAAGCAGGTTTAGATGGGATGTGAGGGAGAAATTCTGCCCTGTGAGGCCCTGCACAGGCTGCCCAGAGAAGCTGTGGCTGCCCCTGGATCCCTGGCAGTGTCCAAGGCCAGGTTGGATGGGGCTTGGAGCACCCTGGTCTTGGCCCCCATGTCCCTGCTGGGCTTTGGGCTGTGCTATTTCCAATCTGTGCAGATCTACTGGGAAGTGAGGAAGGATTTGGAGAAAACAGCCCCAAAAATTGCAGATTTGGTAGCTGTGGGCAAGTGAGCAACCAGGTTCTGACTGTAACTCCATTACCCTGTGGCCTGCAGCAGTTCTCAGCCTTCATTTTGCCAGCCAGCAATCTGTTGGTTTAATTTGATGTTACAACCGTTGGTTATACCTAAATATATCAGGAGCATGGACCTCAGCATTCCAGAGTCATAATTCATGTCGAGCTAGCCAAAGGCAGCATTTTTAGCTTCTGATGGCCCACAATCCATCTCAGAGGTCACTGCAATCTCCAGGGGCTGAGGAAACCCACAGATGCTGCAATGCCAATTTTCTTTGAAATACAGAAAAGCTCTTCTCCTGAAAAAAATGTATTTTGTTATTACTATTTATCTTTTTCCTCCCTCAGGTCAGGTGATCTGTAATCCCAACTTTTTGAGGGAAAGGAAGGAAAACCAAAAGAATAAGTGTCAGGTAAGTCAAGCAGCCTGGCCTTTACTGAGCAAACACAGTCCACCAAGTTCCTCTGGTTTTATCTGCTCCATGAAGGAGCTGGAATTCTGAGCAGGAGGCTGGAAATGAAACACAAGCTGTAACTTTACCCATGGTGCCAGTCAGGGAAATTAATACAACCTGACTGGTCAGGATAGTGTGTGTCAACAGCAACGTGAAAATAAAATTGGGAGTATGGAGCAGAGGCTGCTTGTTTTTCTGAAAAAAAAAAAAAATGAAAAAGATTAAAAAAAAAATAAATAAAAGAGACAGTCTTCAAAATATGGTGCTGATTAACAGCTCTCATGTGAGCTCCTCGAGGGGTGCCTAAGCAGAAGGGTGCAGGGTGTTTGTGCTTCACAAGGAAAATATTTACACCTTGTACAGAGCCATAGCTGAGAAAACTTGCTCAAGGTCTAAATAGCGTGACTACATGAATTAGGCTGAAGGCTCCTCTGGTGGGCAAAGGGGATGTTTGGTGAGGACTGTGGTGGATGCAGAACTGCATAAAACATGAAAACCAGACCTGCAGCAGGGCCAGGTGAGCATAAAACTCTGCCTTTGCAATAAACCCCTATGCCACTGGGAGTCATCAGTGGTTTTGACTAATTTTATAGCAAATTACAAAAAAATGATTTTTTCACTCTTGCTGAAGAGTCTTCCCCCTCTCACAGGCAGTGAGCACATGCTCATATATTTTTTTCTTTCTAGGAAATCATCTTCATTGAAGGTCTGTATCTAAAATGAAGACCTGTGGTAGAGGGAAAGATGTAAATTAAATATTGTATGTGAATATAAAGAGGGGAAATATGGAAATGACTGGGCAGTTGCAGCATCTCCCCAAAAACCTTGCCACCGTCCACCAGCTCTTCTGCACTGCTCTCCACACTTTTCTGGGGCAGAGGAGGGACCCTCCACTGCTAAGGCAAAACCAGAGGGTGTCAGAAGGAAGCCTGAAGTGAAAGACCCCCTTTTCCTTAAGCAGATAAAGGTGGATATGAGCAAGAGAGGTTTCTGTGCAAATTAAATCAGTTTTGCCTCTTGGCTCTTGCAGCAGAGGCTGCTCAGCCGTGCAGCCCATCATGATGGCAACAAATCTGCAGGAGAGCTGGGAATGCATGGAGGAGGCAGACAGCCCCTAAACACCAGCAGCACAAGCCAGGGAATGTCAGGAAGAGAGCTGAGATTCATGACAGCTCACACTTGACCCTCTCTGATACAGCTGAAGAGGGTTAATCACAAGCACTCTGCGCCAAGGACTAAGCCAGGGGTACTGCCCTGGAGTCAACAGCTTCCAGTGCTGACACGCCTGCTGCACTTGCTGCTGGGACAGCAAGCCTTGGCACGGAGATGAGGATGCTGGGAGGGTCACTGAGATCTCAGACAGCACCAGCTAAACCTGCCAGAGCTCCTCCAAAAAGCTTTTTCAAGCAGTGGTCACACCAGTCCTGGGTAGGGATGTGACAGGGGTGGATCATTGGCTGAATGGCTGGGGCAGCTCAGTCTCCTTCAGTTCTGCACCACTTGGTCCCCTCTTTGAAATACAGAAATTTCTGCTCCACCAGAACAGGTTTGTCCCTTCCAGAGTCCATTCTCCTTGTGACTTCCTACCATAAAACAGTCAAACCTTGTTCTGTGTTAGGTTAAGCAAAGCAGCTGCACTAAAAAGACATAAAAATGAGTGACACGTTACATAAATATGAATGTGCCCTATAAAAGGTCTCAAATGGACCAAGATTTTCATTAAATAAGAAAGTTACAAACTTTAAGAGCCTGGCAGCCTCCACCTGCTGCCTTGCTCTGCAAGTTGTCCTTCTGAGGTTTAGACATGGACAAACGTGTTATCCAACAGGAGTGAGGGAGAGAGAACCCAGATCCTGGTATTCTCAGGAAAAATTTTGAGTGCAATGCAATGCCCACATGGTAATGCTGCTGTTTCAAAGCCCTTCAGTCTCCCACTGCTCCTCCCCATCTGCATCCTGCAGGACACCCTGCTGGCAGAGGTCCCTTTTCCTAAGTAGTAACGTCAGGCTTTAATCTTTTCAAGTCATGGTTGAAATGAAAAAAAGAAGGGGAAGGGAAAAAAAACAAACAAACACAACCCAGCTACAAGAAATGAGATTGGGAACAAGAGAGAAAGAGAGACAGATGCCAAGAGATGATGAAAAAATTCTGTTTCTTCTGCCTGCTGCTTGTACTGAGACTCACGTTGCTGTGAGAGCGGAAATGAAGATAATTAAAACAGGTTTGGAACATGGACTTCAGAGCTAAGTCTCGTGTGGCAGGACGAGATAGCAAGTGTGATAAGAGTGATAAGAGCTCAGATAGCAAGAGGCAGAGCCTCCATGCCAAGCACCTCATCTAGCTTGGAGCTGAGTTCCAGCAAAGCTGAGCCTTTACACTGATGGCTGAGAGAATCAGATCCAGCCCCAGCTCATCCCAGGAAACTCAGTGCAGAGTAGGTGAGTGCTCCTTGGGATCTTCACACCACAGAGGGTGCAGAAATGATGCCAAAATCATCTTTTTGAGGCAGAAACTCGGGTATTTGTGCAAAGGACTGACTGATTTGGAACTACGTGTTAATGCTCAGATTTGAGTGAAAGAACTCAGTTCAACGCCCTCCTCTTCCCCCTCAAGTCTGCCTTTCCTCCTCAGTTGATTGGCCCAATCCTCGTCAGTTTGTCATCTTTCTTAGGAACAGCTTTCTCATCCTTCCAAGGATGCTTGAGTGAAGAGGTTAACAGGAACACAGCATTACAGAGAAGTCTGGCTTTAAAAAGCCCCAAACACTTCAAGATCAGCCTTGGCAGAGAGCCGGGGTTCTCTGGGGAGCAGAGTGTGGAGACTGATTGCAGATCCTGGAGCCACGGTGACAAGAATGGATGCAATTGCTTGGAGGCATCAGGAATATTGGAGAAGTGTTGGAGTGATCGGGGGGTCAGCACCTGTGTCCTCACCAAACTTCTTCCTCGTCAGAAAACTGCTTTTTAATTACACACACTGACGTGAAATGAACTTTGCCAAAATGTTTTCCAATTGCCAGGGTGCTCCAAGGAAGATGTTCAGGAGAGGTGTTTTACTGCCTGTCCCTTTGCCTCTCTGATGGTAGAAGAAGCGCTGAGGATAAAAGGAATTTCTGCCTCTTCCCGTGTGGGTGAGTTGTTTTTCAGGTTTCTGTGCTCACTGAAACGGCTCCCACAGGAGCTATGCAAATGTAATGGCTAATTTGACAAGCTCCAATGAGTCATCTTTCAAAACCATTATTGTACAAAATGTAACACGGCTTGGAACCGTCTCCTGTCTGTGTAAAGTGATATTGTTCCTTTCTGCCCTTTCCTTCAATCAAAGGCAGATGCAAACGTCAAGGTTTCTGTACAACACCCCCCTCCTCTTTCCCCACTGGGATTAGCAGTGGGAGCTGCAGACTCTTTGCAGTGATTCATAGGTAAAGATCCACTCAGAGCTCTCTTCCAGGGCCATCTCCTCAAGGAAATAACCAAAGACGAAGAGCACGCCATTTATTTCTCAGTGTGTTTTGCCATTAGTAGAAAAATAAATCGTGGTGTCTGAGAGGGGTGGGTTGGGGAGCAGGTGGTGCTGAGGCAGCCAGTGAAACCCAGGGAATACTGAGAGGAATTTCACTGCTGCCAACCCATGACGAGTTCAACGCTACATTAGTGCTGTGTAGCTTTTGGACCTCCAAAAGGAAGTGTGTAGCAAATTCCTTAGGAGCTGAATGGAATAAGAGGGAAAAGGAGGAAGTGCTGAGTGTTTGGTTGAGGAATACCACTTGTCCCACAGCATAAAAGAGAAGCTGTCAAGAGAGAGAGAGAGGAAAGGAGGACTTGTGGTTTTTCAAAGGAAAAATTCCTAAAGTAGTGAGGGGGTGGATTTCTGGATATCTCAGCGTGAAATAAAATCCTGGCTTGCACATTGTCCCTGCCAGATGTTTGGTGCAGAAGGTCTAAATAGGTAGAACAAGAACTCTGAAATCAGAGCTGCTTAAAAGACAGCTTCAAGGTGGCAGGTGCTGACAGAGGAGCTGCAAAGAGAGGTAGAAATGGGACTCTGAGGGAGAGGAGGTAAAAAGAGGTGAATTTTATTGTGTGGCAGGTGAGCAAGACCTCAGAAGGGCTGACTTGAAAAGAACAAATTGGATTTGATGAACAGGTCTTAAATGGGCAGATTGGGATATTTACCCAGAACCAGAGGAGGCTGCCTGACCACGACTTTTGGTAGGAAGCACAATGAGGAAGAGGAAGGCACAAAGCTCCAAGACCTTGGAAGTGAATGATGAAGAATGTTAAATATCTGATCTTAAAGCTCCTGGGAGAATCAGGAGAGATTGAAGCCTTGGATGAGTAATTCCAAGAGCAACAAGCCAAAGAGGAGGTTAAGAGTGTGGAGGAGAGGTAGAAATGGCATAGCAGGGAAAAGTCTCTGCATCCAGCGTTATTTCCAAGAAGATCAGAGCAAGAGCAGAGCCAAACCAGCAGAAAAATTACCTCCAAAATATTATTTGTGTGGACAGTTAACCCCAAACTTAGCAACCAGGGTATCTGAGATACAGAGCAATGCAGCCACTGCTCTTAGCTCACAGGGAAAGGCAGCTTTGCACCGCCAGTCAGACCTGGTTGTTTTCCTTGGACATCTGGAAATCCCAATGAGTGGTACTGGAGGGGTTAATCCATCCTTTTGTTTCGCAACTGGATTAGCCAGCTTGGTTCATTCCTGTCCCTGTGCCTCCTCAGTGGCACTGCAGCCTGTTTATAAAAATAGCAAACAAATCATTCGACGGCAAGGGCTGGAAGTAAAAATTTTTTAAAATGCCATACTTTCCCTATTAAATTTTGATAGTCTCCCAAAGGCTTTCGATATATTGCACACGTCCAAGCTCTACCGCAGGATAATTGAATCATAAAGACTAATTCCATGTGTCTTCCCAGCCTGTGCACGAGGCAGGGAATGCTGTGGGCAGGCTCAGGGTCCAGGAGGACACGGCACAGACAGCCTTGAATGTCCCCAAGGGGATGGGCAAGCAGCACATGTCCTCCAGCATCTCCTCTCTGAGAAGGAAACTCTGCTATGCCTTCAAGAGTTTTTTTTAAAACAAGTGTTTTCTTTCCATGGCTCAGATATTTTAACCCTTCCTAACAGCCAGAAAAGCAATTTTGTCACCTTTTTGAAGGCTGTTTTTGGAGGTACTCACAGGTGAGGTGAGCCAGTGGGGTGTAGCTTCACTACATCCATGGGAGGGTGGTGATGGAGCTCTAAACTGCCCAGGGCCATCCTCCAACATCTCCTGTGTTTGAGACACTGGGCTGAGCTGAGTTTCAGACTCTGGAAATCAGTTTCTGGCTGAGATCAGACAACAGATGCAAGTTCCCAGATCTGTTAGAGAAAAATTGGCTGGATTCAAATATTTTTAGCCCTGGCTTATGTATAGGTCCTGTATAGAAGAAAGAAGTTGAAAATAACCATGGCAAGGTTATAAAAAGCTGCTCTGGCTGGATGCAGCCAGTGCAGTGACACCAGTGGGAAACCCATGAGGGAGAGGCTTCCCCAGAGATCCTCCACTGCTGGTCAGCAAAGCTCACTCACACTCTTAGATGAACTTGTTGGATCTGTAAAGGATGATAAATGAGAGAAAATAAAGGAAGAAATCACCAGCAGTTAAGATACAGTGAGGAGGATGATGTTCCAAAAGTCCAAGTTTTGTAGAAGGAGCCAGCCGGAGGAGCATGACTTCCCTTTTCCCTTCCCCTTTCCCTTTCCCTTTCCCTTTCCCTTTCCCTTTCCCTTTCCCTTTCCCTTTCCCTTTCCCTTTCCCTTTCC
>JAYDZK010000028.1:17944519-17966234 GCA_034509185.1 Euphonia xanthogaster | reverse complement strand
ACACTCTTTCCCTTTCCCTTTCCCTTTCCCTTTCCCTTTCCCTTTCCCTTTCCCTTTCCCTTTCCCTTTCCCTTTCCCTTATTTCCCATTTCCCATTTCCCATTTCCCTTCCCTTCTCCTCAAACATTTCCAGCTGATCCTGTTTTGGAGATGCCTCGGACTTCCCTTAAAGAAGGAGGAGGTGTCATTTTTTTAGAGGCAACACAAAGGTTCTTCACATTAGAAATTCTGAGGGAAGCTTTGGCTTCGCTCTGAAGCTCCAGCACTTTATTCCAGGGATGACAACACTCCAAGACAATGTGTTTGCAATAGCAACAGCGCTGCTTCACAGAAAAACCCAGCTCCCTCCTGGCAGTGGCCCTTTCCCATTGATTTCACTGAGCTCAGAACATGGAAGAATAAACAAATCTTTCTGAATATCTCTTTTTTTTTTTTTTTTTCCTCCCCGATGTATTTCTGTACTTGATCCAAAACCTCGTGGAATTTTTTTTTCCTGTCTGTTACCGTCTTTATGATCATTTCAAATGAACTTCACCTGTAACCACACAGTGCCCAAGGCTCTAAGTGTTGGATGCTACACTGTAGGCAGGGTTAAGCTCTTCCTACTAAAGCATTAAAGCCTCTTGAGTGCTGAAATGTAACCTCAACACCAGCAGTTTTCCCCAAAACATGAGGGCACTTTGCTGAATTAATTTCTGCATTTGTTGTTAGGAAATGCAAGTAAGTAAAGCTTTGACCTCTTGGGCAGGGGCCAAGCTCTAAGTGTAAGAGGTAAACACAATAAATAAATACATGGAAAACACGATCCCCCTGCTCTGAAAACAGGGAGCATTTTCTGCCTTTCCAACAGAGTAGGGAGAGAATTTGCTGAACACTCCTGCACTTCATAGAGTCCCTGGTTTTAGTTACTAGAATAATAATGCAGGGACTGTAAATAGAGTTTATGACTTTTTATGAGAAAGCCATGTGATGCTTTTACAACCCTCACAAGTAATAAATGTCTACATCAATTTGATTGTTTTATGTGGGTTTTCTTCTTGCTTTGTGCCATGGAATGGATTGCACTTCACTGAAAGGCCACTCGAAATTCTGACATTTCAAATTTGGTTCAGTGCCAGATCAGGAGAAAAAACTTTTGAAAGCTACATTTTCTCTTCAACCACATTAGAAAAAAATTGATTTGGAATGAAATAAAATAGCATGTTCTGATAAAACTAAATCAGAACAAAATACCTTCCTTTTTAGCATACATTATTCAAAACATAAAATTAAATCACTTCTGTTATGAAAAGACACTCAGGACAGAAAATCAAGGCATTTCACTCCAACGAGGTCCAAACACAATACTTCAAACTAGTCAAAACAAATATTTTTTTAAAAACTGAAGCAAAACTTCATTGACAACAACGTACTCTGATGGGAAGTCTGGATTGCAAGTGGATGGCATTTTCCATTGAAAAATTGCCAGGGAAAAGTTTTTTTTTCCTGCTACCTCTAATCTGATGTTATCATGGAGTGCTTGGAGTTAAAAACTGCAGCACATTCTGAGGTCTCACAGAATTTATTTTCCCCATCTCCAGCAGCACCTCTGGGCTTTGCCTGCTGTGAGTTAGAGCACCAAGCAATGGAAAAATACCCATAAGCAGCCAAGGTGTTCCTGGAGTTGTTAATTAATTGGTGAACACCACTTTCAGGGCACTGGCCTGAGGTAAATCCCACCAGAAAGCTTTCCAGGAGGATCCATGCTTGGTTTCACAGAATACTTTCTGTGGATTTCTCTCCAAACACTCCTGCAGGTCTTTTCCATGCTGTGCCCATAGAGAGGTGGGAAATGAGGGCAGAGGCTCTGGAAGCAGGGACACAACCTCTCTCTTTCGTCTCACTTGATGAACCAGATCTGGTAGATCTGCTACCAGCAGGGTGCTAGGGGCATGGATGATGACAGATCCTGGAGAAATTTTACCATTCATTGCTAAAATCCTTTGCAATCTGCAGCTTCCACCACTGATCTGCAGCTCTGAATGCACTGACCACAGAGGGACTATAAATTACAACTAAGAAAAATCAGACTATAACTTACAACTAAGAAAAAATCAAACATGCAGAGACATGGACAGGAAAATTATTAGGGTCTACACAAAGAGATTTTTTTTATGGTTTTATCAGGAAAAGCAGTGTCAAAGTAGGGTTTGTGCTTTGGGCCAAGACCAATGGGGTGTTTGGTGGTCCTCAGTTCCAGAAGAACTATAACATCATGTCACTTGTCACTAATACATCTGTCTGGGAAGGGGACATAGCTCTTTGCATGAGCAAACTTGTCTGGATGCAGAAAATTCCGAGAGTTTATGCAGAAAATCCCAGGAGTTTCCACTTCTGCTCGTCTTGGAGCTCTCACAGCACATGCAGCACAGCTCTGGCTTCACATGTCAGTCTGAGGCCACACGACGCCAGGCCTGAGAAGAGTTTACTGTGACCTGAAGCTTCTTCCTGCAGAAATTAAATGTTTTCCTTGTGAGAACACAGTTTTTTGCATAAAGGTTTCAAAAGTGACCTTTGGTACCAGCCCATCTCCCTTGGCCTCATGGTGACCCTGCTGCTCCACGTCCTTCTCTCTGCTCAAAGGCACAAAGATGCTTAGAGACACCACAACTGCCCTGCATGGCTTGATGGATGGATATCCAGAAAATATCCTTGGAAGCATGTGCCAGCCTCAGGTGACCTGTAGGATCCCCCACTTTCATTCAAACCTCAGCTATTGCTCAAGCCAGAGCTCTTAAGATGCTCTGAAAGGCTGCAAAGGATGACAGGGAAAGATGAGCGTTGTGGGTGGGACAGAAATAGCCCAAAACAAATGGAAAAAAAAACCCCAACTGTCAAAACATTTATAGACTCCCTGATAATTTAACAAGGGTGGGGAGGATCAATTTACAGATAGTGTCTCCTTCTCTCCTCACTTCTCCCTGCAGGAAAATAAATGATGAACTGAAAAGGGGAACGAGCGACAGAGTGAGTTTGGGAGAGAGTAGCCAAGAGTTTTATTACAAGCCTGTTCCTCATTAAGGCCTTAGCAGCCTCACACACAAAAGCTAATTACTGTTTTTATGTCATGTTATTTTGATTCATATTTCCTGTCTGGAAAACAGACGGGAGTTTTGGGCAGGCAGCCAAGGCGAGGGCCATGGAATCGCGCGAGCGGGAACCTGCCCCGGCCGTGCAACAGGGGAGACAAGAGCCTTATTTTTTGGGATTTGTTTTGGGTTTCTTTGGGTGGGTTTTTTTTTAATTTTTTTTTTGTTATTTTGAGGAGGGAATGGGAACTTTCCATGTAGGCGTAGTTTTCTCCCCAAAAATTGTTGTTCTCCAGGGGTAGTGGAAAGAAAGAGGTGTTGCAGTGCTTGTTTCTGGTCAGGAAGTGCCCCTGCAGACAGGGACGTGTGGCTTTCCAGCCCTGGCCACCTCTGGCATCCCCCAGGCTTGGACAGGAGGGAAAGTGAGAGCTTCACAACCAGGGCAGCTTTTAGGGAACAAATGAATTCCCCAAGGACCAAAATGCTATTCTTGTCCTCTTATCAGCACAGCGGTGATCTCCACAGGGCTCCTGTCAAAGTGCTGTGGGAGGGAAAACAAAAACAAGTCGCCAATGCTGATGCTCCAGGTTTCCATGAGGTGGCAGCAAGGAAAAAAAAAAAAAAGCATCCCATGAACTACCTCTCTCCTCCACAAGAATTTAATCCAAGAATATTTTTTGCTTACATAAATATTTCATCCTTATTTACATCCTCATTTCAAAAGCTTTTGGTGCTTCACAGGCAGACCTGAAACCAATCTCTGTCCCCACCTTCAGGGAAAATGAAGTTAATTTAAAACTTGGGAGAGAAAGAACACACTAAATGAGTGGTCTGAGGCTACATCATTTTACTTATCTGATCAAGAAAAAAAAACATCTCAGTAGCAGCAGAGCTCTTCTTCTGCATTACAGCATTCCAGACTCTTTGTAAATGGAATATCATGCACACTATTAGGGCTCCAAATTTTAGCTGAGAAAAGGTGATGAATAGGAAATTACTGGTCAGAGCTGTTACAGATATCTGCTATAAATGGGAAACAATAAAAAATGTTCTATAAAAATTAGAAGGGGTTATATAACCCGCAGTGAATCATTCCATTTCTCAATGTCATCTCCATTTCTGTTTGCATATATCCTGCATACTTCTAGCTTAAGGTAAATAATTAATTACAGCTACTAAATTAAAAAAAAAAAAAACAGCATAAATATACTGTTCAAAACTCATGGAATTCTAACTGGACAAACAGATCACAAGAAAGTTTCATTTTTTTTCTGACCTGAGCAGGAGAATTCTAATTCAACCACTCAAAGATCAAACTTTTCATTTACACATCCATCCCCACCTGTTGCTTTTCAAGATGTATGGCCTGGAAACCCATCCCTGGTGATGAAGAGAAGGGATATGAATGATCACTAAAAGTTTTCTTTTTTACAAATGAATTTATTATGGAAATTTCCACCTCTTTTCTCCTTGCCAGTGGTGCTCACAACACCGTGTGTAATGAACTCGTTCAGGCTACAGGAAGTGCATTGCAGTGCCTGGGGCAGAAATAAGTTTTGTTCAGTAGACTAAAAGTAGATGGAGGACCAGGATGAGGTAAAATCCCAGAAAAAACTGATGGCAAAATAACTTTCATATTCTCAGAGTCTTTTATTAGTGCTTCCCAGCCCATCCCAGCCACAGTGGGGAATGTCATCCTGGAATTTTGGACGAGTCAGTTGGATTTGCTTCCTAATCTCATTTCATGGCTCGGTGCTGCTGCCAAATTTCCAGCTCTTCTGACCAACAGATGCCCAAAACCTGGAATTTAGAGGACCTTTTTCTGTAATCTGACCGTTTCCAGGTCAAAATTAATCTCTAGAGGAATTTAACATTTGTTTTTTCTTTGCATGTTCCACTCAAATGCTCCAATTCTGGGGTGCAGCCCCCAAATTTTTAAGCAAGTCCCAGGACAAGAATCCAGCACGACCACAAGGCAAATATTTGATGGGCAAAATATCCAATTACCCATGTGGGCACCAAGCCAAGCATCAGGGGCCATGTTCTCACCCTTTTCCCGAGACATCAGGGAAAATCTAATGTTTTATAAGGACACAAGATTTGTTTCAGACGTCAGACGTGGAGCTGCAATCAGAGCTTCCCCTCCCTGTGCTCAGGAGTTGAGGGTGCAGGGTCAAAGCTCATCCTTCCTTTTGGAGCCCTCAATCCCTGCCAGGCTCCTGCCACATGCAGAGGAGCCATCCCACAGAGCTGACGTGGGGATAAACAGGTAAAAACAGTGAGAAGCCACAAAAGAAATATTACAGAGATTCAGCTGCAAAGATTACACTGCAGAGATTGATGTCTGACCCCTGTAGCTGTTTGCTGGAGTTGGAGCCTTCACCCCCCTTGGAGACAACACACTGTGTTCCAGACCCCATCCCAGCAAAGCTGTGGGGATGCAATCAAGCTTAGGATGAAAATTGAAATATTTTACACCAGAGGAAGAAAACAGTCTTTTGGGTTTGTTATTTTTTTTTATTCTCCCAGCTATTCCTGCTGCTCATCCCTCCCTTCTCTGCTCACCATCTCCCACCCTGGCAGTTGCACCACCCTTTCCAGCCTGAGCACTGCTGGGCTCTGAGCAAACAAGTGCTTTACGAGCAAACCCCAGCACAGAGAAACACGGGGCTGCACAGAGAGAAAACTCTGGTTAACTTTAATTAAGTTTGCATTACTTTTCCCAGTAGGACCTCAAATTTAATGGTATTACATTTTAAACTGTTTGGCAAGTCTTGAGAAAACAGTTTAGTGCATTTCACTAATAAAAACAAAAGCTGTGTAATAAACCAAGCCTCTGTTGAACCGAAGGAAGAAGACATTGATCCTTCTGAGCGTGCAGAAATTTCTTTTGAAAGATGACACTGTTGACTGTGTGCCGGGACTGAGGGCTTCTTTTCCAGTTTGTCCTTGTTTTCTCCTGACTCAAGCAAAATTGCCACCCTCTTCATTGTGAACCTGGCTTGAGAAAGAGGGCAGGAGTTTCACTAGCACCTTAGGAAGGTTAAAAAAAAAATATTAAATTTTTTTTAATTTTTTTTTTTTTTAATTTGAAGACCTATAAAAATTATCTTCTGCTTAAGACCACAACAAGAAGGAGGGGAGTAAGGAGAGCTGCACTGCCTGCAGCCTGCTCCCCTCTCTCCTGCATCCTGAGTCCTGAAGCACAGAGCCCTGGATATGCAGGAATGGGATAGAGAAGCTCATTTAGAGGTCAGAAACACCAAATGCAACCACTGGATGACACCTCAGCTATCACCACTTACCCTCTAGTGGGAACAGGAAATTGCTGGATATCACTTCTGGTAAATGCTGACTCGTTAGTGGTGAGTAAGAGCCTGGTCTGAAGCCCATTGCAGTCAATAGAAAAGGTGTCCCCTGACTCCAGTGACCTCTGGATGAGTCTCTGACACGCTGGAGCTGTGACTCCTGCAGCTCTGCTGGGAAGACTTGTTCCAGACTTGAGACATGGAGCTGCAACCAGAGTTTCACCTCCTGGTGCTCAGGAATTGAGGGTGCAGGGTCACAGCTCTTGTAGGCAAAGCTCATCCTTCCCTTTGGAGCCCCCAATCTCTGCCTCCCTCTTCTGTTGAAGATCACAATGAGAAGGAGGGGAGTAAGAGAGGACAACACAGAGGCTGGCAGGATCGTGCTGCACCTCTGGCATTTCTGGCACCAGGTGAGGGCAGAGATTTTTTGTTAATGGGTCAGAATGGTCCCAGCTGTTGGAAAGGACAGACAGAGCCCTCAGAGCTCTGTGTAATCACCTGAAATGGCTCAGAGAGATGGCAAAGCACAAAGGTGGCTCCTCCCTGCCCTGTCCATGCTGTGCAGCTGCTCTGGGATCCCTGGGATGAGTGACCTCAGATAATGCTGGGTTAAGGGAGAACATTTTCTCCTGCAGTGACCTTGGGTCCATCTGTGAAATGAGATACCCAAAGCTGTGCGGGGCCTGATCCAAAGCTCACTGAAATGAGCAGGAATGTTTCCATTGGCTTGCCTGGGCACTGGATCTCTAAATATTTGGTAACTCAAATCTAAAATGAAAGCTTTTTTTGAAGCTTTAATTAAATTCCTGTGCTAATTCAGAAAAAGGGTCATTTCAAGGTCAAGGACACTGCAATTATTTATTTAAAATCTTCTTATGACTCACTGTTTATGGGGTTGACTCTTATTTTTTTCCCTTCAAGTTATTTGCAAAGATCCTTATTTAAACTATAAATTGAATTAAAGCCTCACATTTAATATTTAGTTATGATGTGGTTAAAAATGTTATGTGCCAGGCAGTTGCTCCTTTATTTGCTTACAATGTTGTCTTTAATGAATGCCAAACCCATGCAGCTCAAATGAGCAAGCAGATGCCAAGTTATTAACAATTATTACCTTTTACAGTAATTTTTGGCAGCCTTTCACTTTTTTGGTGGTCTCATAATTTCAAAACAGGGAACTTTGAAATATTACACCAATCCCAAACAGCACTGTGGATTGGTTGACTTCCTCTTTTCTGACTTATTCCAACTTGTTTCCTATTGTGAAATATTTTTCCACCCAACATTTGCCCAGCATGGAGTGAGGTTTACCCCTGCAGCTAAAAGCCATCTTCCTGATGAAAAATAACAACTCCAGAGGTCTCCAGACCATGTCCAACTACTGTGTGCAGCATGCAGAAAGAACAGTCAAGAGCCCAGGGTGGGATTCAAAGGGAGCCCTGAGCTCACTCTCAAGGTAAACAAAAACTTATGAAATTAATGGATCCTCCCAAATCAGGACAAACGCTGTCATGTCAAGGGCCACATTTACAGCCCCAGGTGAGGCCTCTTTCTCTGCTAAAGAAAAGCAAAAAAAGCCCCCCGGGGTCGTTGGTGAAAGCTTGAGAGCTCTTCAGAACACGGAGCTGGCTTGAGCTGGGTTTATCTCAGCACAGCTCAGAGTTTTGGGACGTGAGCAGGGAACTGGGCCATTCACGGAGCCTCTGAGGTTCCCTTTCCCATCCCAGCTCCTCTGCTGCTCTTTGTAGGGTCTTCAGAGCCAGTTTGGGTGGTCCCTTTGTGTGCTGGCTGGGAGCAGGCAGAGCTCACTCACATGGGAGATGTGGCTCATTTTCAGTGTCCCTCTCGTTTTTGTGCTTCTCCATTTTTGTGCTTCCCCACTAATAGCAAATCCTCCAGTTTTCTTGACTTTTCAAGGGTTTCTCTTGATTTGTTTGTGGTTCTTAGATTTTATTATGGAAGCAACCCTGTCTTCTGCTGACACTCAGGTGCTGTATCTTCCTAAAGCAAAGCTTTCACTCCTCATTTCTAGTTGGGAAAAAAAAATTGCTTAACTGTGTTCATTAAATTACAGGAAAACCCCTTGGCAATGACATAATTTTATAAATATTATTGTTGATAATGGTCAAAACCTACGAAAAACATGGAAAAACCCTGGAAGGCTGTGGTGGTGCCATGATCACAGTGGGGAGGAGCTCACACACGTGGATTTGGCTCCACTTGGCAGTGGTGTTTAAGAACCAGCTTTTCCTCCCTCCTTCCAATCCTAAATATGAATTAGCATCCCCTTGTCTCGGGACATGCCCAGAAACCTTGACTGCGAAGCTGCAGTGGGATGGAAGACAAAGTTGGGTTGGAAGTCACAAAAATGGTGGTGTCCACTCCTGAGTGCCTGAAGAGCTTGTGCTCCCCTCTCCAAAGCTCAGGAACCGTGGCCAAATTCAGGATCGGTCTCAATGGGGCACCTCCTGCTTTTCTCAGGCTCACATTTGACCTCCTCTGTTTATAAACCCTGGTGTTAATGCTGCTCTGGATCTGCCAATCATTTTTACTGGGATAATTACTCCTCTCAGTGCAGTGCCTTCCTTTCCATGGGTTTCCAGAGGCTGATGAGTTTTCCATCTGCCTCTGGAGTCAGCACAAATGCCTCTTTCTCTGTGGTGAGGCTTTCCAGTACCCCTGTGGACACTTGAACAAGTCAGGATGGGCTTATCCAGAGCTTCAAATTTATCATCATATTGGCAGGAGAAACTGTTCAGTTTTTGGTCAATAGTCACCAACAATGTCACTTAAAAAGGAGGGCAGAAAAAGACCTTGAACGACGGTCATTTGGGTCTGAATGTTTTATTTTCTCATCTTCATGTCTTGGCACTGATGTTTGCTGGAAATTTCTGGGTGGGAGCTTTGTATCACTATTGAAACAACCTGATTCTTCTTCCTTCTTTATTCTTGGATGAGAAGATTTCAGGGAGAAACAGCTTTTCCAGCATTTCATGTATTTTAAGTTAATTTGTCAGTGTCATAGATATTAGATTTTTAGGACAAAAACCAGATGCTGAACAAAATGAGAATGAAATACTGACCCTTATCATCAGCTATCAAAGCTGCTTGTCTCCCTTCTGTGCGTGTCATATTTCATCCTGAAGAGAAGGGTACATTTTATTTATTTATTGCACTCTAAAATATCTCGAGTGGATTAGATTCTGCTCCTCTAACCTAAACACTTGAAAGATGTTTCCTATTGCAAGATGATGTTGCATAACCAAAGCGAGATTTAAAAAGTCGCTGGGGTAAAGTCTGTAAAATTTATGGTGTAATTTATTAAAAGGACACAGTCTGCTACTTTTTATAGCTCTGTATGTGCCGTGTACAAGGGTAGCAGCACCCCAGTGAGCAGCTCCGGGTGGGATGGAGAGTCAGCAGGACCTTTCCATTTACATATGGTAGCAGTTTATTAGGAAAGCAGTTTATTAGGGAAAGAGATTCAAATATTTAAAGTTCCACCGGGAGAAGCCTTGAACACCCCTTTTCCAGATTTACAAGAGAATTACAGAGGCAAGCTCAGCTCCTGAGCTCTCCCATTCTGTCTGGACCAGGCATTTTCCACGCAAACTTGTCCTTCCAACAAAAATCTCCTTGACGCCGGGGACAAGCAGCCACTGCAGATTTGTTTTCTCCAGAATATGCTGGGAGCAAGGAAAAACTTTAAGTAAAACCCCAGGAGACAATTTTGCCCAGAGAAGCTGTGGCTGCCTCATCCCTGGAAGTGTCCAAGGCTGGATGGGGCTTGGAGCCACCTGGGATAGTGGAAGGTGTCCCTGCCCATGGCAGGGGTGACACTGGATGATCTTTAAGGTCTCTTCCAACCCAAACCAGTCTGTGACTCTGATTCTAAGAGAACCAGGAACTGCAGTCACTGCATTCATGAAACCTCTGGACATTTATCTTTCCTTTTTGGTGCCTGAAACAGCTCAGAAACCACCGCAGCCTGATTTCCTGAGAAACTCCTTCCAAGGTGAAGCTCTCCTACTTAATAATCCTCAACTAATATTGTTATTTCTGCTGTCATTCTGCTCATCAATAATAACGCTCTCCCCACGTGATGCAATTAATTCCTGGGCTGCAGCAGCACCTACTCAATCCAGGATTAAGGCTGCGTTGTGTGAAGCGTTTCACGGACAAATAACAAAGAGTTCCCTTGTAACCATTCCTTTGAAAACAACATTTCCTGTTTCGAGGCTGAGCAAAAATGAGACCACACAAGATTTACAATGAGGGAAGAATTGATTACAGAGCTTAGCAGCCATTTTCATTTTTTAGGTTTATTGTTGTTGTTATTGTTATTATTAGTTCGGGGCTAAATAATTCACGAAGAGTCAGCTTGTCACTTGGACTTTGGAGTTCACAAAGAGCTTTTCATAGCACTGATAATTTTCAGAAGCTTAAGAACAAGCTGCACACACTGAAGTACCTCCCATTCTTCCACATGTGGTGTTTGCACCCTACCCTGTACCCACTGGAGATTTACAAGAGGTCAGATTTGGTTGGGTAAATTCCTTCAATTTTGTAACCACTTACAGCTCTGGAGGACACCAAGATTATAGCCTTGACAAGCCCAGAAAACATCTTTTAGACATTTTCTTGAAATTGCTCTTTCTGTAATTCTGAGCCCTGTGCAGTTATGGAGTCATAAACTCCACTGCAAGTGAGAAAAGAAAGTGAGAAAAAAATTACCACTGACTGCAACAAGGGCAGTGTTCAATCAGAGGTTTTGAGGGTGTTGGCTCCCTTGGCAGGGTTAAATGAGAAGTAATTTCAAGAGCTCTCCAGCAACCTACCAAAACCTCCCTGAAAACGTCCTGCTGTGCATGCTGAGGACACGTGTTGCTTTATTGTGCTGTTCCTACCCCCCAGATGGCTCCAGCATCTCAAAACACATTTCCATTCCCATCCCAAAAAACCTCCATTGCCAAACCCACACCCTGCTGGTGCTGTGTCCTTCCCAATAGTTGCTATCCATTCTCAGCTGTGCCTCTATGGATACATTTGAGATTGGGTGAAAAAAAAAATTATGCTGAAGGTGAGGTTTTATTTTGAATAATGAAAAGAAATTATTATATTTTAAAGTTATATTTTCCTGAAAATTATTATCCTGGCTTGGCTTTGAGATCACTGCAGACTGAGGAGTCCAGCAAGCAGCCTGAGCTCTTCAAATTTTCCAGAAGAATTGAAATTTGTGTTGTGCATAGAGAGGGACAGATTAAATTCCCTGGAACAGTACAGGATGGGAGCAGGAGCATTCCTAGTGTTACCTACAGGAGGAGAGCAGCACAAGAAAATCACTCTTTGCTTGTTTGTGTCCCTGGCATTTTTCAAAACCCTTTAGAAATGGAAACAGTTTGAGAAAGCCACTGGAGATGTTGGGATCTGTGCAAAGGAGGGATAAATTCAGTGGAAATTCCCCTTCTCTTTCTCATTCCCAGAACTGGACAGGCACTTTCTGTCTGATTTACATTCTGAGGTTCAGCCACACTCCTCTCCCTTTTTCTTGCCACATTCCTTTATTTTGGTCCTATTTTCTTGCTAATTTTTCCCTCTTCTATGTAGAGAGGGGGCAGAAGGGAGAAAAGGCTTTTCCAGTCATCAGAACATGCCCCATCACTCTGGTTAGAGGCAGAAGGGGTGGCAAAGAGGCTGAGCCAGTACTTTTATCCAGCTGCTGGCCTTCCAGGTCCATCCCCCCATGTCCCTCCAGCCCTGGGGGATGCTCCCTGTAAGGTCCATCTCAGCAGCCAGGGAGAGGGAAGAGGAGTGAAAAGCAGCCCCTGGGGAGTCTGTTAGAACAGATTTCCCTGGAACTTTGTGGTTAAATATCCTAAAATGCTACACGAGGGTGGAAAATGGCTGGAGGGGGGTGCCAGATGGAAACATCCTGCTGGCTGCACTCAAAGCACGAGCTGCCAGATGGGAAAGGCTGGCCAGGACACCAGAAATAGGATGAGGATTCCATGGAGCAGTGATATCTGCAGGGATTATCCATGGGAATGGAGAGGAGTGAGCTGCTCTGCTGTGAGACATGTGTGGAACAGCACAGACACAGCAAAGGCAGCTCGGGCTGGCAGAGGGTGGGGAGGAGATGCTGCCCTGCTGGGAGGTGAACTGGAGCTTGAGCTGGTGCTGACTGGGGGAATTTAAAATATTCCTGTTTCCCTGTACACTGACCACAGCATATTTAGGGTTACTTTAGTAGTAGTTCATTAATTTAATGAAATAATTTAATTTCACATCCATAACCAATGATATTGGCACAAAACAACACAATCCAGACTGAAATGTTGCATTGATCTTTTGGTACTGGAGACTCTGTCCTTAAAAGAAAAAAATAATAAAGTGAATAAATAAAAAGGAAATGTGCTGGTTCATATAGAAATGAGGACTGAGAGCAAATAAACAAATTATTCAGGCATCCTAAATCTGTATGCAACAGCCACATTTTAGAGTAATGCTTCCCCTTCTAAATGGCTTATAAATGGAAAATAAATATTTAGGAGATTTTTATAAGAAAATTGCAAACATGACTAGAATGTGTCAAACATCAGTTCAAACACATCAGTCTGAGGGTTTATAGCTGGTTATAAACCTGGGCTATGAGCAACTTCTGGTCTCTATAAAAATGATTTGCCATTTATTAAAATGGCTGTTTTGTACATATAAATACACATAGCCTTTATTAAGTGTTTATAAGTGCATAATTAATGGACAGTGTTATTATTCTGGAGCAGGAATGTTGGATTTTGGGCTTGCTCCCTGCCAGCAGCCATAGCCAGTGAAGGATGGCAAAGTGTGTCCCCTTCCCTAAGAACAGCCTGACACATTTCCACAAGCATCCAACTTCTCCAGCCCCACAGGCTGCAGGCTGGGAATTGAGGGATAAACATCTTAGACCTGAATAAAATAAAAATAAATTATTATTTTAAAATCTTTATTATAATGATATATTTCTTATAATATTTCTTATAATATTTTTATTTATTTATTTATTTATAATTAAATAGAAAGAAATTAAAATAAAGGAATAAAAAGGAATAAGAAGCTGCAATCATAGAATCATTTAAGCTGGAAATGGATCTCTGAGTCCAACCATTCCCCCAGCACTGCCAAGGCCAAATATGTCCCCAAGTGCCACATCCACATGGCTTTAAAATCCCTCCAGGGATGGGGACTCTGCTGCTGTCAGGGCTGGACAACCCTTTCCATGAAAAAATTTCCCTGATATCTTTATACTATACTTTATCCCACAGTGATCTTCTGAGTTACCTGGAAGTTTGTAGGTTTTAAAACTCTGAAATTTTACAGTGTAGGGGAATATAGATGGGAAGTATCCGTGTTAGAACAGAATAAAGCTAATTCCTGCAGGTGAGGATTTATTCCCTGTGGGAACAATGGCCAAATGCCACCAGCTGCTGTGGTTTGGAGCAGATCTCTGATGGTTTTAGCAGATCCCAAGTGTTTTTGAGCAGATCCCTGGTGGTTTTGAGAAGATCCCAAATGTTTTTGAGCAGATCCCAAGCGTTTTTGAGCAGATCCCCAGTGTTTTTGGCAGATCCCCAGTGTTTATCAGCAGATCCCCAGTGTTTATAGCAGATCCCCAGTGTTTTTAGCAGATCCCCAGTGTTTTTGGTAGATGCCCAGTGTTTTTAGCAGATCCCCAGTGGATTTGGCAGATCCCCAGTGTTTTTGGTAGATCCCCAGTGTTTATCAGCAGATCCCCAGTGTTTATAGCAGATCCCCAGTGTTTATCAGCAGATCCCCAGTGTTTATTAGCAGATCCCCTGTATTTATTAGCAGATCCCCAGTGTTTTTAGCAGATCCCAAGCGTTTTTGAGCAGATCCCCAGTGTTTTTGGCAGATCCCCAGTGTTTTTGGCAGATCCCAAGCATTTTTGAGCAGATCCCCAGTGTTTTTGGCAGATCCCCAGTGTTTTTAGCAGATCCCCAGTGTTTTTAGCAGATCCCAAGCATTTTTGAGCAGATCCCCAGTGTTTTTATCAGATCCCCAGTGTTTTTAGCAGATCCCCAGTGTTTTGAGCAGATCCCCAGTGTTTTTATCAGATCCCCAGTGTTTTTATCAGATCCCCGGTGTTTTTAGCAGATCCCCAGTGTTTTGAGCAGATCCCCAGTGTTTATCAGCAGATCCCCAGTGTTTTTAGCAGATCCCCAGTGGTTTTGGCAGATCCCCAGTGTTTTTGGCAGATCCCCAGTGTTTTTAGCAGATCCCCAGTGGTTTTGGCAGATCCCCAGTGTTTCTGCCAGACCTGCCTGGAGCTGCACCGGAGGAAAGGCTGTGGAAGGAGCTCACCCGTGCATTCAGGGCACATCTTTAGCCTCTCCCAAACCCCCTGGTGATCTGGGAAGCAGCCCCGAGGGCACATACCATTGTCCTGAAGTCAAACTTTATTATTTTTGTAAAGAACAGGCTACTTGAGAGCTCGTTTTCTTTTGAACCTGGGAGAGCCCATCTGTGAAGTAAAAGGATCCTATATATCACCCTGCTAATAAGTTTTCCTCAGCAGTTGCTAAAGTCAAGTGTTAGTCTTCAGCTGGAGTCTCATTAAAAAAATAAATAAAATAAATAAATATATACCACTGGCTAGGAGATGAAAAGTATCCCTTCAGCAACTTTATAAACTTACCTCCCACCCCAAAAAGAATTAACATTTCAAGCCATGGAGCAAAAGGGCTGAGATTTCAGCAGAGGAGGGAGGGTTTGTAAGGGAGGATTTTGATCTTTTTAGCCCCTGAATAAAGATTTCTTCGATGGGTAATTCAGTGCAGAAAATCAGTTAATGCTGTAGTAATGTAAAGGCTTTTCCTACAAATCTGTCACGTGAAATACCAAGAGAAAACATTTTTATGACGAGCAGCAGCCTCCAGTTGAGGGGGAATAGGAAGGTCACAGGGACAATATTTTCTTGGGGCTGTTGACACATTAATTTTTACAGGTTGGACACTGGCAAGAGGAAAAATTGAAGCCTTTTCTTCTTTTGAAGGCCTTGCCACCATCTGATCTCTGATGCTAAGGCAAACACAGTTTTGATCTCTTTGATATCTTTTTTTTCTCCCCTCCATTTTCTTTGAGGGAAGTCCAAGTTTTTAGTGCTGGGCTGTGAATTAGGTCTCTGCTGTTCTGTGAACTGCAGGGAAACCTATGGAAAGGCTCAGTGAAGTCTCCAGGGTCATAAATCCCCTCCAAGCCCATCTTAAAGGGTTCTTCTCTGAACATTTCATGTTTCACAGGATCCTGAAGAACTTTCAGCTCCCTCCCAGATGCTGTGTCTGAGCTGGCCACCCTTCCCTGCTCGCTTTCCTTGATGCCTTGGAACTGAAAAGTGGGAATTCCCCCTTTTTCTCTCCATATATTTCCATTGTACAGGAAAAGGAGTCTGCAAAATGGGATTAATACATGATGTGTTAATATTCATACACATCCTCATGAGAAGAGGCATCAGCAGGAAGGGAAGGTACTCAGAAATTCAGTTTTATTAGGGATTCCTCCAGAAGCATGGTGTCCTTCAGCAGCTGGATTTCACATGGTTTTGAGCATCACACACCCTGTCATAGATCCCACTTTGGGAACCCCCAGGCTGTTTAGGCAGAGATTTTTCCAGGCTGGGATTTATCTCCCAAGGGGGCATTTAGAGCTTCTCAGTCCATCTCACAGGGGAGTCTTGTGGTGGTGCAGATCCAGATAAGCAGCAGGGCTGCATTGCTGTGAATCCCAGACATTTCTCCAAAGCAGAATTTATTTTCCAGCTCAGATAATCCTCCCCTGTTGTCTGTGAGAAGAAGCACAGAACACAATCCTTCCTGTGCCCTACATCTGCCATGTCCTCTGTGTCCTCTCTTGACCCTCATCACTGCTTCAGGGTGAGCCATCTGCTTGGGAATTTAGGCTGGTGTTGGGAAGGATGAAAGTTTGACAAGGAAGTCTCACAGATATTTATGCTTGGCAGAAAGATTTTTGAATGTAGAGTCTGATGAAGGAATAGAGATGGAAGCAAGTTTTGATCTAGAAGAAAAGAATTGCTGAGCCAGTCTTGCTGGATAACCAAGGAGGCAAAGGGTGTGTGAGTTAGAAGGGGTTTTTATGGATAAACCCTCCCCAAACAAGAAGATGTTTTTACCAAGCAGGAAGAGAGCACAGGCAAACAAGGCAGCAAATGTGGCAAGCAGAGAAAAGGTCTCAGAATTTTCCACTGCAAGAAAACTGAATAACAACTTCTGGCTTAAACTGCAATGTCCTGACTTTTAGTGTTTGGGGAACAGTAACAAGAATATGGTAATTATAGCAGTTATGATAGGCTATAGATAATAGTTAAGGGATAGATTGGTTCTACTGTATTAAGGTGCTCAGCAAGGAAAAGTATATAAAGCAATGTAACCAAAACCCAGCTGTAGGCACAGGCTCTGTCACCCACGACCCTGGACTGCTGGAATGTCTTGGATGGAATAAACTGCATTTTGGAGAGCTGCCTGGAGTCCTGCATCCCTCATTTCGGCTCTTACAGGCTGGAAATTCCTGCCCATTTCCAGCAGGACCTGCCTTTCAGCAGGATGTTTGTTCTTGCCTCCCAGATGGCCTGGATGTTGAGGATGGTGCTGCACAAAAGGTGCTGTGTGCTGCAGCGAGGTCTCCCCAAAGTCTGGATTTGGTGACTCCAAAGAGCAGCAGATCCAAAGTGCTGGCCCATGCCTGAATTGGGGCTGTAATTAAAACACCACCTAAGCAATTAGGCACGAAATTACCACTCACAGCCATGGTGATGATGCCCAATATAGCATTCACAGAGCCCAGCAGTGACAGGAGGCATTTACAGAGCCTCCTTTGGCTTGGAAAATGGAAGATGTTGGGTAAAACCATCTCCTCCAGGGCACACGGAACAAAGCAATAAATAACGGGATGAAAGCAGTGGGAAGCTTTCTGGTGGGATGTGCCATGTGCTGGGCACTGGAACAGGATGGGCTTTTCCCTGGTGGGGGGCACTGAGTTTCCTGGGCAGGCCCTGTTTGCATGAAAAGGGATTTGTTTGTGTGGGGAATCCTCTGCGTGGATGAACACAGGGATCACTGTCTGCCCCACCAAGGGTTCCAGCCCTCACTCCATCCAACACAGGAGCTGCTCCAGGGGTTGGAACTGCTCCCAAAACAACCTTTGGGCTGGGGTGGAGGATCAGCACCAGGGCAGGGAGTACACAGAGCCCCTCCCAGCCCCAAAAGCACGGGAATCACTCCCAAACCAGGGACCCCTTGCAGGTACTGCCTCTGTCCGGCCTCTGGAACGTGGCAGCATTCACAGGAAATCATTGAGGAGCTCCCTTATCCCAGGTGGGCCATAGCTTGGCAGGAATGCATTCCTTTAATTATTTGATCATTTGGAAGAGACTTTGTCTGGAGATGGTCTCGGGCCCCCAGAGCTGTGATGGGGCAGAGCTCATCCTCATCTTCCTCAACACCAAACCCTCCCAGATTCAGGATGGGGAAGGGAAAGGACTCTGCTTCCTCCCCATCAGATGGCTCCAGGAGAGTAGAGATTTCTCAGGGAAATCTGATTATTTTTCTCATTAAAAATCCAAGTTTTTTGCTTTACTCATCTGGAGCTGCCTGCTGGGACAGGGTTTGTGGTGCCATTCCCCTTTGGGAGTGCCCCAAGTGCTTCTGGGGTTGCACACACATCACTGAACTTCCCTTCACACCTTTGATGTGTATTTATTTGAACAGGGGCACGGCAGTACAGGGACATAAACCCCAGCATCAGCTGTGCTCTGGGCTGCACAGAAGGCCACCTAGCTCTCTTGGCAGGCTCCTCTTGCTGCTGGCTGAACCCTGAGCTCCCTGTTAATAGGATAGCACTGTTTATTATCTCGTGGAGATCATTATAAATAGATGCTGTTAAAGATAATGCCCCACTGTAAACAAAGGAGCCAGATGCAATCACAATATTTAATTAGCTGCTGTCGAGGTATTTCTTGTCAGGAGGAAAGAGTTCAGCAGCCAACACTTCACTGAGGCAAAACCATCCAAACCATCCTGGATCCTCTATAAAAATGCTTCCATTTACACAAGAAATCATTCCTTTCATGTCCTTTTTTATCTAATTCATGGATTTGGACCCCCCGACAGACCCAAACCTTGTCATTTTTAAACCTTGCAAAACCTCATGACAGAGAGTTTCTTCCTCCAACAGGAAAACTGAGACACAGGAGACATAAACAGGACCTGCTGGCACCAGCTTTTTCAGTAGGTTGCACATTCAGATTCAGATTTATTAGTCTGGAAACAAATGTCTCTTTGGGGGAATGGAGCCCGAATGTTGCTGGCATTTCATGTATCATAACCACTGCAGAAAACACAAGCTTAGCAAAAAATGGGAAACGTGCCCCCCTGAAAACTTGCTGTTCCATTTCCCTCAAAAGTGCAAGACTTCATCAGAATCCCAGCCCACAACCCCCTCCTTCCCCTCTTCCTAAGTGAGTGGAAACCAAAAATTACTTGCAAAATTGCTTGGTCCCTTCTCTTGCCAAGGACAGGGGCAGGATGGCTGAGCACAGGGGCAGGATGGTTCAAAACAGGGGCAGGATGGCTCAGGACAGGGGCAGGATGGCTCAGGACAGGGTCAGGGTGGTTCAGGACAGGGTCAGGGTGGTTCAGGACAGGGTCAGGATGGTTTGGGACAGGGGCAGGATGGCTCAGGCAGGATCAGGATGGTTCAGGACATGGGCAGGATGGTTTGGGACAGGGGCAGGATGGTTCAGCATCCCAGGGAGGTCTCAAGGCTGAGACGTGGGGAAGATTTATCCCAATTCCCTCTGAAGGGGTCACAGGGATGTGACAGTCACTCCAGGAAGGGGAGAGAGGCTGGGACAGGGACAGGAGACAGAGCAGAGGGAAGGTTAACTCTTGCAGCACCTGAACAAGCTCTACAGTCCCATTTTGGGGTCAGAATGAGATGAAAGCCTGTCTGCATTCAGAGTGTGGATGTTGAGCAGTGCTGCTGGCACAGCCCCTGGTTTCACTGGGCCATGTCCAGCAGTTCAGCTCCCAGGAAAGCTGGGGGTGCTCAGCCTGGAGAAAGGGAGGCTCAGGGGTGCCCCCATCACTCTGCAGCTCCTGAAAGGTGCCTGGGCTCAGCTGGGGCTGGGCTCTTTCTGCAGCAGCACTGACACAACCAGAGCACACAGCCTCGAGCTGTGCCAAGGGAAATACAGGCTGGATAGCAGGGAAAAGTTCCTCACAGGAAGGGTGATAAAGTTCTGGAATGGCTGCCCGGGGAGGTGGTGGAGTCCCCATTCCAGGGGGTGTTTAACAAAGCCTGGATGTGGCTCTGGGTGCCAGGGTTTGGTTGAGCTGTTGGGGCTGGGTTGGACTCCATGATCTTGAAGGTCTCTTCCAACCTGGTGAATTTGGTGAAAAAAACCCTGGCACCTCAGTAGCACCTAAGATTACCCAATATTTCTTGCAAAAAAGCAGGAGGGATGATTCTCATTGTTGACTCAAACCACCATAAAAGACATTTTTAGTGCATTGAAAAGCAAGATCAACTTTTCCAGTTCCCTGCAGAAACAAGTGGCAGCCCTGAAGCACAGCAAATTCCTCCTGATAGCAGGAGGAGGCAGGAGCACAGAGCTGCACTTCCCAGTAGATGGCTCCGTGGTATTCCAGACCTGGCTTGGCCTCCTCTAATCAAACCCTTTCACTCCAAACAGATGCACCCAGCTCTGCCTTTTCTGTCGGGCACCGGGGGCATGCTGAGGTGTCTTTTTCTTTTTCTATTTTTTTTTTTTTTTTAAATTATGATTGCTGCTTTTCCCTCTGATCATAACACCAGGAACTTCCCCAGTGGAATCCCAGGACATGGAATAATCCAGCCCTGGGCTGAGTGGGGACCAACAGCTGATTCAGCCCTACTGAATTATTGGCTGCACATCTAATCAGATAAAATTTAACACAACCAATTAAAGCCTTCAGTGTAACCCAAGGACACTTCACAAATGCTATTCCCAGATTCAGAATTTTTGTTGTTTTCTTGTTTGTTTTTATTTTATTTTTTTTTTTTTTTTTACAAAGAGGACAATTTGGGATTGATGACTCTTGTTATTTTGCCTATAAAGAGAGGTCTTAAATGCTTACAAAAGCCTGCCAAGTGCAGCCATTCAGTTCTACACCACAGAACCAGATGAGTTCTGCTCGAGTTATAAAATGCATTAATTCAAGATTATACCCCTGTATGCTGTGGAACATATGTAGGTACAGCACAAAGCTGACAATTTGTCAGGCCCTTTTCCAAGCCCTTCTCATGAAGAATGAGGTCCCATTTGGATCAATTACAAGTGAATAGGCATTACACACTGAAAATCATGCCTTTGTTGCTTAACAGTGCAAAATATTGTTGGGATAATTATTTTTGTGCAGTCCTCTTGCCCTGTGGCACGGAGCCAAATGTGATTCCAGCTCCACCTGGCTCTAGCCCAAGCCTGCTCCACATCAGGCCCTCAGGATCCTAATTCTCTCATTCAACTGACTATGACCAGTGTCTGTGTGGTTTTGGTTCAACACAGACTGGTACGTGCAAGGAAATCCAAACATTTTTCCAGTGTCAGTGGTGTTGTCCAAAATTTGGCCACATCTCCTGTGCCATGCCAGTTCTTCATGAGTTTTGTGTTTGATGCTTTAAAGTTCTCTATTCCTGAGTGTCATTGTGTGACACTATTTCTCCATTTCTGCCCCTGATATTTTTGAGGCTCTTTCATGATACTGATTTTAAAGCTCTGATTACACACGAGCAGCCAAACTGCCCAGCTTTGCTCAGAAATAACTTGCAAGAAATGCCTCTTCATGCTGCACAACATAAACAATTGCTAAAATATGCAGATCAGGGAAACTAATGATGTGTAATGCTACAATGTTTAAAATGTCTTAATTTAGTTTATAGGCACTCAGAAAAAATAAAACAAAAAAACCCACCCACTTAGGGAGCCAAGCATCAATAACTTGAGTCTGCTCTAGCTGAGTAATCACCTCTCGGTGATGAATTCTTAAATATTAATTTGCTGGATGCTATTCATCATGTGCAACAGTGAAGGCAAGGCAGAATCAAGGCTCCAAAAGGAGAGGGGTTTTTCCAGCCAAGGTGCAGAGTTGCCATTCTTTATGATGCCTCTGGGTTTGGCTTTTCTATTTTTCCCATTCTGTGCTGCTTTAGTGGCTGGGGCTGGGTTCACATCAGGGGATGCTGAGCTCTGTGCACAGAGCAGGGAGACAAAACAATTCCTGCTCCAGCTGG
>JAYDZK010000028.1:17928772-17944419 GCA_034509185.1 Euphonia xanthogaster | reverse complement strand
TACCTTTGCTCACTGCTGAAGTTACCTTTGCTCACTGCTGAAGTTACCTTTGCTCTCTGCTGAAGTTACATCTGCTCACTGTTGAAGTTACCTTTGCTCACTGTTGAAGTTATATTTGCTCACTGCTGAAGCCCTCGAGATGTGCAACCCTGGTTCTCCTTCACTGCGAGCAGGACATCAGCTACTCTTAAACTCAGACCTCGGCCTGAAACTCAAATGTGGAGTGACGGAGTCCTGCAGCCTGAGCCGAGCCTCCAGACATACCAGCCCTCCCTGAAGTGAGCTTGAGAGCCAGTGGTAATTAGCAGGAAATCTTCAGCTGGATGCTTGAATAAGTGCTGCGATTCCTCTGTTAAAAGAATTTCTTACTCTGCATCCCTAATGCCTAGTGCTAGTCTGCTTTAAGATGACAAGCTTTTGCTAGCCAGGACAATTCAATTTATCAGTAACATGAAAGAAAAAAATTCTCTCTTTTCATTGCAAGAAAAAGCAGTGCTGAGGTCTTAGTAATCTTATTTGCAAAACATTCCACTGTTTGTATTAATTATGCAGCTGAGACTATCTCCTGCAACCTATAACAAAGCATTTCAAAACCGCCCCACTTCTGCGAGGACTTTTGCTACAGACACCAGACGACCTCGTGTCACCTCCTTTCATGCTTCACCTGGTGTTGGGTCCCTTGTGATCTGAAGTGACCTGGATAAAGAGCTAAAGGGCTGAGAATCTCTGCCCTTAGGCACCTCACAGCCTTGGCAGTGCTGCGGAGCCTGCCCCGCGGTGGTGAAAGCTGTCAGGCACCCACAGCGACAGTCACAGACAGGAGAAAGAAGCCTTTCCCCTCCCAGCGGGACAGCGAGCACAGCAGTTACCACCTCCCACGCGCCTGGTTCCCCCCTGCTTGCCCCGAGAGTTCAGATGTGTTTCAGAAAGCCCTGCTGGAGGTGAAGCCTCTGCAGGGCGCAGTGGCACTGTCTGGGCTGGTCTGCACAGGTGGGCTTTGCAGCTGGCACCGGGGGACAGCCTCGGCCCAGAGCACTGAGTGTCTCACATTGCCCCAGATCACTGCCCAGACGTTCCTTGTGCTTTTCTCCTCCATTTTTTAGCGCCTGGCTCGCAGTGCCAGCAGCCCCGTGGGCTGGGGAGGTGCCTGTGAGTCAGGTGGGCTCATCTTTGGCCATGGCACCACACTGCTGCAGAGAGGTGCCTTTGGTGCCACGCTCATCTCTATTGTCCAAGTGGACACTGGAGTGGAGAATCCAGGGATCTGCATCAGGGATTCCTCCAGGAGAGCACTCCTTGCTCCTGGAAGTGGATGCCATATGCTTGGGCACAAATCAGCCAGTGCACAGATGGGTAAGCAGCGGCCAGGCTGCAAACCACCAAACAGGGCAGCTCCCCAGCTGGCACAGCTCTGCTCTGGAGCTGAACCTTTTGCCCTGATTCACTCATGTAGAAGGAGGTCTCCCCACTGGTGGCTGCTCAGCCAGGAGGGCACCCTGCACTTGCAGAGGAACACTAACAAGGCATGCTGAACCCTCCCTAGCAGTGAAAGTCCTCTGGAGTCAACACAGAACATTCAACCTGGAGAAGAACAAACACCTGCTGCTCACGGGGAGGACACAAAGAGAGATGAAGATCTTACCCGAACAAAGCTGGCTGGAAACCAGCCCTCACTGTCCAGAATCCTGCCCCACCACCACTCCTTGTTGGTGGCATCCATTACTTCGATGACATCTCCAGCCTTGAATCCCAGCTCCTGGTCATCCATGGTGACGTGGTCCCAGAGCGCCTCCGCGTACACCACGCTGCCATCGCTGATGAGCTGTGGGCACAGAGGCACACTGTCAGTCCCTGATGCCAGCAGCAGCCTGTGCCAGCCTGGCTGCAGCCCTGGCACACCTCCTGGCACACCAACTGCAGCCCTGGCACAGCCCTGCTGCCTCGGTGCCCCCTGAGCAATGAGGAGTTGCTGCAAGGCTGGCAGCTGCTGTGCCCTCACTTGCATTTCTTCTCCTTTCAGAATTACTGGCTGGAGCTTTGTGCCAGAGTATGGACCTGCACACACAGAAGTTTCATTTTGTTTTAAAAATAAGCTTTATATCGAACTGATAATGGCCCATTGCATCTTGTGCCCCAAAGTCTGTTATCTTCAGCTGCTACTGATCCTTACAGTAATAGAGAATCAAGATGATCCACTTATCAGAGTCACCTAAGTACAGAAGAATTATTAAAAAAAAAAATAAGTCTCAAGGAAATTTTATAAGATGCTTAAATAATTAGAAGGTGTGTCAGGAAAAAAAAAAATCCCTAGTTTTAGCCCAAACTCATTTTCTGTATCAAATGAATGCTATTCTTAAGGACTGAACTGATATTATCAACAGCACTTATTCAGAATCACTGCCACACTCTATGTTTAGCACCATAAAAACATAAATTCTGGTATTTCATCCTGCTGGCCTTGCCTCAGCCAGAAAACAAGGCTGTTTCCCATCAGTGAAAGGGGTTTCAGCTGTGTTTCCTGGGGAAGCCTATGGTACAAGAGGGGCTCCTCTCTCCTTCATGAACTGAGAGTTGATTATCTCAAGGGTGGTGATGAACTGAGAGTTGATTATCTGGGGGGTGGTAACTGGATTGAGAATCTAAGGTTCTATTTTGTGTGGTGGTGGAAACTGGGGGAAGGAGGAGGAGTGGTTTTGGAAGGTTTTCATTCTGAGTTCTGTGTGTTCCTTTTTTTCGTATTTTAAGTAAATAAAGTGCTTTCCTTTATTCCTAAGCTGGAGCCTGCTTTGCTCTATTTCTGGTCACATCTCACAGCAGCCATGGGGGGAATGTATTTTCATGGGGACACTGGCATTGTGCCAGCAGCAAACCATGACAAAGGCTCAGTGGTACCTGGTTTGTGGAGGATGCTCTGGTGCTGCCAGTGTAGCTCTGCTTTGGAAAACCTTGAAATAAAACCTTGAGCATCAATATTTAGAGACAGCAAAAAGCTCTGGCATGGCTGCCCAGGGAGGTGGTGGAATCCCCATCCCTGGGGGTGTTTAACAAAGCCTGGATGTGGCTCTGGGTGCCAGGGTTTAGTTGAGGTGTTGGGGCTGGGATGGACTCCATGATCTTGAAGGGCTCTTCCAACTCAGTTATTCTGTGAATTCGGTGAAAATTCTGGAGTCTGCACTCTGTGGCTTTGTGTGCAGTGCAAGGAGAAGGGGATGGATCCCTACCTGTCTCCTACATCAAGAATATTTCAGTGACAGAGGGACAGAGCAAAGCCACCACAGAAAACAGCCCTGCTTGCGAGGGGCCGTGCATGCACAGGACACATCTCACACCTTCATCCCTTCCAAGTGACCCCAGATCAGCATCTGCAGAGACCCAAATCCCCAGGTCCCATCCTCTGAGCTGTCGGGGCCGCCCTCAGCTTCAGGAGGAAGCTGTAATTAGGCAGGATGGAGGATTTCAGGGAGCGTGGCAGGGGCAGCAGGAAGAGAAGTCAAGCAGGGCCAAAGGTCCGAGTGCAATTTCCCTTCCAGAGCACGGGAAGAGTCGTCGGGGCAGGGAGAAACCCTCATTGTCCTGAGCCAGCCTGCAGCTTTCCCTGCTCACCACCCAGCCCAGGCAGGAGCAGCAGATGTTTCATGTAAATCTGCCACAGCACAGAAACATCCAGAAGGTCGGCTGGCCAGATGTGCAGATAGGGATGGGGAGACAGAGGAAATTGCCTTTTCCCCTGGGGGGCTGGCAGGAAGGGGTTTTCATTAGCACTCTGCATGCAGGAAATGCAAGGCCTGAGAGCTATTAATAGAAATGGACTCTTCCATGGATGCTGGAGGCGAGTGGGCCTCCAGGAATGAGGAAAAGACAAATCATTTTAGGCCCACAGAGGCTGGTCCATCCATGAGTGAAGCCAGAAGAAATTCCTGCCTATGCCCTTCCACCAGGCTGCTGGCATTCAGTTAATTTTGGAAGCTGTCCCTCGGGTTGATGTCTAGGAAAGGAGGACAGGGTGGAATCTGGCTGTGGAAATGCTGGTGAGGGGATGTGTCCAGAGCCTCTGAGGCTGGTTGATTAATGCAGACAGGATTTTTGGGGAAGGTGGCTGTGTTTGGGGAGTGATTCTGGAGGAGGGGTGTGAGTTTGTAAAGAGTAAGGACAAATTTTCAGGAGTGTCAGCACAGGAGCCAAGGCCTTGCTGACCCACATGCCTTGTACAGTGCTGGACAAATGGGTGCTAACAATAAAATGGAAAAAAACCACCAAAACCAGGCACTTAAAAACTGAACAAACCCTTCTGCCCTGTCATGGACAACCTTGCAATTGTGGGGCTGTGGAGCAGGAGTGGCACAAGCACTGTGGTCCCTATAACCAATTATCTCAGGGACTCTGTAAGGCACAGATCCCTCATTGCCCTCACAGAGGTGAAAGAATAAATGCATCACACTCAGAAAAGTGACCAATTGCCCAGCTTTGCAGAGTGTAGAGGGCTCACCATGAAGGGCAGTACCAGCCCTGGTAACTCCTGAGGCAGGTTGATTTATCTGTGACAAGCCAAAAAATAAAAAGTCAAAAGAATATTTTACCTTAACAATTGCCTAAGGCAGCAGAGCATCCCCAGTGCCTTTTATTCCTACAGGGAGAACTCTCTGCCTCCTCCCAGCTGCACTTCAGCAATAATCTCCTTTATGATCTCAGAGATTTACTCTTCTCCTCACTCCCCTAGTCTGTGGAGGGGATATTATATTTAGCTACTGCACAGATTAATGTCAGGCTGCTGCAGAGATGTAAAACCCTCTGCTAGTGCTGTGTAATTACATTATTATGGTCCTACAATAACACAGGCAAACCCATTTTGTTTAAGTGTTGGCAAGGGTAATATCCCACTGCATGCAAAAGTTCATTCCCTTTCTTTTCCAGTCTGCTAAAATGGCCAAACACTTCTACCTATCCCCTGTGGCAGTAGCATTTACAGGAGTTAAAAATAGCAAAGCAAAATTAGCTCAAAATAATGAAAACAGAGCATTATATTGTCATGTTCCCTACGCTGCTGCTGCTGAGTAGCTGGCCCTGAGGAAGAGGGAAAAGGGAAAAAAATTATGCAGGAGAAACCAGATTTCTCCAACCTGCAGGAAGACACAAGACCAGATGCTCTTATTGTATAAAAATAATTCCTCCTAATTTTAGCACCTCCTCTGCTTCGTATAGTTTGCACTGATTATTAACTACTCCTGTGGGATATTGGAACAACTGTTTTTTGGGGATACTACTCCATAAAATAATTTCTTCCTGATTATTTTGTGGTTGTGAAGGTGCTATTTGCCATTATCCAGTTTGGATTACCTGAAGAAGGCAAATGTTCATCTCTTTGTGCCTAAATAACACCTACAGGTCTAACTCATGCTCTCCTTGAAAAAGCCACCTCATCTCTGGAGATGACAGGGAGAAAGAATTCTCCTTCCTGCTCTTTGCTTTTTGTTGTTGTTTTGATTTTCTTCTTGAATTGCAAACGAGCACATAAATCTTTGAAATTTTAGGAAAAAGTTTTTTTTTTCCTTTTAAAATTTCTCCTCAGTCAGGGCTGTGAATTGACGCTCATTTGAGCCATTAATTTCTCCAGCTTCTCTACCTGTTTTTCCCTATCCATCTGTGCCATCCTCTCATGGACCAACATCTAAACATTTTCGAGGGATCTCTGGAGTTTGGATCAATCCTGTAAATGAATGATTGGACATTATCTGCTTGAGTAGAAGCTCACATGCAAAGTCTAATCAAAACCCTGCTGGAACCAAGGATCTTCCAGACAAAAAAATCCTTTCAGAAAACCAGGGACTGCCATATCCATGGGAACCATCTGTGGAAATCCTTCCCAGGAGAAATTTCCCTCTGAGGGTTTTGAAATCCTTTCTCTGGAGGTGTTTGTTATTAACATTTGATGTTCCTCCAACAAAAACCAGATCCATTGGGCTTCACTTCACAGAAGTCACTGAGGACCACTGTGCTTTCACCTGGAGGGGCTGGGACACACCTGCAAAATCCAAGTGTTTTGCTGACACATTCATGCCGGGGGATGAAAGAGAGAAAAAAATTTAAAAAAAAAAGGAAAAGGAGAGTGAAGAAATATGGTAGATTTTAGGAAAAATACACTGAGTATTTTTCCATCTTGGCCTGGCCCTGCTCAGAATGTGTGATTTTACTGGCCTATGCCAAAGGCTCATTTTTTGGGGGTTATTTTTGTTTATATAAAGGAATATATTTCACTGACAATATTGTAGCAGAGAAGGAAATCTTTTGGACGAGACACATGTGCTCAGTCACTGGGCATTACATCCTCTTCTTTTTCTTGCTTTCTATTCCTCAGCAAGCTCTGAGGGAAGCCACAACAGCCCTCACGCCAAAAACCATCTTTCCTTTCCTCTTTCCTGAGGAGCTTTGAACTTTTCTCCATGTCCTCGACAGCTCAGTGCTGTCAGAGGTGGGGGAAAAAAAACCCCTTTAACAGCTTCCTCTGTGGTGTGATTGAAGGATTCTCCATTGGAAGAGGCATCCCCAATTATCCCTCTGGGTTAATTGATTGACAGGGGGATTTTGAGCCCCCAGCTGGATGGACAAGCACCTGGATTCACCTGTGAGGGAGGAACATGGATCAGCCTGACAGCCTGAGCCCCATTAGCAGAGGAAGGGTCATTAGAGAAGCAAACTCCTGCCTTGTTCTTGCCATGGCCGTGCCTCGCATGGTCCAACTCAAACAAATGTCCAAAGTGACATTCCAAGCATAATAGAGAGGTTTCCATATCCGCTGCATTCTCCTTGCACAACACCCTTCAATAGAAGTGTTCAGCTAATGGAAACCCGAAATTGCTCGGGGAAAAGAAAAATAAAAAGGGAAAAAAAAAATCGTCAGTTTTTTCAACATCCTCTCTGCTTTCAGATGAGGAGGGAAAGGGGGATGTAGAGAAGAATGCAAAGAGCAAACATCTTAAAATGCCAACGAGGGCCTTTTGGAAGCTGATTAGAACCATTTGTGTGTGGTCAATAAAAAAAAAGGGGGGGTTGGAGTTTGCAGAAAATGGAAGGGAGACAACCTCTGCTCTGTTGTGAGCCACAGAACCGATGCCAGCGCTCCTTCTGACTTTACAACTTCTTCTTGGCCTATCCTGATTAAAAATGGGGGCTGAGAGTGCTTGTTGAAAAACCTCCCAGGCTGTAATCCCAGCACGAGGGCAGAGGGAGACCTGCAGGAAATCATTCCTGGCTGTCTGGGTCACTTATCAAACACAGCCAGCAAAGACACCCAGTCACAGCCAAAGGAAACCCAGGGACCTGCTCCTCACAAGGGAATTGTTCCTTGTGTTCAGTGGGAAACAGGGAGGAGAAAACAGCCTCTGAATTACAGCTGAAGGGGGGAAAAAAACCAACCCCTCAAGATTTCCTGTTAAAAAAACTATAGGCATGGATGGAAAGAGATTTATCTACTCCAAACCCATTTTTCCTTCAGTGGTGTCCTAGGTAAAATGAAATAAACCAAGAGGATTGAATTTCACTGGGAGAATGACTGTGAGGTCTGCTGTGCAAGCCAGATTTTCCAACCATACATTTAAAAGCGGTTACTCAAGTTTGGGTAAGAGAAAAAAAAAATTAAAAAAATTAAAAAAAAAATACACTTACCCCATTTCCGAGCAGCCTGTGAATGGTGAGCCTGGGAGATGCAGAGGAACAGAGCCTGTATTTACAGCTCACACAGGGATCTTTCCAAAGGATGATGGTGTCAGGACTTTTTTTTGCTGCCCTCTTGACCTCTCGTGGGGGTTGTGCTTTATTTTTTGCCATCAGGGGCTTTAGAGAACATCAAATTCCTTTCCCCTTGAACGCTCCCAAGAAAAATGGGCAGCCAGGATGAGCTGCCAGAGGTCTGTGAGGTGCAAGAGGCATGAGCATTTTGAATTTTGGAGTGCAAGTGATCCACAGGCAGCTCAAACTGGAAATATCGTGCTCATGGTCAAATTAGCATCCATTATATCCACTGTAAAAGCAGCAGCTGCTGAAAGCACTGGAGAGGGAAACCTGAACTCCAGAAATCAAGGAATTTCACTGAAGAAGAGTTAGAAATGCAAGAGGGTTAAAATCTGGGAAGGGTAAAGCTGAGATCCTGCAGAGCATCGATTTATGAGCTCCACATCAAACACGGGTGAAGGAAGAGATGTTTTTTGTGCTGTTGTTTTTTCCAGGATTAAATGAGATAATTAATTTGCTAAAACGTCAACCAAAAGATGAAGAATGAGAGGTTTGGCCTCCAGAGCTGGTGATAACAGAGTGGCTGGGAGCTGATACTGATCCAAGACTCAGACCTTACAAATGATCCATGAGTTTCATTACATTTTTCACTAACAGTAATCCAGTGACATTGACTCAATATTGAACCAAAATATTACTATATGTATTTTAATTAAATTATTATATGATAATTTAATAATAGAAATATTATTATTAAATCCTTGATGGGGGTCTCTCAATCTAGGAAAGCTCATGAAACTCCAAGAGCTGGGTTTTATTTTGATCTGCTGGAACAATTCCCCTCATGGCACCTGTGTCTCTGTATGGACCAGGCAAACATTGCACTCATTTTTCTGGCTGGCTGCTTTTTTTCCCACCAAACCTGGTTTCTATATTTAACCTGACTTGCAGCAGCAGCATCAGGGATTTTGTTTTTGTACTGAATGTTTGCAGCCTTTTGGCATATCATAATCTCTTGGCACACCTAATGCTTCCAAATGGCGCTGAAATAAATCACTCCTTTGCCTCCAAAATCCAAAATGTTTTGTGACTGGAGCTGAAATAGTGCAGTTGCTATTCAGTGGTGCTTTAATGGTAGAAAACAGAGAAAAAAACCCAAAATTTGAGGAGGAGACAGCATTCTTAATCTATTTTCCATAGCTCTGATGGTAATAGATAAGAATTCAGCAATGGGGAGGAGCCAACATATCAAAAATAAGAATTGTCTTAATAAAGAGAGGCAGATGGGACCAAGTTTAGGTAAAAATGGGATTTCTGAGCATGTGGGTGGTTCTGTTGTAACCATACATTGGGAAAGTCTTTCCTAAATTACATGGGAGTCTCAGCTTTTAAGATCCATCCTCTACCCAAGCTCCTCTAATATCTTGCACTTGTTTCCTGGAGAGCTTTAAAAATAATCATAATGTTTGAAATGTGTCTGCTACCAGCAGAAATCCAGCAAGCAGAAATCCTCAATTTAGCAAAATATATTGTCAATGCCTTCCTAATTCTAACAGCAGTGAAGTGGGGCAGTGGATCTGCTCATGAGGAATCCTTATTTAACTAATTAGCATTACTTTGAAAGTTTATCTGTTTATTTCCTCCTTTTGGACCCTGGTGATACATCCACCCTCCAGCACAAGAACTTTAGTTTCAACCAGAGGGGTGGGCAGAGCCTTCTGCTTGTGGAAGGATCCCCTCTCTCTCTGTGGGGTAGGTTTGCAAATTATTATTAATTATTATTCTTATTATCATCATCACCATCAGATTAAAAATCCTAACCCCTACACGTTGCTGCATGAAGGGAGACAGGAAAAGAGGAAACAGGGCTTTAGTGTCCTGAGTTTTCTCCATAATTCCCAGTGCTTGGGCTTTAAGAAGGATTTTCTATGATCTTCTGCCATTGTCCAAGAGGGCTCTGGTGAATTTGTGCTGTGGCAGGGTTACCTTAATCAATTCTGGGAGTTTTTGTCTGAGATTACCCTTAAATTAACATCAGGTGCCTTCTTCAGCTGATAAGCAGCTCTCAGGAAGAAGGTACCAGAGCTTCTCTCCTCTTCCTTCTGACAAAGGAAATTCCTCTTTGCTCTCTCCAAGGAAGTAACTTAATTTTTACAACCCTAACATGGAAAACTAAAAGCTCAGAAACTTTGTTTTTCTGATTTTATTTTTGTGGAGATATTTTCTCTGTCTTTGCAGCTTCATCAAAGCTGCAGCAATAAGAACCAATAACCTCTTCAAAAGGGATTTATTTTTTTCCAAGATTTTCTTGGTTTTGCTGATATGGGAGTGAGGAAAGAATTCGGCTGTATCTCTTTATCTCCACTGGAAGGAAAGAAATTAGACAGATATATTACAAGTCTTATCTTATCCCCTGTGTCTCACACATGTGTTATTGGAGGGAAATTTCAGTTCAGGGAACATGTGAAAAGTTAAAGGAGGATAAGGGTGCTCAGGGGACAGGGATGAGGTGGTGGGGAGAGTTTGGCTGTAGAGAAAATAAAAATTACTGCTGAGAAAAGGAAAGATGGAGCTGCCACTTCCACTCTTTGCCTTTTCCAGTCAAAAATAAATGCACTCTTTATTTCCCCCTGACTTGCCAAGGGTGCAAAGGGATGCCTCTCAGCAGATAAAACTGGGGAAAAGATTTACTGCCTCAGAAATTCTGCTCCTAGGCTCACCTTTTGTCATGAACCCTCACAATCCAACATGCTGCTCTCTTATTTTTCAGTCCTTGGCCACAAAATTTAGCTGCTATTAAATACTAGAAAACAAGTTTTGTCCATTGTCATAATTCCACAGCATAAAAGCCTCCATGCTTTTATATCTAAAACAAGGCCAATACTGAAAACATTGTCAGGATTAAGATTATGGATTTATTCTGCCAGCCAGAAATACCCTAATCCATATCAATTCCCTCCCAGGCTGCAAAGTGCATCCCATACTCCAAGTTTGCCCTCCTAAGGACAGATTTCTTTGTTGCTGCTCTCTTTAAAGAGAAAAAAAATATTTTGCTAAGAGATATTGAAGTCAAGCCTCCGATGTTTTTTTGCTCACTTGCTGAGAATTCAAGAAACCTTATTACTGCTGAGCAGGGAGTGTCAGATTTAAACTGCAGGACTGTGGAACTTTTAGAATCATTACAGACAGGAGCTTCCAAATTCACCTACTTTTTAATTTTCTGTTGAGTGTTTCCTATACTTCATATCGAATATTTCAGATAAATTATTCTGGTGATTAGAGAAAAGAGGGTGAGGAAGGCTAGAATCTATTTTAGAAATTAAGACATCACCTTCATGCCTAAACAACTTTAATGGTTTTATCTGTGGGGGGAAAATGCATTCCACATGAGTTCCCCTCCTTTATTGCGTTCTCTGCCGTAACACAGAAAAACAACAGAAAATTTGGCAATTCTGTAATGAAGACAAAGAGCTTTTATGGATGAATTTTGATGAGGAAGGCTGAAGGAAATCCCAGCCAGGGCAGCAAGGGCTGAGGAAGGTTCCAGAAGCAGCAAGGGCAGGGTCGCCTTCCCCTGACCTTGTCGTCTCATTAGAAGGGGGATATTCAGAATTCCAGATTCAGCCCCCTGTGGACTCCTCTGGGTCTCAGCTTTCTGTCTCTGGCAGGAACTGGTACTGATGCCAACTTTTGCATTGACACAGATTGGAGTTGACACTGGCAGCAATTCTTTTCCAATAAATTTGACACCAGACACCAGAAATGCTTGCCACGAGTTGAGACTGCTCTCCAACCGCTCTCCATCCCACCAGGGCAGATCTCTCCTAAAAAAAAAAAAATAAATAAATCTGTCAGCTTAACTCTCTGCAGCTTCTTTTGCTGAATAACACCTTCCTGCAAGGGGAAGTGCAGTGAGTGAGAGGTGATTGGGGAGCACTGCCAGCCTGCAGTGGCACTCAGGAGAAGGTGTCAGCACCTGGGTGTTTACAGCCCACCTGATGCCATGGCAAATGGGGTTCTACCACCAGAGTGCACCCCTGGAACCTGCCAGCTGCTGGCAGCTCGATGCCTTCTGGCTTCAGGAGTTTTAACAAGATGTTTCTGGTCTGTAATCAATGTAAACTTCCCATGCAAAATCTGGTGGAATGTCCTGATTCCTGAATAAAGCACTCAGCGCCGCGTTTTCTCTCGAAGCACAATGTTCCCTGCTTTAGCCCTGGCTCTGGAAACAAGAGCAGCCTCCAATCTCTTTTTGCCATCTAACATGTTTTCAAACAGGATGGAGCTGGCAGGTGAGATATCAAATAGAGAGCAGCCAGCACAGCTGGAGTATTTTGGAATCAAAATGCATCCCAGAGCCTTATTGCCCTCGGCAGCGTCTCAGACCCACTCCTGTTGGTACATACCCCTAAACTATGGATTAGGTTTCTGCAAAGCCAGGAAGCTGTCAGCCTCAGCAGGACTCAGGCACAGGAGAAAAGTTATTGCCATGCATAAATCCTTCAAAATGAGCCCCTGGGTGTGTTCACACGTGATGCTTTTAGTGTTATTGTCACTGTTAATAAGTGACTTAGTGATTAAGCAGTATTAAAGACATCTATTGGTGCTGCACTATATTTAGGCACAATTTATTGAGTCATTTGATTGGGAGACAGTAGCTGTTTGATGGAGTTTTATTTAATAGTAAATAAATAAATTTCTTTAATGTTTAACAGCATAGCCCAGCCTGCCATTGTGGTGTTCACAGGTGTGCAGAGGTGAGCAACCCCTGGAAATAAAGATCCCAAATTCAGCAGTGATCCAGAAAGGAATCCAAGGAGGGGTCAGGAACAGCGGGTTGTGTTTGCATTTGACCCTTGCAGGCTCTTGGGATGAGGATGGATGGTCAGCAGTGTGTACCCAAAAGCCTCAGCTGCCCATGGTGTGGTACCTGTGGCTTCCCCTGGGGATCAGGGCTGCTCCCTGTGCCACTGGAACCCCTGGAAACAGCTGAGTTGATGCTGTGCTCCACCTCAGCCTCATCACACTTGACAAAGTCACGTCCTCTCAGGCAGGTTTCTGGAAACAGGTTGGTGTTTGTGCCTCCTCCAGGGCTCAGGGGAGTGACTGCTCCCCCAGCTCAGAGCACAGAGGCATGGAAACACCTGGAGGGCCACCAGGGTCCCCAGCAGCCACGTGTCCCCAGCATGAGCTCCTCTAACACAAAACTGGCTTCTTTCTCCTGGGGCTCGAGCAAAACAACCCAACATTGTGGTGCTGTCCCCTGTCTTGACTTGAGCCCAGGCCTCCCAGCTGCAAATCCAATAGCAAATACCTGCTTTCTATTGAAAGCTGCCTAACTGGCTGCTGTTCCTGCTCCTCCAGCTGAATTTGCACTAAAGAAAGACCTGCAACCCCTGGCATTCCTTGTCCTGCTCCACATTTAGCCTATGGAGCTGGCAGCTCTCTTAACACCCACATCTGTCTGTGCTGGCCACAGCTGATTTATGTTTAATATCTCAAAGGCATGTGGTGCCAGTCCCACGTCGAGCTCTGGATTGTGGTGGTCTGTCTGTATTTGTTGAAAATGGGCCCAAAGAAGCTGGCTTGGAGCAGAGACTGCGAGGAATGTGAGCCAGTGGCCGTCCAGACAGCTCTGTCAGCAAGCTCAGGAAACTGGCTGAAAAATACTGGGAAGAGGCCCAGATTCCAAACAACCTGTGGAGCTCTCATGAGAACACACTGTTTTAAAACAGAAAGTTGAGTGATATTCTTAATTACAGATTTTTTTTTTTTAAAGAAATGTTAATGATGGCCTTTGCCCTTGCAGAACACAAGGCACGTTCCCCAAATTCATGGAACAAGTGCCCATCATCCTCTTGTGTGGAGGTTTCTTCTCTGTGTCCTGCACTGAGCATTTTTAATTCCCAGGCAGAGATAAAGATCAGGACACTCTTGGGGATCTCTCAGCTGTGGGACCTGTAGATCCCTACAGCAGCACTGGCCTTAAAAAGAAATATTTGCCTCAGGGGTTCCATTTGTGAACATCCACTGGGCAGCTCAGAGCTGAGGGTGGGTTTGGCTTTTTCAAGCTGCCATCCCATAACCCAGAAAGCCACCAGCCCAAGAGTTCAGGTCCAAAGGGTTTTATCTCCTGAACTAATGAGCTCCGTGGTCTTACACCAGGGACAGGATGACGTGAGCACAGAGGATTTAACTGAGCTCTGCTCTTAGGGCTTGCAATTGGGGGAATGGGGTGAAATGTAAGAGGCTGGGTTGTCTGCTGGATGATCTAATGGTCCCTTTTGGTCTTAAAATTTATGAATTTAGTGGAATCTGGCTCACTGAGTTGGTCAGAGTTTAGCCTGGGAGAATGAAATGCAGCTTTTAACCATGAAGAGGCACCTTGTGCCCTGCCTGGAGTTAAATTGCACTTAGATGCTTTCTCTTGAGAAATCCTCCTTGGGTTTTCTCCTCTTTATTTATTGGTCATGTGACTGGGTCAGCATATCTGGAGCTTGGGAAATTGCACAGATTTAATATTAGACCACAATTTGTTATATCTGTGTATGTTGGGACAGTGTTTCATTGCTTTTTCAGGGCCGGAAGTGACTGTCCCATATCCTGACTTGCACAGAGCTTGCAAAAACAGGTCAGTGAAACCTTGGGTTTAATTCATAGCTTACTTGATTTTATAAGATTTTCTCTCCATTAAAAAGTGCTCAGAGGATGAGTTTTACAACATTGAAAGGCACTGCTCATAAAATGTAAACTGGGAAAAATGAAAGCCAAACTTGGTAAGAATAAAGTGTTTTATTTAATTTGAAAATATCGCATATGAATGAAAAGATTTTTTTCCTGTATTTATAAACTGATCTTATTATTATTCCACATGTCAGTGCTCTACAGACTTCTTTGAAAGTCAGTGATGACATTAGAAAGGAGAGTAAACAGAGGAAAACACATTAAAAATTAGCTCTTGATTAATTAGGCTTGATTAGACTCAGGGTTTAATAGCATAAAGCCTTCCTTGTGATATTTGGTAGAGGCTAAAATTATGTGGCTCTGTCAAACTGTAACTATCAGGGAGTTACACAGAATTGTCTGTGAAATACCTGCTTCTTCTGGTCAGCAGCTCGGTGGCCATGGCTTGTGCCAGCTGGCCTAGAAACTGTGAAAATTAACTTTACTGCTCAGTCCTGGTTCTCTGGTAAAAGTGTGTTTGAAGAATAGGGCTGGGAGGGAAGGAGAGGATTTGGGAAGTTTCAAGTGTAATGGAAAACCAGTGAAACAGAGCCCTGGACTCTTTAGTATTCATATTTAGTACCTCTTGATCCCCACAGGCTGCTGTATGGGCAGTATTAAATGCTGGCCTTGATGGAGAGCTCTGCACAATTTAATAAGCTCTGGACAAAACCCCAAATTACCACTCCAGAAATAAGGAACTGCAAAGAACTTCTGGGGTCTGCTTCCTCTTGTTAATTACTTTGCTCCTTACTCTGCTACTTCTGCAGGAAGTTTGTTCCAGAGATTTTGCTGCCAATGGAAATGCCTTGGTCTAAAGAGACCAGCAAATTCAGCAAACTGGACATTTGCAGATCAATCACTTCCCCTCTAAATCCACAAATGCCTGGCTGGCCACAATTCCCAAAATTAAATGTGCTCTGTAAGTCAATATTGCCCTTTATCCAGGGAGTTTTCCCTACTCCCAGAGTATTTCCCTGGATGTATTCCCATGGGATAGTGGTGTCCCTGCTCCACCTCTGCTTGGCTGAGATGAAGAGAGCAAGGTCCCTGTTCCAGGGAACATCCTCATGGTTAACCATATAGCTCTGCCTTTTCCTCTCTTTTCCCACAAACTGGGACGGAATGGAATGGAATGGAATGGAATGGAATGGAATGGAATAGAATAGAATAGAATAGAATAGAATAGAATAGAATAG
>JAYDZK010000028.1:17901919-17928672 GCA_034509185.1 Euphonia xanthogaster | reverse complement strand
CAGAGCAGCTGGGGCTGCCCCTGGATCCCTGGCAGTGCCCAAGGCCAGGCTGGAGCAGCCTGGGATGGTGGGAGGGGTCCCTGCACAGCAGGATCAGCTGGGAATTCCATCATTCCAGGAGAACAGCTCTGCCAGGGCTGCCTGGAGCAGCTTCCTGTCACCAGGACCCGTTGGGTGACACTGCTCCATGTCCACCACTCCTTTCCCACTCCCACTATTCCCTCATGCCACCCTGGCTGGCAGAACGTGCTGGGAATCTGCTCCTGCCCCTAAAAGCAATGATGATTTTAATTGCAGTAATTGCAGGGAATGGCTCCCCTTGGATTGTCAGTCACACTGGGATGGATCACAGGGACTCTGCCCAATTCCAGCCCAGGGAGAGGCCTCTGGGAAAACGGGAGGGATGGAGGAATAGGAGAGGGGAAGCTGGCAAGGCTGCTGGATCTGTGAGCCAGGAGGGTTCTGGCAGCGTGGCCAGAGTTTGGGATGAATTCCATGCAAAATTTCCTTTAATTGGGTGGGAAAATTAACAGGCATTGTGTCAAACACAGGAAAAAGGGTGGGGAGCAGGAGAAAGTGGGAATAGAAAACAGTAAAGTGAGAAACTAATTTTCTGGCAAAAAACATCTGGAACAGAAATGCAGTGGCCAGAAAAATCCTTGGGAATCAGTTCTGAGGAGGGTGATGGTTTAAAAATGAGGTGTGGCCGGGCTTTATCCCAAGGTTAAAGCTGCCCATCCAGGTTTTTTCTGGAGCTGATGGCAGCAGTCCTGGAGCAGCAGCAGCAGGAATGGGTGAGGAGCACCCTTGGGTACAGCCTGGCCCACCAGCCCCCTTCCCACCCAAACTGCTCCACGATTCCCCGGGAATTTATCCACATTTTTGGGCTGGTTTCCTGCTTCCCACCAGTCCTGGATCAGGGCTGAGCCTTGTGGCTTCTCTTAGGGAATTTCTTCCCGGCTGGAAGGGGCTGTGTCCCCTCTGTGTGCTGGCCGTGCTGTGTGGCTGCTGTGGGGATCGGAACATCTTAAAATCTTCAAATCGAATTCAAGGAAGATAAAAACAGGATAAAAGGGGATGGAGTGGAGTGGAGTGGAGTGGAGTGGAATGGAATGGAATGGAATGGAATGGAATGGAATGGAATAGAATAGAATAGAATAGAATAGAATAGAATAGAATAGAATAGAATAGAATAGAATAGAATAGAATAGAATAGAAGTGAAGTGAACTCTGACTTGCAGAAATCCTCACTCTCATTCCCTCAGCTTGCTATCTCCCAGTGTTAAATCTAATTTTTTTTTTTTATTACTTCAGCCTTCAGGGTCCTCTGGTTCCTTACACTGAGCCTCTTTTTCAAGGTTCAGGTCTCCAGAATTAATTTGGATTTATTGTCTAATATTTTCTAAACTTTGGTGCTATGGTTCTTGAGGACACCACTTAAAATTGGTCTCAAGATGGATCTTTGGAAATTGATATAAACTCCAAACCTTCCAGACAATGGGATCAGCTCCTCTTTATCATGTTTTGCTCTGTGTTTCCTACTGGGTTACAATTTGCTCCCTTCTTCTCCATTTAAAAGCAGAGTCTTCCTCTGGAGCACAAGGTGCTGTTTAGAGACTGTAAAAAGATCAGGGAAAGGCTTTATATTAAAATTGCCTCAGGTGAGCTCACATCATATTTTGTTTCTTTCTTTACCTCAGTGTCTATATTCACCCTTATTCTCTCTGTTAATTCCTGAAGGTTTCAGATGACCAGGAGCTGCTCAGGCAACCCTAGCTGGAAGCATTTCTTTCTACCAGGCCATTTTTTCCACTCTTCTGGGTGATGATATTTCCCTTCTGTGCCTGATTTCAGACACTGAATCCTCTGAATTTTCTTCCCCCCTCCAATGTAGGAACTTCCCACCCACTCATGAGCCCTCCAGCCTTTACCCCATGTCCTGTACACTCTTTCTTGCTGAAAACACATTCAGTGAACTCATTTAATTTTGGGAATTATGCTCAATTGCTCTCAATCCCAACACCATCCTCACTGCACAGCAAACCCACGTCATCTTTTCTGGTTCTCCCTTTATTCTTCTGGTGGAGGAACTTCTGTTGTTTATTTTAATATCCTTTGCAAGGTCTAACTCAGCTTGACTTTTGGCAGTTCTCACTTTACCCCTGTGCTTGCTGACCTCTAAAATGCAGCTTCCTTTGCAGATTCATCTCTTTTTCCACTCTTATCCCTGACAGACCCTCTGGAGCGAGCCTGTGAGTTCCAAACCCTTCAGGCTTTTCCTCCCTCGTTTGCAACGTGAGTCCCACATCAGTTTTCCACTTGTGGTGCAAAGAATTTTCAAACATCCTGCAAGAACAGGTCAGCAAAAGCTTAGCTGGAGCAGCTCACCCTCATCAGAGCCTTTCATAATCAGAGATCACTCTTTGAAATAAAATTGATCAAAGAAGAAACCCTCACAGCTACAAATTCTGGGGTTTTTATTCCCTCTCTCTTTGGGTCAGCTCACAGTGGCTGAGGTTTTATTTTGATTCTCAATCTCCTTTTTCAGAAGATTAAGTGCCCCAAGAAAAAAAAACAAGCTTAAAATGCATTTACTTTTTGTGATTTTATGGTCAAGGTATCTGCTGGTGATCACATCCCAGGTAAAAATAGTTTGCTATTACTGATAGTGTTCACCCTCCATGTGTCTCCCATGTTCAAACAAGTCCTTGTGGTATTACATTGTCTAAAACCATTTCAGGTCTTTTTTCAAACCCTGATTCTTGAAAAATTCTCTGAGAATTAAAGATAGGGCACTAATTTGAGCTTGAAATTGCTGTCATGATGTCAGATAACAGGATATCCCTAAAAAACAGATCAAAGCACTACAAGGGGATGAACTGGAGTGTCAAAAAATAAATAAATTAAACACCAGCACTGCACCTGGGAAGATCCTGTATCTATATGGCTGTTTACTTCCACAGGAACTTGAATATGGTTTAGAGAATAAATAAAATTACTTCTTAAATCTCTCACACACAGGGGTATAGCAAGAAAAGACACAAAATTATTGACTTCAGAGAAGTGAAGCAAAGGCTGTTTGCACTGAAAGCAGGAACAACTTCCTTCCTTCCAAGAACCTTCCATGATATTTTCTGAAAGAAACTTCTATAATATTGTCTATGGGCTTATCCCTGCAAGGAGGTAAAGAAATGAAAGGTACTCATTTCTTGGGTTGCCTGAAAGCATTTTTCCAAACCATTATTTGACCAAAAATGAAAGGCTTTATTTAGTTCAGTGAGTTTTTCCAAAAGGTGTCTGCTTTGGTTGCCTTCGTTTTTGATTAGGAGCTTGCAAGGTCTCTGAAATATTTCCAATGAAAACTGGGAGATGTGGGCTCTCTTAGTCATTCTGCAAATTTTTTTTTTGCATAATTTTGCTTTTGTGGTGGAATTTTGTAAATGCATGAGTAATTTTCAGGAAAAACAAACATTTCTTTTTCCTTTTTTTTTAAATTTTTTTAAATTTATTTTAAAAACATCTCCCTGGGATAATAATGTGCCCTTGTTGAAATCCGGTACTGAAAGGAGCTCCATTTTTCCTTCCCAGTGCCACCAGTTCCTCACAGAGCGTGGAACAAAAATCAGAGGAGCTCACAGCTCCTCTCCCACAGAAATGCCAAACTGCAAATGGAATGGAACAGCTGAAACTCCCAGCGAGAGGCACGAGGGCTGAGCTTGCACAATCAGGATTTCATCCTCTGGCACTATTTGTTTTAGGCTTGCAAAATCTGCACAAATATCCAGAGATTGTATTTGTTCAGCACCTCCGCCACGGAACGTCGTGGGGGCCTAAAGAATGTGTTCAGGAAGGGATCAGACCAATTATTGGTGAATAAACTCACCAAAAATGGGATTCTGGATGTAATATCTGGTTTATTTAGTTCCTGGGCTGCTGGGAGCTGGAAGGACAAAGCAGGGGAAGGATCATTTTGTTCTTGTCCTTGTTTTTAACTTCTTTTCCTTAACCAATAACTGTCTGCTACTAATAGAGCACCATGATGATGATTGTTGTGATTATTACAAATGATCCATGTCTAATTTGAATTTTAAAAGTAACTGCATTCTGCTGTAACTTCAGATTTATTTTCTCATGTCTCTTGCAACTCTGAAGTCTTCCAATCCAGACTGGCTTTTCCAATCAAACATAATTTCATCAGGAAAACCAGATTATTTCAATAGCAGACTGGATTGCCTCACAATCCCATTCAAAATATCTGGTACTGTTAATGAGAAATAAATCACTTAATCATTACTCAACCATAGAGGAATTTGATGGAGACCCTTCCTGATTTTGATGTCATCTAATCATTCTTGGAAATTACTAATAAAGGACTGCTGTTAATCCCACAGCTGTTAATTAACTCATTCCTTCTCTCCCATGACTCCTTTACTAATTTTCCTTCCACCAAGACATGCGCTGGGGGGATTTTCTCATTGTCCATCTGGGACAGTCATGCTATGGTCACTTGATTTTCAGCCTTTATTGGTTGGAGCTTGGACTTGATGATCTCAAAGGTCTTTTCCAACCTAGGTGATTCTGGTTCTGCCACTCTGTGAACATCGGTATCGGTGGAATTCGTTGGGATTGTGACAAGTCTCTTATTTTTTAAAAAGTTCTCCTTAAGTTGGCTTTGAGACACCATTAAAGTTGGTGGCACACATGGCATTAGTGTCTTGCTCTTCTTGGTAGATCAGAAGTGAGTATTCAACAAGAATTAAATTCACTGAGACACAACTAGAAAGTTTCCACCACTGTTTTCTCAGTATACTTCAATCCTTACAGTCCCTTACAAAGCAAAGTGTTTAAGGCTTTATTTAGATGCTGAAATGTGTTGATGAACAGGAGATGGACTTAAGAACATGCTTAAAGTCAAGTGCATAAGTAAACATTTTGCTGAATAAGCCCAAATGATTGCAAAGTCTGATTTCCCCTTCTTAAATTCAAATGAATGCTCACAGAGGTATTTGGCATTTATTTCCCATGTGGTGTTTGGACAAGCAGGCAGGGCAGCAGCACAGTCTGCTGCAGTCACAAATAAACACTGCAGAGAAGGTTTCATGCTCTGGACCCATGTTTCAGAGAGGCAGAACATTTGGGGAATGGGGATTCCAGCAGGTTTTGGCATCAGGAAGCAGCAACAGTGCCATGGGAGCTGCCTGGTTTTGGCAGTAAACAATTAATGAACATCAGCTTGATTTAAGATTTATGCAAAGATTTCTATCTATGTTAAAGCAAAAATATTTAAGAAGGCCCATTGAAATGAATGGTCTTTCATGAGCAAAACTTTACATTATTTTTTAGTTAATTAGGATATTTTTTAGTTAATTAGGGTTTTTTTTTTTTTTGGCCCTAATTGCTTGGTTAATTAGGATATTTTTAATGCAGTTATGGTCAGTTTTCTGGACCATTGCACAGGAAACATTAAACTTTGGCCTTGCTGAAAAAAGCAAATTGTTGGTAGACAAACCTGATGGCAGTGGGCTCACAAATGTCATCCTTACTCGAGTGAGCTTTCTGCTGGCTCCAAAGAGAATTCTACCTTTGGAAAAGAAGAATTAAAACTTCAGGATCAGGCCTAGGCTTGGTCAAAAACAACACAAAGAGTCTTTTTGGATCACTGTCTACTGCACTTTCCTGACACCATCAGTATTCTGCATCCCCTCTATGAAAAAGAGAGAAAATTTTCCAGAAAGTTAGAGATTTCTTTAAATTTTTGGGGTCTGCTGTGCCCAAAGCATGGCAGACCAGTGGCTCTTGTGCTCTACAACCACGCAATGGGCATTCACAGCTTTCCTTCATTAAATTGGAGACTTTGGTGGGCTGCTGGAAAATTTAAAAAAAAAAAAATTAGGAAAGGGGTACTGGAGAGGGGAGGGTGAGCGCGTGAGAGAAGCACATGTTCACGGTGCCTGTGTATGAACAGCAAGCTTTCTGGCCTGACATTTATTGAAAAAATAGTTCTTACACTGTATCCACCCATCACCTGTTGAGAAACACTGACCCCATTACAGAGGTTGGATTTACACTGGCTCTGTATAACACCCTATAAAGGAGGCCACTGGTGCAAAAGATTAAAGAATGCTGTTAAGTAAGTTGTTTTATTTCTTTTGAGACCGAAAGAAAGCTGCAAAGTGAGAGAAAGCTTTCCTGGGTTATTTACTCTTCATTACCGGGGATCTTGAAGGGCCTTGTATAAACTGCTCCAGTCGGGTCATGACAACACTTTATAAGGTGCAAATGTTGGGGTGGAGCCAGCCATGCACTGCCGGGGAAGGGAATGGAAAGGTCCCTCCCGACCCGATGGAAAGTCAGTGCTAATAAAAGCTCAGGGCTTTGGCACGGCCTCCCAGGCACCAGGGGCCCATGAACACCAGTTTGCACCAGCAAAGTGCCCCTTGGCACACGCTGCCCTCGGTGGAGTTTCTCCAGGTGAACTTTGTAAACTCCTGGTTTGAGCTAAAAATCTCATGTTTAAGGGTTGGGGGGGAAAAAAGGGGAAAAAAAAAAACCCAACGTGTTTTTTACAAGCTGCTGTATAATGAATAGCCCATTTCAAGGAATGTGTGAGTTCCTATTAGGGCTTGGTGAATGCTGCAAAATGTTTTCAGTCAATGTGCGTCCCAGTTTTCAGACAAATGGCTTTCTGTGTGTTTGCTGCCTTCTGCTCTCTGCCTTCCCAAATCGCCTGTGGGATCTCGTTCTGCCTGGCAAAAGGCTGGTGGAGAGAGCTCACCTGTCTGCTGCAGCAGTGGAGTAAAACCACGCCTGCCTCTCAGCCCTTTCTGTCCAGGCAGCTGGGAACCTTCAGCTTCCTGGGGAAAAGCAGGCTGGAAGGTGAAGCAAGGCTTCCAAAGGGTTGTGAACATTGATTGAGTAGCTACATCCAAGCTGGGAGATGGAGGATTGACCAGGTGATCCAGCCACAGACTTTTGGGGTTGAATATATTGCCTTGAGACATCCTCAAATGTCTGAGGCATCTCCAAGGTGCTGGCAGATTCCACACAGGATCTGTGAGAGACCCTTATCCTTGGGAATAGCTGTTGGGGCCAAGGAGACTCCTGAGGAGATCCCAAATAACATTAAACAGCCATGTGTGGCTCAAGCCCTTTAATCACCCTCTGACCAAAGGCTGGCTGGAAATGTGGGGACTCAGAAAACCCTGGTTGAAGGAGACAAACAGAAAAGAGATGTGTCCACTGCTCAGAAGAGGGAAATGCAAAGGAGACACAGAGGCAGGTTTGCTTCCACCAGCCATGGTGAAGGCTCCTCAGAGCAGTGAGGACCCTGGTAAGAGGCTGTTTTGCTCAGTCCTCATTCAGCAGAAGCCTGCAGCTCTTCTGCACTGCCTCAGAACGAGCCCTTTGCTTTGGAGCAGATACAACCCAAAATCCAAATTCCTTCTATTTTCACATCTGTCTGAAAAAAAAAAAAATTGAGCCACAGCTACAAAAACGCTCTGGAGAAGTGGGGAAAGCAGCTCAGGAGCCTCTGGAGGTTCTCTGCTGGCTTTGGGGTGTTTCATGTCTGAGCTATGACACGTTGCATCAGAAGGGTCACTTCAGGCAATGAGTTCCTGTCCCCTGCTGTTGGTCCTGTCCCCAAGCACTCCCTGGCCATGGGCAGGGATGGATGGATGGATGGATGGATGGATGGATGGATGGATGGATGGATGGATGGATGGATGGATGGACGGACTCTGGGCAGCAGATGTCAGGGTATGAGAAAGTCTCCATTTATTCAGCCAGCCTTTGAGGAAGCTTCTTTCTCATCCCACCCTTTCCACAACTCTGTTTGGACACAAACATGATTTTTGTGTAGGAACAATTCCTTCATAGCCAGGAAACGGACTGTGAATGAGACCTTCTTTTGAAAAAAAATATTTTTTTTTCCTTTTTAGATCCTCCAGGCTGGGAATAGTCCCTTCTTTCCCAGGCAGGGCTGTGAGGCTGGCATGTGCTCTGCATTTGCAGCAGGCAGAGCAGCTGCACGGAGCTGGAGGAGCTGGGCTCCTTCTGTGTGAGCAGGACTGCAGAGCCTGCAGGTTCAATTACCTGACCTTGGAAATGCACCAAGGCCTGACGATCCCCGGGCTTGTTTCAAGGGAAGGAAGGTGGCTTTTGGAGGAGAACTGGACCTGCCGGGGTCTGAACACAGCTGGGACACACAGTGAGAGCCTGAAAAGTCTGGAACCTGTGCTCTGATGGCTGCCAAGCCAAGAAGCCCCATGGCTGGGACAATAAACAAGCAGGAGTGGGCTGTGCAGATGATTGCCTTGTCTTTGGGTTGTGAAATCCATATGCTTCCCAAGTCCCAAGCCCCAGCATTTAGCTCAGAGGTCTTTAATGAAGGGGATAATCAGAAAGCAGCTTCACAAAATAAGAAGAAATGGATTTATCTTTTTAAAAATACATCCAACAGCACTTTTCAAATTCTTAAGGGCTCATTTAGTTAAAAAAAATCTTTCCATATACTAATTTCAGTTAATTACCATCTTAAACTAATAAAGACCTTGGCTTCTGGGATCAAAGGCTGGTGCTTCAAATGAGGGCAAATTCCCTTGAAGTCACAACTCCCAAACACACAGAAGGCCAGGAAAGGTGAGCACCAGGAGAGCTGGTGGGGGAGGCAGACCCATCCCCACCCCCTTCACCTTCACCTGAAATGTGGGCATGCTCCACTCTGGTTTCCACCATCCAGATCCAGAAGAAATTCTGAAAGAAAGAATCCAAAGAAATTCTCTTTGCTGGCTGCTGTCAGCTGGACATTACTGGTCCCATCCTCCTCGTTAAGCCTCTGTGTTTTGGCTCCCCAGGTCAGAGTAAAACATCCTTGGTTGCTGATGGTTGATGACTAATTTGAGGTGAAAAGTCCTGAATAAGGAGTTTTCCACCCAAGAACCTAAATTCCCCTCTCTGGCACTGCTTCTTTTAGAACAAGTCTGTTCAAAAACTGGATTTTGTGATGAATCGACCGAGCAAGAGGAAAAACTGGCCTGTCAGCTGAATATTTAATTGTTGTATCTGTGAAAGCAGTAAAGGACTAGGAGGGGGCAGGCAACGAGGGAGGAACAGAAATATTCCGGGATGGCTGGGAAATGCACCATTTTTTTATTTATCGACTCTGTTTACTTTAAAACACATCCAACTGGAACGCTAGGTGCAGACATAAAAATTAAAATAGAAAACATCCTGGGCCAGCCTCTTGGAGGATGCAAATTGGCATGGGAGTTCCCATGGCTTCCAGCACAGTCTGGGAACAGCTGCACTCCCAGTGAAGGCAAACAAAGTCAACTCCAACTCTGATTTTGGGAGGAGAGGGAAAGGAGGGAGAGAGGGAGAGGAGGTCTCTAAGTGCTAAATTATGAGGGGCATGGTGGCTCTGAAGGAGAGCAGAAAGGAAGGGGAAGCCAAGGCAGGTCAAGGAGCACAGGTGGGCTCCAGATCCGAGCCGTGCCACGGCTTGCTGCCATTCCTGGGTGGTCCAAAGGTGTAGCCCCACCGAGGGCTCATTGCTGTAAACCAAGCCCTCCCCTCCTGGACGTGCCATGGACTCAGGGGAAGCGAGTTCAAGTGGGGTCAGCAGAAAGAATACGGTCGTTGAGTGGTAACAATGCGCGCAAATTACCAACAGATCGTGAAAGGCGGCCCCAGTCTGGGAAAAGCTGGGAATGTGGGGGGAGAAAGCACAGTTAAATTTCATCTGCACCAAAGGGGATGCTGAGAGTCTGTGTGATGCTCGTTGTGTGTTGTTTATATGATGTTGATAGGAATAATCCCATGTTTTCTCACGGTGTGGATTAATCCCTTCTGGAAGAGACAGAATGGCTGGCCCAGGCTGTGATGGAGCTCTGAGGGGCACCAAAAATGCCTTCAAATCCATGGGAGTGACTACAAATGATCAGATCTGCAACTGAAATTTTGTTTTCCCTCTCCTCAACAGGCAGGAATCTCCAGGGAGGGTGGAGGTGCAGAAAGACAGGTTTTTTTTCTGCGGGAGCCTGGAGTGTGTATCATGGTTTAGTCCCATCTGGGCAATTCCCTCAATTTATAAATGATCTTCTTTCTCCTAGCAAGTACTTCATGCTTGCTGTGGGGTGCTGGAGAGCTTTTTCCCAGTAAATATATGAATTTTCCTGGGTTACACACAATTCCATAGGTGCAAGACTGTGAAGAACAGACGCCCAAATGTTCCTTTCCCAACTGGACCCCCTCTAGTTTTTATTGGAAAGGCAGCAGATGAACACTTAAAACTGAACAAAAGGTGTAAGAATTAGAATATTTGCTTCAAAAAAATCTCAAATGAAATTAGAATCAGCTCACATTTGATCAATTTTTCCTTTTGAACACACCTTTATTAGCTGAAGAGAAGAGCCAGGCGACTGCTTTTGCAATAGTACTGTCACAGAAACATGCCCCAGTGAACTCTCTCTGAGATAACATCTTCAATAATCTTTCCACTGTTAAACAAACAGCCAGAAAGGAAAACAAGAGTGAGTCCAAATATTCATTTCTCCCTAGCAGTTGTGTTTTTGGGAGTGGAATGGTTCTGGATGGAGGATCCTACATATGGCTTAGTTAATGGGTCGTGATAGGAGAGAAAACCTTCCTAAAGAGGAATTTAAAGATGAGGGCTCAAAGAAGAGCCTTTCTTGTCGTAATTTATGGGCTGAGTGCTGGCTTAAGGAATGCAAATAATCCCCAACAGACATGGCTGACATCCACTGAGATCCATGGGAGATTTCTTTGGGCTGCCCAGAGAGATGAGAGAAATGCAGCAGCATCTGGTAGTGCCTTTAAGGAAACCATGAGCTGAGGAAGCAACTCACATTTCTCTGATTTTATTAGTATTGGCCAAATCTGGGAGTTCTCACCCAGACTTTAATTGGCCAAAATGTCTCTTGAAGGCAGATGGAATTTGCCTGGGTTAGGAGTTCCATACCAGCTGAAAAAGGTCTTCAGGACTGAGCCCCACTGCCCTTTCTTGTACCAGATGCTCTGATTAGGTGTCAAGAAGCCCCCACAAGGCCATTCACAGCCAAGTGCAGGGCTCAAAGATGAACAAGCACTGTGGCTGACAGGGAGCAATATTTTCCCTTGCATCTGACCACGATTAGAGAGAGAAAAGAAGACAGAACCATTCCTAAAAAAAGTGAACCACAAACAAAAATTTAGATGGAGACATGGCTGGGCCTGCCAACACCATTAAGAGCACATAATCTGCTGTTTCATCTCCATTTCTACCATTTTATAGGATTACAGTTTGGGTTGGAAGGGACCTCAAAGCTCATCTCATTCCAACCCCCTGCCATGGGCAGGGACACCTCATGTCTATCCCAGGCTGCTCCAAGCCCCGTCCAACCTGGCCTTGGGCACTTCCAGGGATCCAGGGGCAGCCACAGCTGCTCTGGGCATCCTGTGCCAGGGCCTCACCACCTTCACAGGGGAGAATTTCTTCTTAATTTTCCATAAAACAATATTTTGACTTATTTTGGTCCTGGAGGTAGTAGTAGTTTGGTGTCCTCCTGGAAGCCATTCTCGCCTGACATTTGGGGGCTATGGAACATGGTCAATAATGAATCCAATTTGATAAAATTTAGAGAGAAAAGGCTTTGGATGCTTTTTGGACTTGCAATGGATGTTTTCAAAGACCTTTAAAATAACAATGAGTGCAGTCTCAGCTGCACTGAGCTTATTTCACTTCAAAGCTTGACCAAAACAGCTTAGGCTTCAGAATCATTTATTCACCCCCTATTTTTTTCATTCCCCTAGAAATTTTTATTACAAAAACACCAATGTATGTGTTTTTATTTAAACAGCTAAAACACTGGTTAACATTCATTATTTTAAAAGGTTGAGGCTTGTTTAGCTACATGGAACTTCCCCTTTCTATGGGAAATTGTAGGAAATTAATAAAATGCTCGTAGTTTAGGCTAAGTGTATAAATATTGAGATTTGGGTGGTGGTTGTGTATGAGTGTGTAGGCACATATGGATGGATGGATGGATGGATGGATGGATGGATGGATGGATGGATGGATGGATGTGTGGGAATGGAGAAGGACCTTGGACACACTGGGAATTTCCTAGCAGCATAAGTGATAGGCCATTTTTCTTAAGAGTTTTATTGGGATTTTTTTTTTTTTTGGCTAAGGTGTGAAAATTGGCAGCTCGCTGCATTTTCTGATGGACTGCTGAAGATTGGCTAATTAGAAATCATGTCTAATTCCAAGTCAAACAAGCTGAGACCACTAAATCTTCATGGGATGTTTGTCTGAAATGTTTCAGTGAGCGCTAACGTTTGCAGAAAGAACAATATTGTTGATCCATGTTCACAAGTCCAATCCACCACTTGCTATAAAGCAAAAATAGTGTAAAATTCTCTTTCTGCGAGTGATCAGTCTTCACACTCCTTCCAGGCAGGAAGTAGAGCCCAAACCACACGATTTGTTTGTTATTTGTGTAAGTGATAACACTGATTTAAGTGCAGAGCTGGCTTTTTAGCAAAGGTTTGATGGTTTATTCAGTTTTCCAGCTGGGGTGATTAACGTTAAAGGATTTCCCAAAGGCCCCAAAATTTGGTGATGCACCAGCCCCTGTAGAAGCCCCCCAGCCTCCTCCCCTTGTCATTCAACAGGCTCCTCTGCATTTTAACAAGCACCACACCGGGGAGGCTGAGGACAGAATTTTGGCCTCGTTTCCTCAAGCTTATTAATTTCAAAGTGCTCTTTTACTAAATACACACCGTGGGCTTCATGAATCCACATTCCAGCCCCAGAGACCTGGTAGACAGTGAAATAATTTTCCCCAAAGATGTGATGGAAGCTCCATAACTCAAACCAGGCAGAATTGGGTCTGACAAAGCCCGGGCGAGCACGTTGGTGCAAACAGAGTTCCTTTGGCACTCAGAGCAGAGGACTCAATGTGCTCTCGTGCACCATTACTCCCCCTGTGGTCTGTGAACCACTGGTGGTCCATGAGGCATCAGAACATGGCCCCAGAGATGATGGAAATGTCTTTGCTGTGTTTTTGTTTTTAATAAAAAGGCACATTCTGAAACAAAAATAAATGAAAGGGGAGAAAATGTAAGCCCAGAGCACTTGAAACTTACCCTCGTTTTTATTTGGTTGTAAAGGAAAGGCCTCACAGCAGCACCACACAGGAGGAGCCTTGGATTTTACATCCTGCAGTAGTGAGGTTGTCTGTGGATCAAAGGATCATGGAATCATGGGATGCCTTGGGTTAGAAGGGACCTTAAAGGTTATCTCATTTCAACTCCCTGCAGGGACACCTTCCACTGCACCAGGCTGCTGAAAAACACCCAGGCAGCAGGTGAGGATGAAGACTGGAATGCCAGAAGCCTTCTCCTTCTGGGAGTGATGGCAAGCTTTCCAATGAATAGGTGATATCATTCCTGTGTCCTATCAGATGTTGATTGTAACCCCATCTCCACTTCGGGATTCAAGAGCTCTCCTTTCTTCCCACCACAGCTGCCCTTCCTTGCCCTGTCACTCCGCATGACTGCTTTTGCCTCTGCTGGTAGCAAAATCAGGACTGTTTTATTGAGAGTCACATTCTTCTACTGTTTTGGGGACTGACTAAACCATCCAAACCATCTGCAAATGCCTGAGATGCTCCTGGAAGGTCTCTTCCAATCCTGCTGCCTGAATCTCCCATCCAACACAGCCCTCAATAAAATTAATGCTGCTGGTTGAAAGGTTTTGGGTGAAATTCTGGATTTGGTGGGCACCAGGAAAGGTGAGGTTATTGTGAAAACCAGCTTTGACAATTTGCATTTTCCTACAATGAGACAAAATAATAATTTCTTTGATTGTGACACTACCTGGAGTCACAATGGCATCACAGAGGGGGTTATCCAAAAACATTGTAAGGATAAAAAAAGGCTTCAAGTGAAAGCAGAGAGGGCAATTCTTTGCCTCTGAAATCAGCTATTTTTTTTCCATGTGGACACTGAACCCACAGAGAAAGAAACATCCTTATTTTCCCCCTGTGAGCAGTTTGCCAGAATATTGGGAATATCACCCATTGTCTCACATCAGAACTGCTGGATTCCTTAGGCTTTGAACATCAGCACGACTTGAAAATGAGAGGAAAACGTCTGGGATTTCACGGCCACCACGGGGCCGTGCTGAGGTGGCCTCAGAGGCCATCCACATTCCCAAGATGTGTGGTCTGTACCATGCAGGCTTGGGAATGCTCTTCGTGGTCCAAAATTTAGCCTCGAGCCTGTTTTATTTATCCTGACCATTTAAACCACTATCTCTTTTTGAGTGTGGCCGTTTTTTATAGGTTGTGGAGATCATTATTTGCACAGTTAACTGCTCTCCCTTTCGTCCTTAGCTGTTTTTCTTATATACATATGAAGTGCTTTGGATCCAGCAGAGTTCATAGAGTACAAAGACTTGTGCTGCAAAAAAATATTTGCATTTCGCTCGTATTCAAGAGAAAGGTCAATAAAATAAAGCAAGATGAGAAATCGTGGGGTGAAATGTTGGCCCCACCATAGTCAACGGGAGTCTTGCCACTGCCTTCAGTGGTGGCCAGAATTTCACCCGTGTTGCTTCAGACATGGTGAATGACTCCTTTTTGTCCACATTTTTCAAGCCTTAGGAGGCAAATGGAACAGAAATAAATCAATATCCCAGCAGAAATGCAGATTTCACCTTGTCCTCTCTGTTTCTTAATCCATAAAACATAAATTCTGGGCAAACTTTGATCTGTGTGTTTGACTTCGATTTTTGTTATTCCTTCGTTTTTCAGGAAGGCTGGCTTTGCAGAGGCTGCCTGGATGGGCTCTATAGGTGGAACAACCTGAAATGCACAGCATTCTTGGAAGATGAAAGCATCCCTCATATAGATCCAGGACTGGCCAGGCTGTCTGCTGCACGCAGTAACAAAGCCTGAAACCAGATTGGCCTGGTGCCTGACACAACACTCAGATCTTCCCTGTGGCTTTTTACTCCCAGGGAGAGAGAGCAAAGGAATCAGCGGGGAGACCAGTGGAAATCATGGTTTGACAACATCAAAGAGCAGCTCGGACCCTATCCTTACAGAGAGAAAAAGGTTGCCAGGATCCCATGAGCTGGCTGACTAATAAGTGAAGTGCTGCCAACGCTCCCATTCAGGATGACTTGGGGTGACCCACTGAGTGATGGCCACTGCCAGTGGAAGAAGTTAACAGAGAAAAAGCAGGGAGATAAAGAAAAATACCCAAGCAAATGGAGGGATTGGAATGCATAGGAGCACGGGGGGAATCTGTCTCTTGGATCAGAGCTGTCTGTGTGAGTAGTGAGGTCAGCAGTGACTCCCTGAGAAGGCATTTGCAGCTTCTGTCCCCTGACAGAGACACTGGGGTGTGGTGCCATTTGTCTTGTCCACACTGGTCAGGGCAATGGACAGAACTGGGGGAAGGAGGAAAACACATAATTTATAAACCAGGATGGCCAGAGGTACATTTGCACTGGGGCTCACTGGGGGTCAGCCCCTGCTCGTTATTTTAAATGATCTGGGGCTCCTTTATGGACACCAAGTCCCCAGGGAGGGCTGAGTGACTTTGACTTGCAGAGCTGTGAGAGACAGCAATGACAGCTCGGGACAGCCCAGGACACCCTGGACCAGGAGAAGGGACAGGCAGTTGCTTTTGGGCAAGAAAATATTTGGTGACTGCTTTTTGGGTCAAGAATTGCTCACAGTGGATAGAAAATATTTTCTAGTTCTCCAAAGTCTGAATAATCCATAATATGGTTGAAGAGTGTTGTAATCTTGAAGTTCATCTTCCAAAATGAGATGGTTCAGAGGGATGTGATGAGCAGGGAGGCTCCTGGTCTGCTGCAAACCAGGACACCTGGTTTTTCCTTCTGCCAGAGGTCAGTGTAGAACCATGGAATCATTAAGGCTGGAAAAGACCTCCAGGACCCAGCCTCAGAGCTATCACCACCCTGCCAACTCAGCCACAACACTCTGTGCTGTGTCTACTCATTTTTTGAGCTTTCCTAGGGATGGTGACCCCACCATTTCCCTGAGGACCCTTTTCCATATGCTCTGTGGCTCCTGAATTTCAGCTCACTCTGAACACCATTGCCAGACCTTGTTTTCTCCAAGCACAGCATTAAAGCCAACACCTAAAAAAGAGGAATTATTTTAGCCACAGCCACACCTGTGGCATCTGGGTTTTGTCTTTAGCTGGACCACTGGGTGACCAAAGCAATGGGGAAGGGGAGCTGCTTCCAGCTTCCCTGGATTTTTGGCAAATCACCTCCCTCTATTTCCATACCTCAAGTTTTTGCCTTGGCTGTTTACACTGTCAGCTCTTCAGAGGGTTTTGTGCAGCACCTTCTGCAACAGGACCCTGATCTCTGCTAAAGCCTCTGAACACCACAGGAACACAAATAGACCGAGAGCATTTATCAAAACTTACAAAGGCAGCTCTCTGTGCTTTGATTTAAAGTGTGTAAAATGAGTCTTGGAAAACATTCTTCCCGAGGAGCAGAGGATTCATTAGCAGCAGGGTGGTGCTGGGAGCCCTCAGCACCCACTGATCTCCAGCAGGATTGGCTTTCACCAAGAGGGGTGCAGACAGGCACTGGATCTCACAGATCTCCTTGCTTTCACTGGATTTGCTTTCTGCACCAAAAAAAAAATCAAAAATTGAGGAGCACAAAATGCTGACATATTTAAAGAGATGAGGATGGAGTAGTTTAGCATCCTTGAGGCTTGAAGTGCTTATGGTTAAACTTAAATCTCCTCCTGCATATTGGATTAAAAACCACCTTCAAATCTGAAATCAATGAATCAATTTGAATAAATGAATCTCCTCGTGGATTGAGAGGCTGCCCACAGGGGTCAGCTCTGCCCCATGATTTTTCCACCACAGGTCCACAGGGAGCCACACTGATCTGTGGGGAGGTCAGGTGATGAGAGCCACGCTCCCAAACACCACGTGGTCTGAATTTCTCTGTCAAAGCTACAGAATCATGGAATCACAGAATGGTTTGAGTTGGAAAGGACCTTAAAACTCATCTGCCATGGGCAGGGACACCTTCCACCATCCCAGGTTTCTCCAAGCCCTGTCCAGCCTGGCCTTGGACACTTCCAGGGCCTCACCAGCATCACAGGAATGAATTTCTCCTCCATATCCCATCAAAATCTACCCTCTTTCATCTTAAAGCCAAGCTGGAGTTCACTGTCCCAGCTGGCTCAAACTGCAGAACACAAGAAGGGAGAATGGCTTTCCAGCTTTTAAGCCAGGATAATTTGCTTGCTTTATTTTTATTTTATTTTATTGTAAAAATGGTTTAAATCAATCAAGTCACTCTTCGGAGTTATAGACCTGCAATAAATCCTGGTCTGTTTGGACTCAATTTCCGAATAATTTTTTTGCCAAGCACCCTAATAAAAATGGATTAATTTAAAGCTATGGGGAGAAAATATATATAGAATTTTACAGCAGCTATTTCTTTAGCTGGACTATGCTTTCCTTGTAAGCATGTTCGAATCATTAGAATGGCAATAAAAAGAACTGGTAATTGCACTGCCTGTAAAAAGTCATTAGACAGGAATGGAAATTTATAAACCCCACAATGAATGGTAGATGAGTCCATACACACACACATACACAGATGTGCTTGAAAAAGTATTAATATAGAGGATAATTTGGGATTTGGGCAAGGAAGGGGGCTTCTCTGAGGTTTAAATGAGTTCTCTTCTGGCAGTCTTGAGTTGCCTAAGAGTCCTTAAAAATTAAATTCTCACTGTACCATCACCAGACACATCCCTGCAGGAGATTCCTGGGCCAGGAGGAGTGAGGGGTGTTTCGGGGTGGAAAAAAGGGTGCCCTGCTCACATGTGGAACATCCCAGCCTGCAAAACTTGCTGGATGGGAACTCCCACATGCACAGCAGGTCCTAAAAGATGGATGGAGGAGTCACAGTTAGGAGGGGCTGTGCCGTTTCTGTAGGCAGCCAGAAAACCAGCCTGCCCTAATTTCTCAAATTAACTTTGTAATAATGATGAATGCCAGGGCTTGACATTCATTGTCCACAGTCCTGACCACTGGCTCAAAGCAAGGACAGCAGATAAACACTCCTGGCTTGGGACAATCCCTGTCTGCAGAGACCTGGGAGCATTTCTCCCTGGGAGTGTTTCTGACCCCCAGTGTGACAGCTGCTGCCCAGACAGGCAAAAATCTCCCTCGGGATAATCTGGGGGCAAACACCCCCTGATCCAGGCTTTTGCAGCCTCGGGGAAATGATTTTTGTGCAGTGATGCTGCAGCAGGACCTCGCTGAGCCTCTGCCACAGGGAATTGCTGGAATCCTGCAGGGGCAGGTGATGGGAGACCTGGAGCAACCACCCCTGGCGTGGGAGAGGAAAGTGGGAGTTGAGCTCCAGGTCTTGGGAAAGAAGAATCAGTGTCATCCCTGTTTAAACACTCAGCTTCCACCTCTCCAGAGAAACATGCTCAGGAAAGACAGGGATATACATTTCAGGGAAGCAGAGATGGGGTCCTGTCACCTCGGGGTTACCCCACACACAGGAGGCCTGGGCTGGGCTTTATGAGTATGTGGGAAACAAAAAGAAAAGGCCACGGGAGAAAATCACCCCTCCTTCACTCAACCATCACAGTACAGAAGGATTGCTCTTAAACTTGTGATTTAAAGGCATTGTCAGTCCTTGAGGTCAGTTATTAAATTTGAAAAGGAGAAGCAGCAGATGCTCGAAAGCTGAACAGGGGGATCATTTACATGCTCAATTCAAAGGAAATTTAACCAAAAAAAAAATCAAACTTCAAGAAAAATAATCTTTAACAAGTGAGATTTTCTTGCCAAATTCATTCAAAGGATATTTTTCTCCCTCCTATCAGCTGCTTTTGTATCCAAGGACAACGATCTCTTCCCCTTTTCAGAAAAGCTTTGGACTGACATTTGTTTATAATATCTTATTAGAAATTACTAAAATATTTTCAGCATAAGATCCACGGCACCAACTCATCTTTCCTCACTGAAGCAATAAGCAGCCACTAAGGCTCGACGTGTTGGGCTTCCTGTTTACATCCCCAGATGGCAAATTAATGTCTGCTCATTCCTCCCGTGGATTAATCTCTCCTTTTCCCACATAATCTGCAAATGAAGCCCAGATGGAAAGAATTAGCTCAAAATCTCCCTCTCCTCCTGCCCACCCTCCCTGAAAAATGTTGGGAGAGGGGTTTTGGTAGCACTCATTACACTGCAAAGTTGTTCAGTGATTCCTTAAGTCTGTTGGAGCCCCCCAGTAGAAATATAGGATTATTCTGGTGGTGTCATGCAGCACACATAAATTATGTTATTCTCTGCTCACAAGACTGGGGATGTTGAAAAGAAGCCACTGGAAATGTAGAAAACCAGTAGCTCGAGACTGAGACACTAATCCCAGCTCAGGGGATGCAGGGAAGAGAGCTCCCAACAGCAGGCAGGGGACTAAACCTCCCAAGCCTTCCCAGGCTCAGCCTGGTGCAGACCATCAGCTCTTACTCTGTTCTGATGCTCTTGACACTGGTCTGGCTGGATAGGAGGTCACAGTTGTGGGATTAAGCTCCTTTCTGGTCTAGAGATGGGGTAATTGAGAGGTGTTTTAAAAGCTTTTGCTTTATTTTTAGTCTTATTTGAAGGGTGAGACGTTATAATGAGATGTTATAATTCACACTATCACAACCAGAAGCTATTTCCTAATTACAATACACCAGCAGTGTTTTTAATTTATCAACTCTTACTACACCATGTTATAAATACCTTAAAACTAATAATTTAAAATTACCCCTTACGAGTCTTACTAAAATACATCTTTTATAATTCTATTTCTCTAAAATATTTAATCTTTTTTTACAAAATCATCTTTTAAAACTTATTTCTATTTCCATTTCTCTATCAACAATACCTATCCTATTCCATAACATTTCTGAATCAACATTTCTTATCTCAAAATTTACATACAAATACATGCTATATAACACTTCTATCAAATTTTAAACATTTTCTACAAATCCATTTCCCACAACAGTCTCAATTCCTTGTTTTTTGAAGGAAAAGCTTGCCATGAGATGCCTGTGATGCATTTTGCAGGCAGTGGCTCTGAAAGCTTTGGATGGATGTTCCCTGTGGCACCCTGGCCAGGTGACTGATGTCACATCAGTGTCATCAGCTGTGCCTAATTCCCACTGGAATTTAGGGAATTTATAACACTGAAAGCACCCATGGATGCCTTCCTTGCACAGTTGGGAAGGGAGGAACTGCAACATGAGCTGTGCCCTAAAAAAATGGGAGAAGGAAGGGTCATGTCCAGCCCAAACCTGAGTTCTTGTGCCTCTTATTAACTGCCTTATTAACAGGATTAACAATATTCATACCTGCTTTATTAGCAATATTCATACCTGCTTTATTAGCAATATCCACCACTGTCCATGCTTCAAACACATGCCTGGATCTCTGAAGATAATGGAAAATGGCTTCAAGTTGTGCCAATGAAGTTTCAGGTTGGATAATGAGAAAAATTTCATCACTGAAAGAGTGATTAAGCAGTGGAAGAAGCTCCTCATGGAAGTCTTGGAGACACCATCCCTGAAAATGTTCAAAAAATGAGCAGAAGTGGCACTTGGGGACACAGTTCAGTGGGAATGTTGATATTTGTTGGAAGGTTGGACTGGATGATCCTGGAGGTCATTTCCAACCCTCATGATTTCATGGTTCTTGGTGCCCTTTTCCATCATCCCCAGCTCCAGAGGTGTTGTGCTGATCAAACCTTTCAGGCTGGGCATGTCCCACAGTACAAATTTTCTGCAATCCCAATTTTTCATCACCAGCTCCTGATCATCCCTTTGGGAAAAGCTGAGGCTCTGCTTCCAGAAGGACTTTCCCACTTGACAAGGGATTTTTCCCTGACTTGTGCAAACCATGGGAAAAATTCATCAAAGGGAATTAATAATTAATTAATGGGAATTAATGGTCCAGCCTCACCTTCATCCCGTTCTACTGAAAGCCAAACCACAGATACACTTATTTTAATCCTCAATTATGAAATTGCTCAAAGGAGTTGCTGGCACTGGGGAACTCTGAAACATTTCAGACACTATGCCAACAATTTATTTTGAATTTATTTATTTTATTTTTATTTTTATTTTCTTTTCTTTGCATGCTGCCACATGCCCTGAACTGCTCCTGAACCTTCCCAAATCCCAGCAGCAGAGCAGAGTCTGGATCCCAAGTGGAAGAAATCTGTGTGCCAGGGATTGAGCTGAGAGGAATTAAGCCAAGAACCCAAAAAAGTGGGTTTGGGTTTTACTCCACCATCTTCTTCCTACAGAAGTTGGTAAATTCCATGGGGAAATGGCTCTTTAATGACCAGGAAGAGCTGGAAGATCAGCATAAATTGTCATGAAAATGACACAGTTTTTAAAAGATTTTATATTTGGGTGATTTTGGAGTTATTTGGTTTTAAATTTTATTTTATGAGCATTTTAATAATTAAAAATTTATTTCTCTGTTTGAGTGCAAGTGGTTTATGTCAAAACAATTTTTTACCATCAGAAACACCCCACTGTGTGGAAATAGAGAAATTCCTGTGGGCAATGAGGAAAACAGATCTGAGCTGAAAACCAAATGAAAAATGAGAAGAGAAATGAGAAAATGAAAACTATCCAAAATATAGACATAAAACCAATTCAATAATGATCAGTAACCTTTAATGTTTAAAAAAAAAGGAGAAAATAGCTAGAAAATTATAATGTTTGCAAGAAAATTTGCCATAAAAATAGTCATTTGTCTCCCACTAAACATCAAGGTAGGACCCAGTGGAGAGTTCATTATTTCCCACCCACAAATGCTTTTTTAAATAAAGGATAATAACAATTAAAGAAAAAAAAACTTACACAACTTCAGTCTGAGCTAATTGTTCAAGGAAACAGAGTTTCCTCCAAGACTGATAAATCCCACAGGCTATTTCAAACAACTGGGCAGTAAATCACAGAGAAGTGCTGGTACATTATACAATGAAATCAAAGTGATTTGCAGAACCCTAAATGTTTCTTCATTACCCTTAATCCCACACCATTAAAGTAACAAGGAACTCTGATAAGCTTTTCAGACAGTGACAAGGCAACAGGAAAATTATGGGCATTTTTATTTCAGGCATTTTCTCTTAGTGCTTTTGGTTTAAAATATAATGAAATATTGTAAATACTTCTATGAGATTGTCATGAAAAACTGTAATGAACCTAAAACTGTGAGCTTTGTTGGAAGTTGAGAGCAGGACTGAGTCATGCTACTACCCTGGATTTAAAAAAAACAAAAAAAAACCCAGAAACCAACAGAATATTTTAAATCTTAGTATGATTTTTACATTTAGAACATTTAAAAAAAATAATAAGTAATTTCTGTTCAATGGAACAGGGAACATATTTAGAATATAGAGCACTAAAACCTAAGGGTTTGTAATCCATACAAAGAAGTGAAAAAAAGAGTTATTTCCTTAAATCCCTGATGTCATTTGGACTTTTTGGCATCATATATAAGATAAATATAGGTTACACCAAACCTCTATCACGTGCAGAAATGCAGGAGGATTTTTAACAAAGGGGATGCTCTGGCAGAGAGATCATCTCTGGTTTTCTATGACCTGTGTGCATGGATGGGGTGGGAATAAACATTTGCTGTGCTCTTCTCTTTATGCTGCAGAGTTAATGACACCTGAGCCAACATCTGCATCTGTATGGAAGCACAGAACCCCAGACTGGGTTGGGTTGGGAAGGACCTTAAAGATCATCCCAGCCCCTGGGCAGGGACACCTTCCACCATCCCAGGGTGCTCCAAACCCCAGTGTCCAACCTGGCCTTGGACATTCCAGGGCTCCAGGGACAGCCACAGCCTCTCCAACCTGTGCCAGGGCCCCACCACCCTCACGGGCAAGAATTCCCTCCCAAAACCCCACCTAACTCTTCCCTCTGGCTGTTTGAAGCCATTCCCCTTTGTCCTGGCTCTCCATGCCTTTTCCCAAGTCCCTCTCCAGCCTGTTTTGTCTGAAAATGTGACCCTGGAAATGTGTCAGTACACACAGACAGCCATGGAGAGGAATTCAGAGCACCAGGCATGACTGAATGAACTGCATGGATCACTTGCTGGTTTATTTTGGGATTTAACAGCTCCTGTGCTCTCATTTGCTCCCAGAAATCTGCTCACTTGGGGTGACACTCATTCCTCTGAGCCCAGCTGCTTGTGGAGTGGCTGAGAGCAGCTTTCCCTTCAGCTGGGCAGGAGTTAAAGGTTTCTCTGCTAAAACAGAGCTTTTCAGGAGTGTGGATGATTTTCTACATCAAATCTGCGTCGGCAGGGGCTGCCCAGGGGGGTCCCCATGCCTGGAGGTGTCCAAGGAATGCCTGGATGTGGCACTCAGTGCTCTGGGCTGGGGACAAGGTGGGGATCAGTCACAGGGTGGACTCGAGGATCTTGGAGATTTTCTCCAACTTCAGTGATGCTGGGATTCTGTGTCAAGGTCTGAGCATCCCTTCCACACCAGGGTGCCTCTGACCAACCCCTGCTGCCTGGGCAGAGCTTTACCTGCACAGTTTATCCACCAGCCCACTCCCAGGGCTGGGAACACTGCTGGAATCCTGCAGAGCTGGACTCCAAGGCCCCAGTGCTGGCGAGGGGTGGCTGTGAGGGCAGCTGCTGGACACAGCCATAACTCACTGCTACTACTGAGCTCGCTGCTATTTATTTACTGAGTTCAGCCAGCAGACTCCAAAGTGATTTAGATGTTCCTCCAGATAAAAACAGCAAGTAGTCAGGGGGTTTTTGTTGTTGTTTTTTGGGTTTTTTTTTACAAATCCAGCATTACATCAGCAACGGAAAGGGAGCAGGCAGAGAGGGGGGAATGGCTTGGGTGTCACTGGGCACAGTTTGGTCTTTCTGCTGAGCAAAGAGCAGGGGGTTTTACTGCTCCTCAGGCCTGTCTTTGGTTTGATTTTAGCACAGAAAAGCAGACAATGTAGGCATGAAGGGACAGGGGAGCACACTGGTGGGACGGTGACAGTTCTCTGAGGTGCCAAGTAAAAAGAAAAATAATAAATGAGAGCAATCAAAACAAGGCAGGCTCTGGGGAGAGGCAAAAAAATCAATTACCAAAGGGAATAAAAAGATCACTGTCAGAGGATGACAGGAATTCCTGATATGAGGGATTTAGCAGTAAAGGACAGATTCCTTTTTTTCTTCTTTTACTTAAAGGCAAAATTTACTTTCAATCTGATGAGCATTTTTGAACTTTGAACTCTGTGACCTTTCAAGCCTCCAAAAGAAATCCTGGCCAACTCAGCAGGAATGGCAACAAACAGCAGAGCTGGTCCCCTGGGTGCCTTTGGTCACACACCCGTGGCATCGTTTGGCTGCATCCAGCACCAGTGGTGGCAGCAGCTCCTGGGGACAGACAGACAGACAGGCAGACAGACAGGCAGTCAGTGGCCAAACCCTGCTCCCGTGCCCCCAGAGTCTAGGGGTTCCAAAATCCTCGTGGATTTTTAGAGGATTATCCTGGCATTCTGGCAGGGCTGATGGAATTAGGCTGGGGAGGCAGAGTGGGCTTTACAACAGACACCAGAAAAGTCACATTTTGCCCCAATTTGCAATTTTGGTTCCTCCTCCAGTTTGCCCAAGCGAGGTTACAACACTGAATGAACAACAGAGTGACTTATGCCAAGATCTAAAACACCCAGAGCCATTTTACATTAGAGAAACCTTTAAATCCTGCCCAGCTGAAGGGAAAGCTGCTCCCAGCCACTCCACAAGCAGCTGGGCCCAGAGGGATGAAAGTGTCACCCCAAGTGAGCAGTTTTCTGGGGGCAAATGAGACCACAGGCCATGGTTTGGAGTGACAGGATTATTTTCTGAGCAGGGTTGGCTCCAGCTGTTTAATAAACACACGAGGCATCCCTGCCTTAGCATCCCCAGAACCATAAATGACAGAGATCTCCTTAAACCTTAATTTCTGCCAAAGGCTCAGCACCAGGAAAGGGAAGAGAGGAAATCACAGAGAGCAAAGCCCTCACCTCTTCTGCTCCGATCCTGGTGGAGCAGTTCTGCCTGGAGGAAGGAAATTGTGTTCACAACATCTCCTGAGCTTTGCTGCTCCTCCCTACCTGTCCTGGGGCCTCATACAGTATAAAATAGTGCCATCTACTGACACGGGTTAGCAGCTCCTGGGCACTCAGGAAAGCTGATTTTACTGCTTCAAATGTACTCATTTTACCTTGAAAGCTGACTTTTTTCTATCCCTTCATCACTGTATTAACTCTCCAACCAGGACCTGCTACTCCAAAGGTACTAAAGCAGCTGCAAACTCGTCCTGGAAGAAATTATCCCAATGTTAGCAGGGCATTAAACCTGCTGGTGTCAATGGAAAGTCCCTGATGAAAGGGCAAGGATGTTGTGCAGGTCTGGATTTTCCTCTGTGAAGCACAGGGAGGTGTCCTGGGGAATGCAAGGGGGGTGAGCTGTCATCAGCAGTGCTCAAAAGTCATGTTTTTGTGTTGTGGGATGCAGTGAAATCCCTTGTTCTGGGATTTAAGACAGGAGGAAACACCTGAAAGGAAGGACCAGACACAGAGGGATGCAGCTTGAGGCACTCAGGTGAGAGTCTTAGATAGAGAGGGGGGAAAATCCTTCTTGGGAGCTGCACAGCTGTGGAGGAGAGGATGTGACATCTGTCAATTGAGGCATTTTAGAGAGAGTCACTTCACAGAGGAAATATTTCCCTGCTAGCTTAAAAACAGGGCAAGGAAAGAGTGATTTCCCTGGTTTGGAGATCTGTGGTTGGAATCTGCCAGTGTTGATATCATTGTTTTTGGATCACACCAAATTTACAGGGGGAAAATGAGACTGGCCCCAAGGGTAGAAATGCTCAGAATATTTTCAAATTTTCGCTCAGAATATTTGCTCACAACTGCTCTACTCACCAAAACCAAACACGGGGGCAAACCAATGTGCAGTGGCAGGCTGGGAGAGCTGGGAAGAGCCTGAAAAAGGCTCTGGAGAGACCTCAGAGCCCTTCCAGGGCCTGAAGGGGCTCCAGGAGAGCTGGAGAGGGACTGGGGACAAGGGGATGGAGGGACAGGACCCAGGGAATGGCTCCCAGTGCCAGAGGGCAGGGATGGATGGGATACTGGGAAGGAATTCCTGTCTGGGCTGGAATTCCCAGAGCAGCTGTGGCTGCCCCTGGATTCCTGGAAGTGCCCAAGGCCAGGTTGGACACTGGGGCTTGGAGCAGCCTGGGACAGTGGAAGATTTCCCTGCCTGTGGATGCCCAGGGCACTGGAAATATTCCTCTGTGTGATCTGGGGTGCCCTGACCTCCAGGGCAGCACTGACTCCGACCCTCACTCATGGAGAAAGTTTCCCAGACTTCAGGATAGACTGGAATCCACAGAAGTGTGCAATAGATTACAGAGAGCAGTGCAGGTGTGTCACTGGGTGAGAAATTGAGGGTTTGGGGTTTTTAGTGTGTTGTGGAGGGAGCAGATGGAGGGCACAGGGTGCTGTCCTGGGTTTCTTCTCCATGCTGCTTCTTCCTCCTTCTCCATGGGTTTGGGTGGCATTTTGTACTTGGGCAGAAAAGTCCCCATTGCAGCTCTGTGGGATCAGTTATTGGGTTAAAAGGGGAAATAATCCAGGTGTCAGCTC
>JAYDZK010000028.1:17842702-17860593 GCA_034509185.1 Euphonia xanthogaster | reverse complement strand
TTTATCTCCCAGAAACAAAAACGCAGAGCCAGCTGTACTCTATTTCCTCATTAATAATTAAAAACGATGATGATTATGGTGATGGTGGTGGTGTGTTTGTCCCTGCAGGGCGAGGCCAGCAAACCATGCAGTCATCAGGGCACCGTTTCCGCGATGTCGAGCACCACCCGCTCCTGGCCGACAATGACAGCTACGACTCCTCCTCCTCCTCCTTGGAGGCTGACATGGCTGACAGGGTCTGGTTCATCAGGGATGGCTGTGGCATGGTCTGTGCCATCATGACCTGGCTCCTGGTGGTCTATGCAGACTTTGTAGTGACTTTTGTCATGTTGCTGCCTTCCAAAGACTTTTGGTACTCCGTGATCAACGGGGTTCTCTTTAACTGCTTGGCAGTGCTGGCTCTGTCGTCACATCTGAGGACTATGCTGACTGATCCAGTAAGTATCCAAGAGTTCCTTGGCATTGGATTGTCCCCTCCATCTGCACAGAAGTTTGGAGAAGTCTTCTGATGGGAAAAGTAGTGTTAGAGTCAAAATCCTCACGGTAGATTCAAAATCCTCTGTTAGATTCAAAATATTTGTGTTAGAGTCAAAATGATTGTGTTAGAGTCAAAACCCTCAAGGTTTTGATGTTACCTGTGCTTATCATCAGGATGGTACCTCTGCCTCTCCTGTTACTCCATTAATGAAACCATAGAAGAGTCAATATAAAATTTATAAAAGTGTTAGACTCAAAAAAACCCAGTAAAATTATTACTCCAGGTCCTGAAGAAGCTAATAAAGTTTAGTCTTCTCTGTCCTCATTTTTCTTACCTTTTTTCATCAGATTTATTTTCAAAATTTGTACCTTCATCTTTTGCATCTCTTGAAGTGCTCCCATGCTTCCCATGGAAGAACTTTTAGAGGTGGATGTGCTGCAAAACCTCAGACACACTTGGCATACTGAAAAAACCACTGTCCCATGTGATTCCTGCATTTTTGTCTTTGAATATTTGCAGTCAGAGGGAAGGGAGATTTAAACTGCACACACATTGAAGCAGTGTAGGTGTAAGAGGTCTTGAAAGTGCTCATTTCTTAGAACTTTTACTCCTCAAGATTTCAAGTGATGAAATAGTTGAGTTTGTACTAAAATCCATTACTATTTTTAGGGAATAAATCTGGGAAAAGTGGGGTGAGGGGAAAAACATCTATTTTCTCCAGATTTTTGGAGAAAAATGAAGATTTTTCTCCAGTAGCAGTGTATAGAGAAGTTAAGGGAGCATTCTAAAACCCAGCAGGGTGTTGTAGTTAATGATTTTCTAGGTCTTTGATTTACTTCTGTCCACACCCAGTGATGAAATATCAGAACTTCTACAAACTGTGACACCTCAGAGAGTTAAGGTTTAAGGATTTATTGCTTATAAATATGAGCTGGTAAAACTGGGTGTCTTTCTAGACCTGTGGTGTTTTTTATGATCCAAACTGAGATGAGTCACTGCTTTTTTCCTCCATTCCTTTCGTGCTGACTCCCAGAATGGAAGACACAACTGTGTGATAGAAACTAAAATGAAAGGAATGGACTGCCTCAAAACTCATGTGAATTAAATTTACTCTTGTAACTGTAAAAATAGATTTTTGGTGGCTGGCTGTGACTGTGAAAGATGTTTTTGAAATAAGAGTGTATTTTTGTCAGCAAAATGCTTGAAAGCATGGTCTGAGGTTCTGATCCTTGTGGCAGGTGAGTAGGGGAATGTGAAATGTTTACAGCAAATACCAACTGGGGCAGGAATGTTCAGATTGCAAAATGCACCTCAGGAGTACAACGTGAGTGTTTAAGGAAGTCTCTGTGTGCCTCTGTGAGCACCTGGTCAGGTTTGAAGCACCACTCAGCCACAGAGCTCACCTGGGACAGGACCCAAGCTGTGTCTTGGCCAACACAAACACAAATTTATTATTCCAGGCCATTGGTAACAAAAACTCCCTGCCTCAGCAGAGGGGTCTTTGGCAGTGGAATCTGAGTTCCTGCTGGCTTCTTAATTCTTTCCCAGAACTTCTTAAGGTGTCTGTGTCAAGTGCTGATGTTGCCAGGGGGCTTTTTTTGAACGAGAATTAATTGTAGGGTGTTGCAGTTGGCTTAGGCTGACCTGCAGAAGGCTCTCCCTGTGTGAAGGAAGTGCTGACCTGGAGCAGCTGTACAGAAAGGCCACTTGGCTGTCGCATCCCAGTTTGTTTCACAATCACTTCCCCTCACAGATAAGGCTTTATCTCCCTGAATGAGCAGGGTGACAATGGTGCTGTCCATTATTTTCTTCTACTAATCCAAGTTTAGATCCTGATCTCAGGGTGCAGCTTTGTGATAATCAGATTAGAGAACTGATCACTAAAAGTTCATTTCTTTTCCCAATCAATTATTTTTCTTTTGAATCAGTTCCATCAACTCTTTACCACAAAGCTGCACAATAAAGAAGAGTAAAGGAGCCAGTGCTGGTCCTGCTAACAGTGTCCAAGCTAAAGATTTTAGGGAAAAACTGACAGTTCTCAAAAACTTGGGGCGGGTGGTTAAGGCCTGGCTTCACAGAGTTGAAACAACATCTTTTGAGTAGTTGCTGATTTAACTTTTGTGGATGGCTTGGCCCATTAATCAAATGCCACAATAAATATTCAGGGTAACTCCTCAGCAAATGTTGGGCAGTGCTTGTATCTGCAGGGTGAGATGTGTCTCCCTCTTCATTTCTGTGGGCTGGTGACAGGATATTCTATGAGAATGAAGCTAGAGATGAGTCTTGCTGGAATAAAGCTGAATTTGAGGTCAAGCAGAGGTAATTTATTCATTTGGAATTGATTCTGGCTTACAGCAGACTGGCTTTGAATAAATGAACTTATTTCAGCAATTATCCTGAGGTTACTGGTATGAAGTATATGAAATGTATTTTTAAATGCTCTCATGCCATTTAAGAAGCTTTTTCTCCTCTAATTGAAATGATTTCAGGGGGCTGTGCCCAAAGGAAATGCCACTAAAGAATACATGGATAATTTGCAACTGAAACCAGGAGAAGTGATCTACAAATGTCCCAAGTGCTGTAGTATCAAACCTGAGCGTGCACACCACTGCAGGTATGCCAGAGTTCCTTAAAGAGTTCTGCATTTGGAGGCCTGGAATAACATTCCTGATATCTGTTCATTTTTCCCCCCTACAAATTCCTATTGGTATCCACCAAACTTTCCAATTCCTACATTGCAGAGTATTTTCTGAGTGTAATGTATTATGGCCAGAAATGACTGTGGATGAGGGGAGAGAAGTATGAAACTCTAAGATTTCATTACAATAACTGTGCTCTGGTGTCTTTAATAATTTTGATCAGTGAATATATTTTCCTGTACATCATTCCAGTTATTGTGCTGTGGGTAATGCAGGGCAAAGAAAAGAATCTCTTAGAAAATTTCTGAGAGGAGCTGATTTAAGAAGTGACTCCTGCAGTCTTAAATGAACAAAATTTAGGGTAGTTTAAAATGATTACTTTGTGTCATCTCTTTGCAGTGCATTTGAAGTTCTATGTGAATTGACAGATTATTTTTCCAAAGTTGCATGAATATTTGGTTAAATGCACTTCCACTTACTGAAAATCCATGTCAGTAAGGACAGAAATGATAATCATTTGAACTAACCATGCTATGGAAGAGATAGTAAATGTATATTTTTAATTCTCAATCTTTGGAGTTTTCAGGCACTGTGGAAATGCTTTTGTAGCGTTTATTGTGTGCCAGTTGAAAATAGCTGTGCCTGCATAATCAGGGCTTACATAAAGATGCAAATGCTTCTGGTGGCTCTCTAGGTGTGGGGAGTGATGTGTGTTGAATTGTGAGAAGTACTAAATTGAAATCTCTGAGTTAGTGCCTGTCAAAAGAACAGAGCAGAGTCTTGTCAGGACTCTGAGATGATTCTGGAGCTTTGTGGGTTCTAAATTAAAAGCCCCGTGTGTGTGTCAGTGCTCAGTGCTACGGCTGAGAAGCTGCTCCCATTTATAAATACTCAGCCTTGGCATGGAGCTCCTGTTCTTCTCTCAGCTCTGAGTGGGATTTTGGATCTGGAGTGTGAAGGGAGAAGTTCCATGGATAAACAGGCGAGGATGGAATGGTCTGCAGTTGCTTTGTGTGTGCTTTAGTTGCCTTTGCTCAGGTGCAGATCCCAGGGCTGCCTTGCTGTGCAGGGATGCTGCTGCTGCTCTATCAGCTCAGGAGTGCTCACTGGAGGATGGCTGGGGGTGGAGGCAGCACAGCTGCTCCTGCAAAATCCCTGGGGATCCAGGAGAGCTGTGCAGTGTTCACGTGGCCTGGCTCTGTGTCCATGAGGGACAGCTGGGAGCCCCTGCAAAGATGGGCTGGATCTCACTCATTTTCTCATCCCGTATTCAGGCTGATTCCTACAGAGACCTTGCAGGTATCGATGGAAAGCATTTCCCACGTCCTCGGTCCTGGTAGAATTTGCTAATTTGGAAAGGAGCCCTAAGTGAAAACATCATCTGTTGAGATACATATGACAGAAAAAGAGCTGGAGTGTCAGAGATCCTGGAGCTCAAATGCCTTCTTTATAGCAAGAATTTGAGCAACATTTATTTTTAAAGCAGAGCAAGAATGGGTAGTGTCTGTGATAAAGGAAATACCTGATATTTTCAAAGGGGTTTTGTTTTCCCCAAGCACCTATTTGGGGATCCAGCTTTGTGTGTCTTAGGCATTGTTTTAATCTTTGATCAGATATTTTACCTAAGGGTAAAGGAGGCATTTTGGGGCTTGCTCAGTGCATCCCTGGCTCCACAGAATATCTGAAAGAGAAAGCCAGAGCCTGAAAGTGTTGTGAGGCTGCTGTCATGTTTTTTCAGCAGTTGGATTTCTGGTTTAATTGTCTTTGTTTCTGTTAATCTGATTCTTTGCCTTCAATTCATCATTGCAGGAGTTTACCCAATAGAAAAAGGGTTTCTTTGATTATGCTGCCAATTTTTTTATTGGTTTGCAAACCCATTCCAAGGACATTAAAAGGATGATCTAGTCCCAAGTATTTAAAGTGGCAATTTGCTGATAGAAGAGGCTTGAAAATGGAAATTGAAGTTGGTTGCTGTTGGGAAATACTTACACTCAGAGAGAGCCACAGTGCATGTTTTCAGTAGTAAATTATTAACACAAGAGACTCTTAGGATGTAGTTACGAAAATTGTTGTGCAACACTGCAGCAGAAGTTCTTTTAAGGAAGAAAAATAGTTTCATAATACACATTAGTGATGGGGAAAAGAGCAAGAACCTTTTATTTACAGCTAGGCATCTCTGAAATAAAGTGATGCAATCAAATTGATGTTTTAGTGAACAGTTAACATTTTCAGCATCAACAGGGCAGAGCCCCATCCTGGGTGAATGGGATTTCATTTTCACTGAAGGAGCACAGCTGTCCTCATTTCTGCCTGTCCTGAGTGCCTGTGTTTGTGTGAGGGGAACTGTTACTCTGAATAAAGTCACTGAGATGTTTCCACCAGGCTCCCAGGGAATATCTGTTATCCACACCCATTTCTCTTGAGTCTTTAGCTGTGTCTTTCTGAATGTTATCTTTGGCATTCAGAGCTGTAATTGCACCTGCCTGAGTTCATGGAGCAGCAATTCCAGGCTGGAGGAGAGACTTTCCTCCATCCACAGGTGCTTGTTCTGTTTGCTTCTCTCTTGTGAACGACCCTGGGTGCAGCTGAAGGAGGGATTTCCCCAAACTCCTGCTGCATAAAAAAGAATAAAATACAAGGGATGGGGTAAGAAGAAGGCAGAGCCACTGCTGGAAGCATTGCTGTGAGATTGTTGGTGGGAGATCAGGAATGAAGGCAGGATTCCAGGTGTCTGAGCTCTTGTGAGAGCTCTGTGTGGGCTTGTGAGAAGTTCTGAATGAGCAGAATCGAGTCCTGCCCACCTCACATCCTCCAGCCTTCAGCTCAGTTGAGCCTGGGTAGGATTTTACTCAGCACTTCACATTAATATTGCTTTTTAGAGTGCTGGCATAGATTCTGTGGCACATCAGCCTTATCTGCTTGTGGTACTCAGGGAAATGAGAGGCTGGACTTGCTGGCAGCAAGGAGTCTTTTGAGGAGCCTCCTGAATGTCTCCTCCTGAGTGATACCCACTTTTCCTGCACCAGAGTGTGCTCGTGGTGTTTATCTGCTATTGGGATTTTCACTTGTATTTAAAAAGTCATTTGTAGCAGAGGATGAATCCTCTTTAATGTCCCCAAAACAAGAGGCAGGGGGAATGTAGGGGCTGGGTTTTGATAGCCCAGAGCAAAGGCAGCTTCATTTGGGATTCTTCCCCATAACCTTTACATGATGTGTTCTGCCTCGTGCTGAATTACTTTAGAATCATACAAATGTGACAACTTAAAAATTATTTTCTGCCTCAGAGCACTGATTTCCCCCCACACCTCCCTCTTTTGTCTCTCCAGTGACAGTCACCCAGCTTTGTTTTGTGGTTTGTCACTGCAGCACTTGTAGATACCCCACGTAAGTCAGCCTGTCTCAAAAACAAAGGGGTTTGAGTAACAGGGCCTGCATTTTTTAGGCTTATTTGGCTTGGTGACTGCTGAAGTGAAAATGTTTAATATTCTGGATATTCTGTGGGAAAATCTGGAGCACTGAGTGTGTGGCTGTCTTAAGTACAAAGCTGGGAAAATGGAACATCAGCATTGCTTAAGCTATTGATTCATGAACAACTACAACAGATGTTGCATCTGTTTAGTTTTTGGTGTGTAATTCTTCATATTTGGCTGCAGAACTGAGCCCTCTGCTGCTGTATGGCAGAGGTAAAATGGAGTTATTGGAGTATTTCTTTGACTTCTGTGGACATAGCCTTGACTCAAAACTGGGCAGGAACCAAGTGATCCAGCAGAGAACAGGAGTGTTCAAGCAGTCATGGACAAGTAGCTACTTCATAAGTGCTGGTTATAATTTCAATATTTGTGTTTTCTCTTGAGGAAGTGAAGTTTGATACTGTAAGCTGTGCTTTAGTTGAGATTTTGATTGCATAAATTTAGAATTTTATGGCCAGTTGAGACCTCAAGAGTGATAGTTTCTCTCTTGAAGATGTGAATTTCTTGTGTTTCTTTGTATCCACGAGCAAAATTTACAACTTTAAAGCCTGTAAAAGTTAAATATTTATTTTATCTAAAAAACTTCTCCAGGAGGGAAAGGGACTTATTAATACTGAATGAGAGAGAGCTGAAGCTTTGCTTGTTCTGAGCTGCAGGTGTCTGAATTTCTGGATTTGTTTTATTGTGAGGAGTATTTTATGTACACAATCCATTTTGGAGCAACCAAAAGCTGAGAGGGAGCAAACAGTTTCTTAAAAAGAAATGCAAATAAAATCCCTGTCTGCAGTTTGTCAAGAAATATTTCAGCACATCATCCTGTGACCACTGGCTGCCCTTGGTTCTACATTTCAAATACAGTTTCTCAGCAGAAGCCTCTTGTCCTTTTTTCCAGTATCTGCAAGCGATGCATCCGAAAGATGGATCACCACTGCCCGTGGGTGAACAATTGTGTGGGGGAGAAAAATCAGAGATTTTTTGTTCTGTTTACGGTAAGTGAGCAACAGCAGCTTGATTTCAGTCTGAATTTTCCTTGATTATAACAATTTAGGTTGTGCTGAGTGAGTAATGGCTTTAAGGCGTGATTGTGTTAGTAAATTGGGTGGGGTTGTTCCTTCTGTGCAGGGTATTTCTCCCCATATTCATTTTCATTTTGTGCTGTTGTTTCAAAGTTTCTTCTCCCCAGTTCTGCTGTGTTTTATGCAGTGGCAGTGAGTGAAATGGTGCTGTCTCTTGTTTGCAGATGTACATAGCCCTAATTTCAGCTCATGCTCTTGTACTCTGTGGATTTCAGTTCTTCTCCTGTGTCCGAGGGCAGTGGACTGGTGAGCAAATAAATACTTAATTTTCATTATCATAGTCTAGTAGATATTAGGGAAAAGTCATAGCATTCCTATTTTAGTCCCATCTTTCAGTGATATCCTTAAAACACTTCAGATCTGTTTATCCATCACCCTCCTTTTCCTTTCTGGGTTTTTCCCTCCCTTTCCTCCAGTCATTCTCTGTAAGAGCTGTGGCTGTCAGGGGCATTCTCACTCCCTTTACTCACAGTAGTAATTCACTACCTCTGAGGTAGGAAGGAAACTGAGCTGGTCCTCAACCACCTCAGCACTACATCACCTAAATCTGGGCTTTGTGTGCCCCACCTCAGTTCTGGGAATGGCACCTGAAATTTAAACAGATTTCTCCCTCATTCCATTACTGGAGTTAGCTGTGGGGCTCCTGCAGAAAGGAAATTCCCTGAACTATCCCATTTTTTTTTTTAATTTAGGCTTCTGGATTGTGTTTCTTACTGTTCCAGTGTGCCAGAGCTCATTCTGGTCTTGTGCTTTTGGCAGATTGTTGATGTGTTTTTTGGTCTATGAAGCAACAGGGAAATCCATATGATTTTTTTTTTCTGAGTATTTCATTAAATGGATGGAATCTTAGAACTTTGTTTTACTTGAAACATTCACCTTCCTGTACACTATCCCTGTTTAAATATAATTAAGCTAATCAGGTGATCAGAGGCTCTCCAGAGATGTGTGAGGCAGAACTTGATTACTTTGTGTGGAGAATTAAAATAAAAAGAGTAATAAAGCAATGACAGCCAAGTGGAACATCTGTATTAGCAAGTCAGGGCTGACAGTGGGATGGCTTTACAGCATCTGTCATGCAGGAAGCCCCAGGCTGCTCTCTCATGTGCAGTTCTGAGTTCTTCACTCACCTCATGGGCAAACATTTATTTGATAGCCTTGAAATCCTGAGGCAGGATTGCAGAAGTAGTTTCCATGTGCTTTATAGGAAGCCAGAAGTGTTACTTCCATAAAATTCTTTCTTTTCTCGATCAGCAAATAAAGCTGCTGCAAAATCAGAAGTTTGTTTTAAAATGTGAAATATTATTTAAAGAGCCAGACATGTAGGACATGTCTATAATTTGCTGTTGTTTTTTTTTTTTTGTAACTGCAATGTCTCATTTTCACAGAGTGCAGTGACTTCTCCCCACCTGTAACTGTGATCCTGATGATCTTCTTGTGCCTTGAGGGTTTTCTGTTTCTCACTTTCACTGCAGTCATGTTTGGCACCCAAATCCACTCAATATGCAATGATGAAACGGTAAAAAGCTTGACTTTTTTGTATTCTGTAAAATTTATTCTGGGAAGATGTGATTAGATGTGGTTTTATTTGCATGAGGAGAGGCTCTTATTTCAGAGGAAGCTGCAAAACTTCAGTAGTTCATCATTTTTATTTTCTGCACTTGGGGGAAGATTGGAATGGTTTACTGGGGGTTGCTTTCTAACAGAAGTTCTTGCACTGTTTGCTTTTTTGACATTTTGTAATTTGGTTTTAAATGACAAAGAATGCAAATCTTTTGACTTGAGGTTTGAGTTTCCCTTCTGAGCTGGCACAAATTCCTGCTGGGTGCCACGGGAGGTGTCTGCTTTTCTCAGGTTTAACTTGGGATACATTTTATCAGAGGATTAAACAGAGTTTGAGCCATTGGCTCCTTTGTCCTTATTTCTTCAGTGTCACACCTGGAGAGAATAATTGCTTGGAAACAAAAGGAAATTGAATCCTGTGACTCTTCAATATTTTCTCATATTTAAAAATGTATTTCTGTAGTGAGGAGTAAGTGCAAAACAACTGGTAAATACTGAGCCTTCATTAGTGGGAAGCATAAAAATTGGCCATCAAAATAATGCATTTGGGAGAGTAATCCTGTCTCCAGTAATTGTGGAGCAGGAGCCTTATTGTCTGCTTCCATTAACTGAGTAAACAACTTGTAGTGTAGGATGTTGCACGTGGATCCATCAGCTTTTCTGGGATTTTTGTCTTTTAGCTTGTGGGGGAAAGAGATAGAGGTATCAACCTTCTTGTATATATTTAATGTTCTAAATCTTCTTCCCTGTGTCCACAGGGCTAAAACAGTTTCTAACTTGTCCCTTAATAATGAATAAAAACAGTAAGCTGAGGAACAACACAATGAAACAGCACAATAAAAGTGCAAGCCTGGTTTTTACAGCCACGTTTTATATTAGATTAAACCAAACCTTGGACTTACAGTGCCTCCCTGCCTGTGTTTATTTCCAGGAGATTGAGAGACTGAAGAGTGAAAAGCCCACGTGGGAGCGCAGGCTGCGCTGGGAAGGGATGAAATCTGTTTTTGGGGGCCAGCCCTCCCTCCTGTGGATCAACCCCTTCGCAGGATTTCGCATCAGGAGACTTCTACTGCGAGGGAAGAAAGGAGGACCTGAGTTTTCTGTTTGAGTCTAAATATGCTGGAACTTGCAAGAATCCTATATAGTATTTATTTTGGGGCCAGAGAAGGCTGTCTGCATATAATCTGTGACCAGGTGAAACTGATATCAGACATTTGCTTGTAGCAAGCAGAGTTTTCTACGTTTATTGTCACAGACATCTCATTAATTCTGAGACAGGAACTGGATCTGCCATGATCTTCTTCACAGCAGGATAAGCACGTGGTCACACTAAAGAAGCCAAATGTTGTCATGCTACTGTAATTTATTTTCTGAGATTACTTCCCCATTTTTTTGTTAAACCCTTTTTATTTGATAAATGTCTGGGGAATGACCTGTGTGTTTTTATAACGAGTCTAAGTCCTTGGATGCAGTTGTCAGTCATTAGGAGGAGCATTCTGGTGGAAGTTGATCTCCAGTGAGACACAGCCTTCTCAGTCCAGATTTCAGGGAATTGTGCTTTGTTCAGTTCTCCTTTCTCTCTCAGCTTGTCCTGATAAGCAGAGCTGTCCCTGTGTGTCCCACACATTCCTCATGTGCAGGTGCTGCCCAGGACTGGTGCCCAGCACAGAGGCACTGTCACACCCTGCCCAGAGTCTTCCCAGGCTCCCTAAAGCGTGGCCTGTGTTTGGCAGTGTCCATCCCATCTGGCATTTAGGGAAAGGCTGAATTTTCCCTTGTAACCTGGCTGGGAGCCAAATCCTGCCCTGGGATGTGCATTTCCAGTTCCTCATGCTTTGATTGCAGAGGAACTCAGGTGTGGACTGTGCAGGGGTGAGTGGGACCAGTGTCCTGCTGTGTGAGGTGACAGTGAGTGGACAAATTGGGGGCCATTCACTGCAAGCACTTTGTCCTTGTAGGGTCTTGCTCTGCCCCTTTTTGACTGTACAGACCTTTCATAGAGGGAAAGCTGTTCATGATCCCTTGGACAAAGACAGCAGAGAGAGAGGCAACTTCCCTCCTTTCTCAAGTACAGCACATCTTAAATGTAGGAACATCTGCAACAGAACGAGTTCTTTTGAATTTAACCATTTCCAACCAAAACTACTTTGAAGAAATGAGAGCAATATAGATCTAGAACTGCTTTATGTGGGCGTGACAAACAACAGTAGTGCTAAAAAATGTTCATAAATCTGCAAGTAATGAAATACAAGTTGCAAGTAATAAAAATCCAGCTAAAAGTTGATTCTTTAAAAATGACATTTAGACTATTTTTTGTATTATTGTTAACCTATAAATTAGTGACCATATAAAGGATGAAGCAGGAGCCTTGATGCATAGCTTGAAATCGTGCCTAGAAAGTAAATAGCTCCCTGTTTTGGGACTTGCCTTAAAATTGTCCTGTTCTTGCTTTTGCTCAGCCAGTGGCACTGGTGACCTGTCCCACCTCAAGCAGCTCAGAGCCCTGCATTCCAACCGTTGTGCCCTGCAGGAGCTGTTTCCTTTCTCAGTGCCCTGCTGCTCCATCTCTTCGTGGCATCCTGATCCCAGCTCCATCAGTTTCTGTTCCATGGGGTGGCTGAAGGTACTGAGGAATCCATTTCTTGTCTGTGCCCTGTGAACAAAACTGTGCAATACTTTGGGGTATTTTCACTTTGCTTTTGGGGGAGGGTGGTGGTGTGGAATGATGGAGCCTTCCTAGGTGGAAATCCACTGGAATTGCAGTGCTGTGAACAAAACTGAGGGGGAAGCTGGAAGTTCCACAGGATTCTGTGCAGATTCAGTTGCACGCCTTAAGGATTGGGGAGAAAAAACAAAAAAGGTGTCTGGCTTTGTCCTGAGGCTCTTACTGTGTATATTGTTCAATGAGAAAATCAGAAAATAGCACTCCAGGTGGTTGGACCCTGCGACTTGGCAAATGTGTGCGTGTGAAATCCGGTTTACTCAGCTTTTCAAATCCTTACCTTGTAATTTTTTTTTTTATGTAAAAAAGAATAAACTAATGAATTGAAGTCTTAGTTGATTAACTTCTCTAGATGTCAGGGTTTGTTTTTTTTTTTCACATAGATTGAAGCAGCTTCAGGGAAATAGTCTTGAATCCTTTGGTTTGTAATTAATTCATATTTATATTAATTAACTGCTCCAAATTAAAGAGGTTTCTCTGCTTATTAAGAATTTTAAGCTACAGTCTTTTAGCCCTTCTTAGTCATTCCATTTTCTTCATCCTCTGGTGTAGTTGCTTATTTTATGATAGAACCATGGAGTGATTTACATGGGAAGGGACCTTAAAGCTCATCTTGTTCTCACCCAGTTTGTCTGAGGTGAGTGGGAAAACACTTCCAATCTGAAAACTCACCTCAGTATTCCAGCCTTTGCACTTCCAGGGAATTTGGGATAAATACAGGTTTGAGTCTCCAGTTTTTCTGGGCAAATGTTGGATTTTTCCTCTGTTTCTGCAGCTTCTGGAGCAAAAAGAGTTCTGAGCCTGGAGAGCAGCAGGTTGGGAGTGTCCACCCAAACAAGGGGGAGGAGGAACAAATGGCAGGAAAGGATGGGGAGGCTCAAAGCTGTTCACTTCCCCTTTGCAATAATTCTAAAAACCACTTTGAGATATTTTCTGGCTTTATATCACACTCTAATATTTCTATGGATAAAAGAGCTGAAAATCCATCAACACAGAGTTTGTGCCAGTGCTGCTGATATTTTGGAACAGGTTAATGATTTGATTATGTTTGTGTGTATTTTAAGGAATAGTTTGTTTATTCTCTGAAGGCAACAGACATCCCAGCAGATGGATCCTGCCAATTTATCTCCTTTTTATTTTCTTATTTAATTTCTAGTAGTAATGTCAGGATTGTTCCAGAAATCCTTTCTGAAGTCTTGGACTTAGCAAGAATTCATTTATGGATTTCTTTATGCCTGTCCTGTGCAGAAATGTTGAATTTCTATAATTGTTCTGCTTCTCGCTGTTGGCTTCAGGCCCAGTACTGAGAAAGAAAATGGCTTTAGGGGTTTTGAAATACAGAAATTGGGCTGTAAAATGATTCTGGAATCTGTTCATAACACTAAAATGAAGTGCACCAGCATTGGTTCTGTATATTTATTTCTTCTGAATAGGGTTACAGGTCAATTTTAATTTTAATGTGGTTGGTGCTTCTTCATTGATGAGATTGTTAATTTTTTATTCTGCTTCTTTCACTTGGTCATGGATTTTTGTGTTCTGAATATCTTTTAATTTTTTTTCCTGCTTATATTCCAGTAGCACATCTGCTCCTGTCCTGCACTTCACTCTTGTCATCCCCAACCAGAGCCCTGGAAATTATCCAGCAGGCATCAAAGCAAGCACAGGCTGCTTTTTAATAACAGAAACAAAACTTAGCACCTCCAAAATATTTCTGCAATTTCTCCTTACATTATAATGCAGCATAAAGTTAATATTGGACCCACATTCAGTGTTGAACATGCCAAATATTAGAATTGGCAAGGAAGGGGATAACTTAGAAATATTTAAGATTTTCTTGGCTGAGGTGCCCCATTCTGAGAAGTAGCTGGCACCTGACAAGGGAAATATTATTAAATGATGGCTTTGAACATCTTTTGTTAACAAGCCCATGATTGCAATAAAATGGTTGCTTGCAAGGTGTGTTTGCCTAAGAATATTGGTTTAATTAGAGTGGGGATTGAGACAGGGGAGCAAGAAAGACTCACAGCAAAACTCTCTATTTTGGGCCTTAATACAGTGAATTATTCTTGCTGCAAACCTTCACCAGAGCAGCTGAACACTGGGAGCTGACTCTGATATCCACTGGTGCACGGACAGCTTTATTTTCTTCTTAGTTTGTGAATTCCATCAGCATCCAGTGAAAGCCAGGCTCTGCAGCCAGAGGTGATTCTTTTTAATGAAAGATAGATATCTGTATTGGAGAAATCAGTGGAGAACCTTGGAAACTTGGTTTTGAATTCAAGAAAAAAGGCAAACTGTCCGGATGAAATACGAGAATATGGAATTTATTTCCCCCATAGATTTATTTTCTTACCATTAATGAGTATAAATGTGCATTTAATGTCTGGAAGAGGAATGGAATGGAGCTGCTGGAGGCACTGGAAGCAGTGCTGGCTCAGAACAGTTGCATCTGTCATGCAGCAGGAATGCCTGCAGTGGGACCTGCTCTCCAGATAGAGCTGTTTCAAATCAGGGCTATCAGCATAAAATGTCAGCTCAAATTCATCAGAGGCAGGAGAAAAACAAAACATTCTGATCCAGGTGAAACTCGAGCCGCTCTCTGGTGGCTTTCAGCTCTCTCTGGTGCTGCAGAATGGCAATGCTGAAATTCCCCTGCTGCTGGAAGTCCTGATGCTCCTCCCAAGTTCCCTTTCAGGGGCTGGGATTGTGTTTCCTCCAGGGGCTGAGCAGCTCCAGGGGCTCCCCAAAGCCCCTCTGGGCTCCACCAGCTCGGCTTTGCCATCAGCAGGGAGGGGTGGGTCAGGAATTTGTGCAGAGGGTTGGAACCAGGAATTCTCCATCGTGCCCCAGGGCTCAGGACGGCCACTCCTCATCCCTCAGGGGCTGTTTGGTCGAGGTTGGTGCACAAATGAGCTGAGGTTTTGTGGAAATCTGATCATTTGCTTTTCAATAAGGTCCCATTCATTCAAATCAACTCTGTAGCACAACGGCAGCACTTTGGGAGCTCTCGAGGCTGCGTAGTCACCACTGGGCTTATTTAATTTGTTGTTGAAGTGCTGACTAAATTTTACATGAAGGCAGAAGCACCTTGTCTTAAATACAAACCCTTTTCATGAAAAGTGGCTCACAGACTTGCCTGCTCCTTTTCTTGGCTGATTTAGAGCCACACTGCAGCCATTACAAAGAAATTAAAAACTAGAGAAAAATCACATCTGTGTACTGTGAAAAGGTTTTTTGGGGCACTTGCTTCCTCCAAACATGTTTGCAGGAGATAACAAGGAGGGTTTGGGATAAGTCAGCCTTGATTTGGGGTTTACCAGAGCAGCAGCCATGGTGAGAGGCAGAGATCTTTGCTGCTGTCTGGTGTTAGATGTGCTCACAAAGTAGAGCCGATCCACTGGCTCACAAATGGACTCAGGATATACTGGAAATTATGGAAAATAGCAAAATGTTGGCATTTCTGTTCATAACAAAGAACTGGGCAGCATTAAGTGTTGGCTACCGTGTTGGGACAAGGCCCCTCTGGGTGGAATCAGGCCTTGGCCTTCAAAGGATTGTGATGCTATCCTTCCTAAAGCTTTACAGGAGAAATGGGAGTGCAATTAATTAAATTTGTGCTGGAATAGACCTTTTGATCCCAACTGAAGCCGTGCTGTGTGCACACAGGGTTACCAGGAGCCGTGCGAGGCGCTGGGGCTGACGGAGGCAGCGCAGGGGCAATGCTCACAGCCACCAAAAACCCCAAAAAGCTGCCAGTGCTGGCCCTGCTGAGGAGGGCACCAGCCCCAGTCCTTGTGCCACGGGGGTGCTCCCGCTGGGAATTCCGTGCTGAGGCTCCTCTGCAGGCTGTGCCCGGCCCTGGCTCACGGGCGGGGAAGGGCGGCTGCGGGCAGCGGCGAGCTGTGCTTGGCCTCTGCAAAGAGAAAGGGCCCCGTTCACTGTCAGCACGGATCCCACAGAGCTCCCAGCTCCTCCTTCCTCCTCTCCCTGTCAAATCTCCTGCTTGGGCATCGCTGTCTGAGGCAGCAGCTGCACTATGGCGCTGGGCCCTGCCCTAGAGCCTAGCTTATAGTCTTCACTGCCTGTGCTGGCAGAAGGAGATGGAAGGGATGTCTCAGGAGAGGCTGTGGGAGAGAAAAGAAACAGAATTAATGTGGGCTTGGATGCTGTTCAATGGAAACCAGCAAAACCATCCTACAAACCCAGGAGCAGGAGCTTGGGGGATCCTGGCACGTCCTTCTTTCCTGGTTTCTGAGGAGGCACAGGGTGGACTGGCAGGCATGGACCAGTTCTCCTCAGGGTTTTCCATTTGTGGAATGCCCCCCAGTGCTTTTCAATCCTTCATCTCCTTCTCAGAGAGGAGCCTGCATCCCCACTGTACCTCTTCTACAGAGCACAGCATTTCTCTAATCTCCTTTGCTGGAAAGGGGCTTAAAAGCTAAATAAAAGCCACTTAAAGTACATGATGCCAACATTTACAGAGCTAAGAAACAGCAAAATACACTACAGGAGGTAAATGATTGTAACTGGCAGAGGGAGACTGTGAGTACAGGACACTGTGATTGTTGAATTCCACCTCCTGTTCTGCTTTCCTTTTTCCACAGCATGGTCCCACAGGGGATAAATGCCTCAGCCCAGCCCCGGCGGTGCCCAGGGTGATTGAGGATGGGGTTGTGCTCAGGTCCTGTTGTTTGGCAGCAGCCACAGGGAACTCCTGCCATAAAGAACCATCTGTCCTCTATTGTGGCATCTCCCAGTGCTGCCAAATCCATAGAAACACTCAGTTGTGATTTCTAGCCCTTTTTTTCCAGCCTTGTAACATCTCAACCCCCCCCTGAGTCATGCTACCATTCAAAACCCCAACTTCTCTTTGGAATCATGGAAAGGAGTCAGCCAGGGGGGCTGTGAGCTCTGATTCCAGTGTAACACTTAAAAACATATAAATAAACTTAAAGAACTTAACTAAACTTACATTCACTTCAATAAACTTAAGGAACTTAAATGAAATTAAAAAAAATAATAAATGAACAAACTTTTTTTAAAATAAATAAAATTTTAAATAAATAAATAAACAATTTTTTCCTGAGCTGTGTCTGCTGCCCAGCTCCTTAGCTATGCTGACACTAATGATGCAAATAATTAGTAAATAATGCAAAAATGGGCTGTAAATAACATAAAAAGGGGCACATACGGTCTGGAGCAGTGTGGATCACAGAGGTCATGTTGCTTTGCAGGACATGTCCTGGCAGTGGTTCCAGGTTGAGGTTGGGAGGTGCTGACTGGTACTGGAGATCAGCAGAGGTTCCTGCAAGTGGAATTGGGAAGAGACATCATTCCTTGCATAGCTCCTGACAAGATGCTCTGGCCTAAATCTCTTTCATGCAGAGGATGTGGAAGACCTCTGTGGGTGAAGGTTAATGGCTCATCTTTGCTTCCTTCCCCTGCTCTCAGCCTCTGGCTGTGTAGGAGCAGCCCCCTGGGATGTCTGGGCTTTCAGCTGCTCTCCAGCTGCACTCTTCTGCCTGGGGGTGTGTCTCAAGTGCTGCTCTTATCCGGATTTCCCATAAAGTTAGAAATTTTACATGCTTCTAACAAAAGATGTGTTGTCTTCCTTAAACTGCCTCAGGCTGGAGGCCCTGAGTTGAGTCCCACACCACAGAGGGGATCCTTTGCTGAGAATCTCACCAGATTTCCAGAGCTAGGCTGGAAATTATGGCTCTGGGGCTGGACTGGAGTAAGAAGGACCCTTCAAGCTACAATTCATCAAATGGTTTTGGTTGGAAGGGATCTTAGAGCTCATCTCATTTCAACCCCATGCCATGGGCAGAGATGCCACCCACTGTTCCAGGTTCCTCCAAACCCCATCCATCCTGGCCTTGGGCACTTCCAGGGATCCAGGGGCAGCCACAGCTGCTCTGGGCACCCTGTGCCAGGGCCTGCCCACCC